>JAQGEP010000003.1:0-552583 GCA_028476805.1 Acrocalymma vagum
AGTATGATACATGTTGAGGGAGGGAGGGAAGGAGGGGGGTGGGGGGTTTGTGGGATATGCGCATGCACGGGCAAGAGAGGTTGGAAGGTGCGAGGAGACGTCACGCATAAGCAGCGCGAACAACGGCTCTTCCCAATTATACTGGGTTGAGGCGATGCAATTAAGCAGAACCACAATTGAGTACTGAGAAATGTGAGGCTTGTATGTACCTAGGGTTGTTAGCTCGATTGCTTCCGCTATACTCCGCAAACTAGATTGAGACAAGGAGTGAGTGGGGTGGCTTCAATATATCTAAGGTACCATATAGGCAGTTTGATGGAAGCAGTCAATGTTGTTTAGGGCATGCATACGGTATGTAAGTAAAAGTGTTTGTTTCGTTGAGAGTAGAGCAATTAAGCATGCTTTTCGCCAGAGAAATAGCAGGATCAACCCAAGCCATGGTGATTGTATTGGTATAGAAGGCGAGGGATGCTTGCTCCCACTTTCACCCACGGACGGGGTGGCGGCCGTGTGCCTGCCCTTGGTTACTGGTACCAACCGCCAAACAGTCCAAGCTTGAGATAACTCCCCTCCCCCTCCCCCTCCCTTGCTCCCCTCCTCAACCGAACCGTCTCTCTCAACCACTCCAGATCAACCCAAGTAGAAACACTGCAACAACTCCTCAAGCTCTACTACCATCTGTAATCATGCCTTCTCAGAACAACTCTGGTAGCGGTGGCTACAGCTACAAATCTTCTGGCACCAACTCGCAGGTATGTCGACCATCAATGGCCTCTCCCCCATTCTCCTCCCCATCCTTCTACCCCACGCTCCCCTGACAACATTATGTCTCAAGTTGACAACTGATGCAAATGCAGGGCAACCACTACTGCGCCCGCGACTACGGTTCCTCCGCCACAAACTCCAACTCGTACCACTACTCCAACACCGATGGAAGCTACTACTATTCCAGTGAGTTCTGATCACAGCTAAGCTGATTTCAAGCTGCTTCTGCTTTGGGTTTACTAATGATTGCGCGCCTAGACCCGAACGGCTCGACCTACCACAACAACGGTAATGGCAAGAGCACCTACACTCCTCCTAGCGGCAACAGCGGCACCAAGGGTGGAAACTAGAGTGTCTGTTTGGATCTTGATGTTTGTGGTCTTTCTATCCGCGTGAAAGGAGGCTTGAGATGTTTTCGAGAGTGAATGGGGCGTGGGAAAGAAGGGTCACAGACTGATGGACAAACAATCAAATTGTTCGGTGGATGTTGGTGAGATTAACATGCTCTGGGATAAAGGCTCTCACAAGGTATTCAGAGATGTTTATGGCCAGCCTAGATAGAGCAAATATGAAATAGCGCTGCATGGCTTGGCAGCTGCAACTGTAGTCTCCTGCCGTTCTGCATTTTGGCATGCCCCAAAAATGAGATAAATGATTTGGAAGAAGGACAAAGAAAGAAGGTCATATGACTTTTTCAAGCTTCAATTTCTGACCATGAAGATGACAGGCTTCTTTGATCGGCTGAGAGAGTTGGGGAGGCTGTTGGAGATTGCAATGATTCTCCTGTTGGACTGAGGAGTGCGTTTAATTTGCCTTCAGACTTTTGGTCCGGCCTTTCCCCAGACTCTTCCACTGACTCCGATTCATCAATGAGTGACTCAAAGACCTCAGAAAAGACATTTAGCAGATTTTTACCAGTGTACAACGAAACTCTCCTGTCGAACAGAGGCATCCTAAGTGAATCTTCAAATGCTGATTCCAATTTGCGCATCTTTTCAGGCTCTTTTGGGTTAGGCTTCTGCCACTGAGCGTACTGATTGTCCGTCCAGGTTCCAGTGTCATTGTGTATCGTTACCTCGACATCTCGTAGTGATACGCAGCGAACAAAAGGCGAAGGATCATGCCTACTAGTTTTTTCTCCAGAGGTTGGTGATGGTTCTCCGTAAAGGGACTCTAGCTTAGTGACACAAGCCTTAAGTTGGTTGAAAGCCTTGACAAAAAATTGGGTTTGCACGGCAAAGCAGGCGCTGCGCGCGTTACATGCTAGGCCTGACCGGCAGAATCCGCATAAGCCGCCGGCCGCTCCGAGATATAAGATGGCCTCTTCATCCAAGTTACTACTGTTGTCTTGCAAAGTCTGTATGCATTCGTTGATCTGTAAGATCTCCTCCTCGACAATCAGTATACTTGACGGCTCTGGGATCGTGGTGAAGTCGGGATATCTCTCGTTCATCGCGATGTAGTAGCTTCCTATACATAACTTGAACGCTGCGACTAAGAACGACGTTCGAGCCGTCATGCTATCGTCGGGATGACCGTAGCTTCTGCCTCCACCCCATCGATGATCAAAGTCAATACCAGCGTCCAGTAACGACTTTGTAATAGACAAGAATCGTTCCAATTTTTTCTTCCAGTAGGAATAGACTGGTACTTCGTCTGGAGATAGGCCGGTTTCATTTTGCATCAAAGAGAGGTATATTTCGAAGACCACGTGTTGCTGCATGTCATGTATCATGGCGACAGCGTAGCATGTTTGGATGAAGACTTCGGATCTCTCTTGGGGGGAAAGACTGGCAACGATGTCTTTTTCTCGTGTGAAGAATTCCGCACTGCCGCACAACGCAGCTTCGACGCAATAATCGAAGTCTGCCACCGGTAGAACACAATCCGGTGGTTGAAGGTCTTTGATCAGAGCTTGAAATTCTTTTATCAGCTTGATTTCCTCATCCTCTGAGACGTAACCTGCAATCGCAAACATGACGAGTACCTCGAGGAAGCGTCCAAAATCGTGTATACCGAGCTCCCGTCCGTCGACACAGTTTCTTAGCATCCAAGCGTTGATGATACTCAGGTATTTCGACCTAGTTGGCCTTGTGTCGCTGCTGAGAATCTGCTGTCCCTCATTTGTCCCTGTCAAGAACTCACGCACTGATCTGTGTATGAAGCTGACTCTGTAAGAATCGCATTCCAGCAGACCAGCGGTCCTTGCGGACAGCCATGTTCGGAATTCTTCAATGACTTTCTTCTTTTCCTGTTGAGAGAATTTTTTCTCGGCTACGAGCGTCAAGACTTTGTCTCGGAGATCTTTATGCGTTGCAAGCAAGAAGCTCAAGGAGCTGCTTGTCTTGTCATGAAAACCCCACGGCTGCTTGAGTGTGTACCAGAAAATTTCGGCTGTAGTTTGTTTGTAGTGTGCTAGGTCGGCATTGTGTCGTGTCCAGGCTTGTTGGTAGAGCCCATATAGATCAGGCGGGAGCTCGTTGAGTCGTTCGTAGAGAGTCTGTATATCGTCTCCATTGATCAATCCTCGGATCAGGCTTCTAAGAGCCAGAGCGACCCACAAGAATACGCCCTCGGATCTGAACACTAGGTGGTCGACAAAAGGGTCGTACTTTTCGGCATCGAATCTGTGTTGGTGGGGATCAAGCTTCTCTTTTACATAAGCTGTGATAGCTTTCCTGTTTAGCTCTTGCACTACAAGCGATGGATATGAAGCCAAATTATGCCGAAAAAAACTCTCTGGACGACTGGAAACGCAGATCTTGATGTTTGGTAAGCGAGTCAGAGATGTTAGGAACGCGATAACTTGAGCACGTTCGTCCGATTGCGTATCAATCTCGTCAAGGCCATCGATGAACAAGCATGCCGCGGGCGTTTGAGCTTCGAGGATACAGATGAACAAATTTTGAAGCTCTGTCACAGACCAGTCATGTTCTGACTTTTTCTGGTCAAGGCTGTGCGACGAGATGAAGTTATCCAGCGCAGAAGGTTCAGACATAAGCATCTGATAGAGCAAGGAGCGTAAACAGCCATCTAGTCGCCTTTGCAAAGCAGTCAATCCAGCCTCTACGAGGAAAAAGCTATAAGTCTTGATAGGCTGCTTCCATTTGCCAAGGATCTCGAGCGTGCGAGGGCTTCGGGCTAGGTATTTCATCAAGGTGCTCTTTCCGCTACCTGGTTTCCCGCTTATCCAGAACAGCGACTCTTCTGATTCGAGCCAGTTGAGAAACTGGCACTCTGGGCCGTATTTGCCTTCTGGGGTGGTTTTGAAAATCCAGTCTACGGTTTCTTTGGCAGGGTCGTTGATGGTGTTTTCTCGATTCTTCATTTCGGGGAAGCGAAGTGTTGAAAGAACACGTTTTCGAACCTGTATTATCTCATCCTGGGACAAATTGGATGAAGACATATTGCACACCTCAAATTTCAATAATTATTGAGCTTAGTAGAGTCAAGCAAGAGTGTATGGAGGGAGAGGCTTTCGCTGACAGTCAAGATTCGGTGCAGGTGAGGGGATGCGTTTCTGCCTGATGATGACACAGCCACAGCCACCAACACTTGATTCAGATACATAAATGGCCAGCCTTATAATACCTGACATATAGAAATTTGTGAGTTTTCTGTGGAGCCCTACCAATGGAATACGACTGCTCATTCTATGCGATATTATTTATACAGCCTTGACAAAATACAAAGGGGGAATAGAAACCATAGTCTGGCTACCCCTAAGCGTGACTCTATATTATCAAGTCTTGAAATATTTCATGAAAGTTGTCTCTTAAGGATTGTCTAAAACGGCCCCAAAACTCCTTGCCGAAACGCAATCTTAGTTGTTTGTCCTAGCTTCAGCCTGTTCCTTGCCTTTGAACCACTTCAAAATTCTTCGCCGATGGGACTGCTTGGTTGAACATATTTGAGCCACCGAAATACTTTCAATATCGTCTGCAACTTTTTTGGGAAGCCCTTCCGCGTTGCCTTTCAGAGGTTCGTCCCCAAACTCTTTTCGAAGCTCGTCTGTCAAAAGCACGTGGGTGCGCGCATGATCAGAGCCAAGCACTTCCCCGTAGGCACGTAACGCGCGATTATACAAAACTTTGGACTGCTCGTGTTGACCATTGCGTTTGAGCTGTAGGCACAGATCACTGATCCTTTCAGCCATTTCTGGCTGTTCGGGTTCAAATTTCTGGATAATGTCAGGTCCAATTTCGTTCTCGAGCTCCGGATCGTCTTTGAATGTCGAGTGAATGTGTGCTTGCCATTGCTTCCACTCCCCGATCAGTGAACGTTGAGCTTCGGCGAGTGTCTTTGATAGGTTGGGGTCCCGTCTAATTTTGCTCTGAGTGTGAGCAAGGCGAAGCAACTTCTCGAAAGCCAATTCGAGCGGCAGTGTTCCTGGGCGTCCTTTAGAGCTGACATCCCACAGGACTGTATCAAATCCTGCAAGTGACAAACAGCGGACGAGAAAAGGGTGGTCGTGTCGGTCCTCAAAAGTTCTGCAATGTTGACCCATTAGTTCCAGCTCTTGCTCGGCAACTTCAGGAGTAGATATCTTCAGCTCTTGGACGCGATTTTCTAGCATCTTGAAATATTGAATGAACCAATTGACCTTTACCGCAAAATGTGCGTAGACATTCAATGGCTCCTGACCGAGCCAGAAAACGCCGCTTACCTGACACAAGTATAATATAGCTTCTTGGTCCTGAATATCTCCCTGCTCTTTCAATAGTTCGATACATTGTTGGATTTCTAAGATTCTCTGGTGAACATGGAGCAGAAATCGAACTTTACACGGATATTCGTTTTGATGTGAATCCTCCTGAATGCTCAGTGATATTAATATGTTAGTAACCGAGACAAAAGCTGCGACAAGAAAAGCTGTGCTGGGAGTTACTCGGTACCCCCGCCTAAAATTTTCGCTTTCCATCTTGAAGTTTGGATCGATCTTGTTCATGAGCAACAATCTGGTGATCGATAAAAGTCTTTTTAGTAGTCTCTCCTCGTAGTAGTACGCTTTTCCTTGATCACGATTTATCTTATTCTCTTGTAACGCAACGTAATCAAACATCTCTTGAGACGGCGTGACCCCCCAATAAGGAGCTAATATGGGGGCATTGGAAAACCTTCTATCCTGGATAAAGATGTTGATAAGAAACATGCTTCTTGACTAAGGGGAAAACTGGCCAATGGTGTCAGAATGCTTTTTAATGAAAGCATCACTCCTCAAGAAGGCGGCGGTTTCAAAGTATGTTCTATCTAGACGACCGTATTGTGATTGGCGTAGGCTCTGATACTTCATCAAACAGGTTGCCTCTTCTTCCTTGTCGATGTACCCTGCGATAGCAATAGCGACAACCAAGTTGACGAAATTGCCCCATAAGTTGATTTTGATTTTTCGCATTTCGAAATCATGGGGCTTAATGCTTTGGTATTCGTGACGGTGCATGCAAGCATGTTCTGCCAACATATCTGCATTGATCAAATTGAGCCACCTAGTCCCGTTTGATCTTTTGTCGAACATAAGAATATCACGGCCTTCGTTTGTATTCTTCAAAAACTCAATTGCGGACCGGTGAATAAAGCCCACCTTTTTGTTCTGATATTCTAGCAACCCCGCTGTCCTTGCAGAAAGCCACTTGGTACATTGTTCAATAATAAGCTGCTCATCCTCTTCTGAAAAGTTATCATTGGCCAAAAGATGGCATACGCGGTCACGAAGGTCTTTATTTGTCGCGATTGCAAGACAAATGGGTCGCCAAGATCGAACGTCTAGCCCTGGGTAGGTCTTCTCTAACGCTATTCTGAACATTGTATCCTCGGGCATATTGAGTGCGAACCAGAAAATTTCAGCGGTCTCTCGTTTGTATAAAGATAGATCCGCGTTATGTCTCATCCAAATTTGTTGATAGAGAGCGTAAAGATCAGGTGGAAGCTCCTCCACTCGTTCCTGGAGGGTTTCGGCCGCGTCTCCGTTCATCAGTCCTCGAACGAGACTCCTTAGAACCAAAGCTACCCAGAGAAAAACACCACGAGAATTGTATGTTATCTGATGAATGACAAAATCGTATCTTTCCTGATTCGTGCCGAAAATCGACCGATACGGGCCCAAAATTTTCTTTGTGTAAGCTTTGATGGCTTTGTAATTGAGATCTTGGACTTTCAGTGACGGGTAGCTCCCCATTGTATGCTGGAAAAAGGATTCAGGGCGGCTCGAAAAACAGACTTTGACATTTGGAAGGCGGTTTAGTGATTTGATGAATGTTATGGCTTGCAGCCGCTCATCCGAATGAGCATCGATTTCGTCCAGGCCATCGAGGAAGACGCAGGTCGCAGTATGACATTTGAGGGCTTTAAGCAGAACTTCCTCCAGCTCTTTCACTGACCAATCATGCTCTGACACCTTTTCGTGTAGTGTAGACGATATCTGATGGAACTTCGCCACTTTCACATCCTCGGAAATCAAAATCTGATGTAGTAGAGCGCGGAAACAACCTTTCAGTTGCCTTTGCAGTGGGCTTATGCCCTGTTCGATGAAGAAAAACTTGTATATCTTAACAGGCCGTCGCCATTCAGAAAGACACTTGATCGTTCGTGGTTCTTGAATTAAATACTTCATCAAGGTGCTCTTCCCACTTCCAGGTTTGCCACTAATCCAGAACACAGAATCTTCGGACCCTAGCCACCTTGGAAACTCATGCGCTAGTGAATCTGGTCGATGTTGAAGGGAATCTACATGGTTGATCTCGCTGTTATCGTTGGAGGCGCCACCGTCAGAGTTCTCATTGCTAGAGTCCTCGTCACTAGAGTCGTCACGATTTGAGTCACCTGTCTTGAATATCCAATTCACTGTGTCCTTGGACGCCTCTTCTATAGAGTTCTCTCGACTGTTCATTTCCGGAAACCATAGAGACGAGAGAATACGTTTCCGAATTTTCTTCTGCTGATCTTTTGAGTTTACTGAGCTTTTGATTATGGGAACGTGTGACAGGAGCTCCTTTGCACAAGCCGCTGCTGTTGCTGCTGCGTACGGTTGCCAATCTTTGTTCTTGTGAGAATCAGCATAGTCGCAAATGCCCCGTATGACAAGACACGAAACATGATTCATCAACCCAGCTGCTTCCATTTCGAAACAGAGCACGCCTCCTAATTTTTCGTTCAGCTCGTCCCGCGTGACGCCATCCTTGATAACCCGGTTCCCAGAGGCTATTGTGCCATAATGAATGACGATTTCTTTAGACTCTCGAGCCGGCCTCTGAACTATTCTCTTATGATCACAATGTTCACATGTTGCTGCTCCCTCGAAATGGTTGTAACCCGGTTGGAAAAGGATATCTATGCTGGGCCGGTTAAACCGTGCGATTCCCTCGAATCTCGAAAGGGACATATCAAAGCGATTGAGATCCTGGAATAAGGTTGCCCGCATCTTGGTCAGCGTGTTGAGAAGATCATCTGGTGGACCACGCAGATTTCCTGTCCGACTCGCATGTCCCCCGGCTAAAACTTTGCCAAAGTCGTATTGTACAACACCGTTGTGTGTTCCATACGGCTGACTTATAACCACGTCTCCCAAGCGGACATCTAATTCCTTGTTGGGCGCTCCACCAGCGATGCCTACCATCAGGCTGAAGCGAACAGAAGTGAAAGTAGAATGCATTCGAGCAGCAGCGGCTGCCGCATCATTGGTACCTACTCGTCCGGCAGGTAAGTGAATGATGACAACATTGTGGTCACCCATGCGACCGAATGTGTAGGAGTTTTGCTCGTTGGCCTCGCATTCATACTCTTCGTCTAACAGGAGCTGAGCAGCTGAGAGCTCGATGGGGAGAGCACATATCCACCCAATAGTAAAGTCTTCGGGTTCACGATAGCGTCGGTCCATCGTGGGGATTAAGATTCGAGAGAAGTAAAAGAGATACAAATCAGCTATATGGAAGGTGTAGGTAGGTAAGTTGCGGTAGAGGCAGTGTGCTTCGCTCAAAATCTCGAGAAATATGAACTAGGCAAGGATCGAGATTCAGCCTTGCAGCAACTCTAAACCTAACCCCGCTTTGTCCTCAGTACACAGGTACCTCATAGACACGACTTAGATGTAATTTCAATGGCAGCCTATTCAAATGACATCCATTTAAGTCCACAACTTCAACATCAAGTTTGTATTTCAGCAACCAGCTCAGATCTCTTTAAGATCAATTGATGCTACAAGCACCGTGAGTCCGCAAGATATGTCTGCTGAAGGGTACAAAGAAAAGAAGTAGATGGTAAGATTCTTTGCTTAGAGCTGAAGAAGGGTACCCCCAATGTACTCCAGCACTAGTGCATTCACACTATCCTCCACACACACACCCAGTGATTGCTAGTTCACTACTTTACACTGCCAGACTATCTCCAATCCTTAAGTTTTCAATGGGGGTTTCTACAGCCACAGCCTCGCCGCAGGCCGGCAGGCTGACAGAGGTAATGTGGACTGACGCCTAGGTCAATCCGGACATTCTCGATTTACTCGCCATTCGGCTGCCTCCTCACCTTTATGTTAGTATATGCTCAAGTCCTAACACTCCCAGCTTGATTGTCGGCGTCACATTGAGTGTTAAATGCAACTATGGTCAGTACTTGCAGTGAACACGATCATAGCGCTGAGGCTACCATCTACAGTCTAACACGGAGACTAGGCTCGGCCCGTCACCGACGATGACATCGGCCTGAAGGCGCTCCGCGATGCACCAACAGATGCAGAAGCAACTCAAATTATTGAGTACGATTAACTACTATACACGAGTCGTCTGCGGAGACTGACGGAAGAGCCATTTAGCATTATCGCAGTCCATGGCCTCGGCGCCCATCCCGACGAGAGCTGGTGCGCGAATGCAGGCACCAAAGAAACACCGCTATGGGCCAACTGACCCAAGGGAGAAAGCATGCTGCCAACGGTAGCCTCGAACACGCGCATTATGCGATACAGATACTAATTACAGTGGTAAGGAGGCGATGCAGCAGAGCGCGTCCACAGTGGCAGACCGGTTGTTATCGGCGCTGAAGCGGAAGAGAAAGTGTTTAACCGGTTTTGACAGTTGTAGTAGTATATCTGCTAAGTTGACTAGGATATTCTGTTCCGTCCTCTGCTGTTTATGGCATATTATTTTGGCGGGTTGGTCGTGCTAAAGGTAAGTGAACTGTGAACTGTGAACTGTGAACTGTGACATAACAGCGACTGAGAACTGCTAGGCATTACTAGAGGCCGAATAGTACCCGAGCGAGTGGCCTAGCATGTTCTGGTTAACCACTGGTTTAATCTTTTTTGGCACACTATTTTGGGGCGCGGGAGGTATCAATCAGATGGAGATGCTAGCGGCAGCGGGGCGTTAGTATACAGAGGATGAGATACAGCTAACCTCTCTTGAGGTGCTACAGCCAGGGAACGCATATCTACGTGATCTCGTGGATAACTTCTTGAAGAAAATACGGGGTGAAACTAATATGAGGCTGTTGTATATGGATGCGATAGGTCTTCTATCGCGCTACCCGCTCGCAGATGCGAAGGAAGATAGCGAAAGCCACTCGATGAACTCAGTTTTGCACTAATGGTGTCAGCGGCTCACTGAAGGCGCAGAGCGATATGAGCTCCAATGCTTAGCGGTGGGAATAGTATCGTTGAATGAGCCCTCCGATTTAGAGGTAGCATCTTGGATGAAGCAGAAGCGGCTACTGGCGTATGCTGTAAGTGCCAGCTGGTGTGTAAAACAAGAACATTCTTTAGAGGAGCAAAAATTTAGCGGCGTATTGATACAGGCGGTAATGCATCACAATTTAGGCAGTCTGCTTGACAGAGAAGCCCGGCCGAACGAGGCAGAGGTCATGTACGAGCGGGCACTAAAAGGCAAAGAGAAGGCATTAGGACCAGACCATAGATCCACACTCGTTACCGTAAATAACTTAGCCTGCGTCTATAATGACCTCGGACGGCTAAATAAGGCAGAGGATATTTCAAGCTAGCCTTGCCAAGCTATAGCAAGGTTCTCGAGGAAGAGCATGCCGCAACACTTAACACAGTCACAATTTAGCACGTGTCTACGCAGACCTAGGCCGGCCAGATGAAGCAGAAGCCATGTACAAGCGGACATTACGAGGTAGAGAGAAGGTATTAGGACTAGAACACGCGTCAACACTTAACATAGTAAACGACCTAGGCATTCTCTACACTAAAATAGGATGACTGAATAAGGCGGAGGCTATGTATGATGGAGCAGTGCAAGGTAAAGAGAAGGTATGGGGGCCGGAGCACATATCAACGCTTAGCACTGTTCGTAGCTTAAGCATTCTCTACACAAGGCTAGGACGGTTTCGAGAAGCAGAAAAGATGTATCAGCGGGCTTTACGAGGTTACGAGAAAACGTGGCCAGGACGACCAGAGCACACGTCAATACTTGACACAGTTACTGACTTAGGCCTTGTCTACCAAAAGATGGGACGACTTAACGAAGCAGAGACGATGAATCAGCGTGCACTACAAGGCTATGAGAAGGCTATCAAACCGGAATACCTGCCCACATGCATTCCTTGGTTGGACACTCTGTGGTCCTCCGCTGCTCTCTTTCAACAACAGCATCGGGTAGAGGAGGCTAGAGCTCGGTATTCGAAAGCACTCTTAGGTTACGAGAATGCAATGGGCCCCAATCATTATATGTGTGATTGGATTCGAAAAGAACTTGCTTCTTTATGTAGCAAACAGGACGGGCCAGTGTCTGACAAAGCAAGTCTGAGTTGAGAGACATGTCGCTGTAGACAAGTGTGTATCTCTAGCGTCGAAGGAAAATCTGGAAGTAAGCTGCGAGCTTTAGTAGCCCTCCTAAACACCTTTGTTAGCTTTAATGCCTTAAATGTTAATAGCCTTTATAACTTGTAAGGGACGTTTGATGGCTTCGACTACTTGTCATTATTTCCATACTTTTCTGCAACATAAGAGAGTATATACGAGGGCACACAAGTCGACAAAGCAGTGGCACGAGGGCTAAGATGATAGATGTGTATTGATAGCAAGTAGATACCGTGTACAATCACTTTTGTTCAAAATCATGACCCCAAATTGCTTTTCGCTTGACAATATAAGAGGTTTCGGTGGAAGTTTATCCAAAAGATGTGAGGCACCACTATTCGAACAAGGAAAAGATGCCGCAAAGCTCTATTTCTTACCAAAACTAAGCGCTACACAAACATTCTACTCTTCCAACAAGCATCGCTAGACTTACTAGAAATATTTCCGCGAGCCTTCAAACGCTTGCACCATACCATAGGTACTTTCCTTGATAGTAGATACTCAGAAAAAAAATTCGCCGTACCAATAACATTACACTATCCAAACATATCATGTCACCCTTCCAGATTTTGATGAACAGGATTGTTTTTTCTTTTTTAAAAAAAAAAAAACCCAAACCGGCAAATGATCATTACTACCGGTCACGATCGCACAAATTCCTATTTCCTATAGAATACCTAGTAGATATGATATAAAATACTGGTAAAAAAAAGCAGCCAAATACTGAGCCTAAACATCCTAATATAAAACTAAAAAACATTTCGCAACAACAGTCTCCCAATCGACCATATTCAAAAGGGGGTTGCCAGTTATTTTCTTTCCTATGCAAGGAAAAAAACCAGGAAAGTGTGAAAGGTGCGCCAGTTCCCGGGTATCCAGTCGAAGAGGCATCGCCTAATTCCTGTGTTATTTACACCATACACACGCGCGCGCTCCTTCGTTGCGTCTATCTCTATCTCACACACAAACATTACATTTAGGAGATGACCCACCAACCACCAGCACAGATACCAACGAGGACAATAGTCGTAAGGATACCAGCTCCAGCCTTGTCACCAGTGGTGATGTCGTCAAAGGTGATGGGCTCGGCCTCCGCGTCACCACCAGCCGATGGGTCACTCTTGGAAATACCACCCTGCTTCTCGGTGACAGGTCCGGGGACCTCGTCGATGAGCAGATTCTGCATGACTTCCATAGCGGCCATCTGCTCTCCGACACCAAAGCTACCGTCGTTCACGCCGTTGTTGGTCCACCTGAGGCCGCAGGTTGACTGGTCGTCACCAGCATTGCACTGCTTGGCGGCCGCCTGGGCTGAGAGGGTAAGTCGGTTCATGAGGAGGTCGCGGGTGAAAGGAGCGACAACCATGGTGTATCCCATCCATCGGGAGAGATATGCCTTGAAAGATCGCTGATCGACATTGCACTTGCCATTCCTCTCGCAGGCGACCTCGTACATGATGTCATTTTGGAAAAAGATATCGGTGCCCTTAATGATACCTCTGAGGCGCTCCTCCCACTTGGCATCGCCCGTCTAGAGAGTAAAATGTTAGCACGAAGGTTATAATGAAGCCGGAGAATAATCAAAATACTTACAGCATTCCACAGGGCGGCAGCACCAGCCATGTGCACGCCAGCATTGTAAGTCCACTGCATCTCTTGGATCTTTGTGCAGTTTTGGCGATCATCGGTACCGTCGTAGTAGTGGTATTCGGATGTCATGAGCCCGATAGCCTGCTCCCAATCCCAAGCCTTGATAGCCCAGTCCATATAAGTCGTGTTGCCAGTGTACTTGTAAAGACGGGCACCGAGGTTGAAGAAGCAGCCGTTGGAAATTGTGTTCTTGTAGTTGTAACCGTTGTTGAAGGTGTAAATCTGCCATTTCAGGCCACCAGCACATCCCGTATCCCAACGTGCTGCTTGGGTGTTGAAAACAGCTTGGGCAAGAGCAAGCCACGAGGGCTTGTCGTCGGGAAGATCGGGTAGTTTATTCTCAGCGGCAGACATGGCGGCCATCCCCCAGAAAGCCTGGTCATCATTACCTAAAGTCTTAGTCTGATTGGGAGGCATGAAGGCATTGTAGCTTCCAATCTGGTGTTCCATGGCTTGTGTGGTAATGTTGTTATACTGGGTATCGCCAGTGTAGTACCAATAGTCGACAAAGGCGTTGAACATGGCACCACACTCCCACCAATAGTACGGGTCTGGCAAGTTACCAGGGACATCGCCGGGCCTGTCGCCCGTGTACCATTTGCGCAGGCCCGCGGCAGCAACGCCAGCGGCCTTAATGATTGAGTCTATATGCCAAGAATATGAGGTCAGTGGTCGAAGCGAGGGGAGGGCAGCAAGCCGGTTTCCATACCTCGATTCTTTACGTCCAACTCAATAGCACCGGCGCCAGGTGCCAAAAAAGAGGTGGCGCTCAGCGCTGCGAGAGCAGAGCTAGCGAACTTCATGATGTGCAAGTTGAAATAGCCAGTGTAGAAACGGGAGCGACCGTTATGCGGGTAAGTTAAAGATCAAGCGGCGGAACCGGAGATGGCAGTGTCGCAAACGCACAGCGGAGTGCAGGTAGCCTTAGGCAGATGTGATATGTGCGACCTGAGGACTCGAAATGCGAAGCACAGAGGTAGAGAAGTCGAGCAGGAGTCGTTGACGTGTGGAGTAGTGAAACGAGCGACGGGACCGACGGTAGAGTAATGGCGTCGACTGGAGACTTTGGAGCAGTCGACGATGGGACCGGATGCAGCGGACGAGCAGGCGCAATTCACGGAGACTGCTGAAAGAGCGGCGAGGGGGCAATAAAAGGTGGGGAGCGAGAGGAGGCGGAGAGAACGGGTGGTTGATGTGGTGATATTCAGGAGCGACAGGAATCCGAAGGGGAAGTGGGCAGCTCGCAGGCCCGAGCCAGCCCATAGGAGCAGCCCACAAGAGGGACGCAAGAGCCCACCAAACCCGCACAGCCTGGCTGCCAAGGGCGATTCCCTCTCAGGACCTGCTGCACTCCACACCCACCACAGCCAACGGGGGAGTGCGCGCGTCACGAAATAATCTTTTGCTAATTGCAGTCGGCGCTATGCCTGTCCCGGGGCTTTCCATACCCCGTTTGATGTTTTGAAGCCCTTTCGATACGGCGCCAGGCAGAATCGGGGTAGTAGGATACGAGCACACGAGCGTTTGGCGGTATGGAGCGCTCAGTGTCGCAGACGTGCCCAGGCCTCAGGCCCAGGACCCAGGACCCTTTGGCATTTTGCTCTCGTCGTGTTCTTCGTCTGCTCTCTCCCTGGCGCTCCCGTTGCACTTGTGGTGCCGGTCCTGAGGCCTGGCGCTCACTTCGCGGCAGGGCCTGGCACACATTGGCTACACATTGGCTACACATTGGCTCACGCTGCGATTCGAAGGCGACGAAATTAGAACGGGTTGGCGCTGCGTAATCGCCTGGGATGCGTCCTCATTGCCACACTAGGCTGTTGGCGGGTGAAGAATAGTCCCCAAAGGGCAGAACTAGCCAGCTGTAGAGCCCCGAGATGCCCGGCGCCCCTGGCCGAAGCCTTCGTCAGCACCTGAGGCTGAGGACACGTGACTTGACGTAGGAAGCCGACAAGATAAAGTACATATTATTGTACGAGTTGGTGATTCTGGGTCCTGCTGCTGAAGCTGCCTCTTGCGGCGCCAGAAAACAAAGGGAAAAAATAGCATGTATCTAGCTGAGGCAAGCCAGCCAAATTCCTCGATCGGCCATGAAACTCCTTTCATTTTAGGAAAGTCACTGTGAATGGCTCTTGTCTCCAGGGCTCCAGCTCTCCGCCTCAAGTCAGCCACTTGACGCAAACACAAGTCGCTGGCAGATGCTATTCTTTGTTCATTATTCTTACTTGGAGCGCCCAACAGCCATGTACTTATATCCATATGTCCCTCACACCCATGCATACGTGATCAACTGGTTAGTGCTTGCGAGATTCGTGCGCGGACCGCTCGCCGCTCACGTTCAGGTGTGGCGCGGACGGTGACAAAGGAAGAGGCTATGATCTCAGCGCAGCGGCGAGACGAATGTTGGCCCATCAACGAACAATTAAAAAGACTCTAACCCTCGCGCACCCCCCCATTCCCAAGAATAATACCCACGTTGTGCTTCTGCTGCCCTTGTTTTAAAATTGCTCATCTTGCTGCTTTCTCGCTGCGCTAAATTGCCGGTCCGACAGTCATTGTCTGCAGTTTCACGGGCGACTTCAGCCCTCCTCTCAAACCGCACTGACACAAGCTTGCTGCCAACCGCCAACCACCAAGCACTTCTACTGCCATCCGCCTCCCACCCTCTTCACTCCCCGAACACACCACCACTTTCCATCCACCACCCGCACCCTATCCATCACCTTAACGATCCTCACGACCGTCGCACCCACCTCGACCTTCTATAACCTTTTCCATCCACTTCATCACAGCTACCATGGCCGACCGCGAGCAACCCTATGACCCGTACATTCCCGCTGGGTCCGATGGCCACAGCAACCAGCAGAAAGGTCAGGGCGACCCGCGCCATGAAATGCTTCGGAAGGTATGTCTCCATCATCTCCCTCTTCGTTTTTCGCAGTTCGCAGATCACTATTCGTTGTTGTCGTTGGAGCTGCCGGCGCTCGCTCGTGTGACTGAAGCTGTTCCGCAGCTTGCGGCGACCTGGCATCGCCAACTACGCAACAACAGACACCGTCGCAGCACCAAATCAAGCACCGTTGCAATGAACAATGGTGCTTCGAAGAATTCTGCGCTCCTCTCTGTGAATTCTGTCATGCCATGTTTTGCCCACGCTCAAAAATGTTCTGAATGCTGACGCAACCCCCTTGCTAGGAAATCGACAACACTGTCGAGGTCATGCGGGATAACATCAACAAAGTCTCCGAGCGAGGAGCTCGCCTGGACTCTCTGCAAGACAAGACAGACAACCTTGCCGTCTCCGCCCAAGGCTTCCGAAGGGGCGCCAACCGCGTGCGCAAACAAATGTGGTGGAAGGATATGAAGATGCGCATGTGCCTTATTGTCGGCATCATCATTTTGCTTGTCGTCATCATCGTCCCCTCTGGTATGTATCGCTTTGTAGCCCAAATTCAGATATCATGAATTTGCTAACGCAAATCAAACAGTCGTTGCTACGAGATAAACGCCTTCATACTCCAGATACCATCACGATACATACCCAAAGTCTTAATTGTGCGCAAGAGGAGCGGGAGGAGTTGCAAAGCCAATGAGGAGAGGAGAGAAGGAGCTGTAGAGAGGTGGCTGGGAGGAGTTGCTAAATGTTCTATGACATCGGTCCCTGTAGGTTTAACGTCTTTGTGGCGAATTGGGAGCGATGGGTGCGATTTCTCGTCTTTCTTTGCATCCGAATACTCGGCCTAGTGTAGTGGGATTTCAATCTCGCATCCCATTTTCAGGAATATGCTCAGTCTCTGATACCTAGAAGGGGCGAGTTCCCGGCATGGCCGATAGACGAACAAACATTAATGGGAGTTTTTTGCAGTATTATTTTTTACTACTAGACATGGTCACCTTCATTTTATTCGTTCCAGGCATTCTGTGTACTACTAGCGCGACTCATTTGCAGGTCAGTGACGACGTACAGAGTACGTGATTTCGGTGAGACCAGCTCGTGGCCTGACGCCGAATCCGGCTCAGTACCAAAGAATGTCCTTGTGACAGCCGTCGTGGTGAGCGTCCAAACGGCGATCGCCAAGCAGATTTAATATCTCACAGTCTGCATCAGGTGCCTCTGCAAACTCCGTCCAGTACGAGCAACAGCGGGAAAAATCTGAGCCAGAGGGTGTCCGGCCTGCATACGGGCGTCGAATAACTGGAGCAGCAGCGGGCTGGAAACACGTCAATGGCGCTCAAGGCCCGTATTTGGTAGGCTCAGGGGACTGGGTCAAAAAAAAGAAACTGCTGCAAGCAATACCTGGGGGATGGTGAGTATTCTACCTATTCCAGGCACTGTAGGTACATGTTGGGGCAGGATTCAATTTATCAGATGGCAAAGAAGATGGACTGGATCCGGGGGCGGGGGCCCTGTCGTGTAGTATGGTGCTCAATCGATCCTTCAGCCATGCGGGCCAGAACTATCTTGCCCTAGACAGCCCTTCTGCGTCCTGTAGCATGTCCGTTCCCTCGACTTGTGCATTGAAATTTTTTTTATACCGGCCTTCACGGCCAATCACATAGGGCTACCCCAGGCTAACTTAGAGTCTTGTGGCGCCACTGTGCGGGACTTGAAGCTGGGTGCGTTATCGGAAGCGGGAAGCGAATTTTGTGAGCTTCAAGCGTCATACCGGTTTCTCGCCGGCCTCTTTCTTCCATCCTTCCTCCGCAAAACCTCACCGCCCGAACAGATCCCCCCTTCCATCGTCCTGAGCGAGTCCTCGAGTGCCCTTCGCCAGCGGCACATTCACCATGCAGGGCGTCGTACGTGCTGGTGCGCGTTTGGCAGCACGTTCATCCCGCCGAGTCACAATTGCCGCAGCAGCAGCTGGAGCTTCTCGCACCCTCCCACGAGCCCTCGTTGCCGCCGCCCCAAGTCGTCTATACTCGTCTTCCAATGATGGACGCAAGTCGTCTATCTACGCAGCTTTCCTGAATCTGCTGGCCAGCGCGAGCTCACGCCGGGAAGTTGACCAATATCTCTCTCAATTTCGCTCCGTGTCTCCCCACCAATTCGCTGTAGTAAAGGTCGGCGGAGCCATTCTCACGGATCACCTTGTCGAGCTATGCTTCGCCCTCCAGCAGTTACATGCCATTGGCTTATACCCCATCATTGTCCATGGTGCGGGCCCGCAGATGAACCAGACACTTCTGGACTCTGGTGTTGAGCCAGACTTCATTGATGGCATTCGTGTCACGGACAAGAAGACTCTGGGAATTGCGCGCAAGCTCTTCCTCGAAGCCAATATGGATTTGGTCATGACACTTAAGCGTGATTGGAATGTCCCAGCCCGACCCATCACAGCAGGCGCTCTGCAGGCAGACTATCTGGACAAGGACAAGTGGAAATATGTAGGCAACATCACCGACATTAATCCTAGGCCCATTATGGATGCTTTGGCAAACAAGGAATTACCAATTCTGTGCTCAATGGCTGAGACCGAGGATGGCCAGATTCTCAACGTCAATGCCGACGTTGTGGCGGCAGCCTTGGCCCGTCAATTCAAGCCATTGAAGATCATCTACCTGTCAGAAAAGGGTGGCCTTTTTAACAGTGAAACCGGCAAGCTCATTTCCCATATCAATCTTGAAGGCGAGTACGACACCTACATGAAGCAGCCTTGGGTCAGGTATGGCACTAAGCTCAAGATCGTGGAAGCCAAGAAACTACTGGATGGACTCCCAAAGACTTCCTCTGTGGCCATTACTCACCCCCAGAACCTCGGAAAGGAGCTTTTCACTCATACTGGAGGGGGTACTTTGATTCGCAATGGAGGAAGTGTGAAGGAGGTGAACAACTACGAGCAATTGGATATTGAGTCACTCAAGAAGGCTCTCAGCCGAGACCGCGCCGTGGAATCTGGTGAGGCGGTATCGCGATACCTCGAAGCCCTCAAGAAGCGCCCATTTGAAGCGTTCTACGATGAGTCGATGGGCGTTGTCGCAATCGTTTACCCACCTGCCAAAGGAGCAGAGTTCGCTCAGCTCTCCGTGTTCACCACGACCAAGGATGCCTTCCTTACTAACGTAGCTGATCTTGTGTACGAGCGTATCAAGCAAAAATACCCCAAGCTATACTGGACCGTTGAGAGCCAGCAGCAGAACCTTGTCAAGTGGCATTTGGAGAAGACGGATGGTTTCCTTCGCCGCGACGACCAGATCTTCTGCTGGTGGGGTGCTGGCGAGTCACCAGAAATCTTCTCCCTTTTGGAGCAGTACTCCAAGCGTGGCAGCGCTATTCTGGAGGATAGCCTTGAATCGCAGTTCAGGAGGCCTGCCGACTTTGTTGCCAGCTTGAAGCAGGGACAACAGGCACGGGCTTACTCCACCATGTCTCGTCCTCGAACCATGGGCCAGTCTTCCAGGCCAACTTTGAGGCAGAGCAAGTACGAACCTGCGTCTTCCCGAGGATTCGCTACCACTGCTTCGCGCTCCCTCGAAACCACCAACCCTAACCCGCCCTATGGTATCAAGTTCAAGAGCAAGGACTGGCCCTCTAAGATCGCCCTGATTGGCGCTCGTGGATATACTGGACAGGCTCTCATTGATCTCCTGAATCGTCATCCCAACATGGACCTCCGCCATGTCTCGTCACGTGAACTTGCCGGTAAGAAGCTTGAGGGCTACACGAAGCGCAACATCACCTACGAGAACCTGTCTCCTGAAGATGTGAAGAAGATGGCAGAGAAGGGTGAGGTCGACTGCTGGGTTATGGCCCTTCCTAACGGTGTTTGCAAGCCCTTCGTTGATGCCATCAACGAGTCCGGAAAGCCCGATACTGTCATTGTTGATTTGAGTGCTGACTACCGATTCGACGACTCCTGGACCTACGGATTGCCCGAAACTGTTGACCGCCGCAAGCTTGCTGATGCCAAGCGGATAGCAAACCCCGGATGCTATGCTACTGCTGCTCAACTCGGCATTGCGCCTCTCCTCGAATTCATTGGAGGTCAACCTACCGTCTTCGGTGTCTCTGGCTACTCTGGTGCTGGAACCAAGCCTAGCCCCAAGAACGATGTGAAGCTCCTCGAGAACAACCTTATCCCATATAGCTTGACGGACCACATCCACGAGAAGGAAATTTCCAGGCAGCTGGGTACTCCTGTCGCCTTCATTCCCCACGTTGCTGTGTGGTTCCAGGGTATTCACGTGAGTTGAGACCTTACCGACCATAGATTCAATGACTGACATGACATCAGCACACTATCTCCATCCCTCTCAACCGCACCATGACATCTCGAGACATCCGAAACATCTACCAGGACCGATATGCAGGTGAGAAGCTTGTCAAGATTGTTGGCGAGTCCCCTCTCGTCAAGAACATCTCGGGCAAGCACGGAGTCGAGATTGGCGGTTTTGCAGTCCACAGCTCAGGCAAGCGTGTTGTTGTCAATGCTACCATTGACAATCTTCTCAAAGGCGCTGCCACCCAGTGCTTGCAGAACATGAATTTGGCGCTTGGATATGGCGAGTATGATGGTATTCCGTATTAGATGAAGCCGGCGCGAGCCTGTAAAGATTCCCCCTGAAGAGCGATATACGAGAAGAAGCCTGGAACTTGATATTGAGTCGGAGGTTGGAAGGTTGTGGCATCCCAGTCGGGTGCTAACAGCCTCTGCTATCTCACCAACAATACCACTCTTTCTTCCGCCGGATAAAGAGAGAATAGGAGAAACCCCCAATGTACTGTACCTAATTAAGCTCATGAAACAGAACTAAAAGAAGAAAGGGTACGCAAACGGGATATTTGTATAGGACCTACTATTATTGTATCTTGTGTCTACATAAAGGTGCCGCGCGCTCCGTCCGTTTGCACCAGGCGAATGCGTTCAAGCACGTTTTAAAGCAAATATAAACTTCGAATCAACTTCGTTTCTTATTCTTATTTTTCTGTGTGTGATGATGAAGGAAGAAGTTGCTATGTGTGATTAGCTGTGTATGCGTTTGCCAAGGTAGAATGGGAATAGGGCTTGCTTGCTTCTCCAGACTATAAAATCCTTCTTCTGGAGGAAACCAGCGGAAGAATGGGGAAGAGCATAAAATAGAGTTTTCGTGCGTGTATGTATTTAGTTCTTTGGACCATGATTAACGTCTTGCTTTTGTGTTCCTGAGCTTTTAATTTGTTGGCCTCCCGTCATTTATTTGTGTATTGGATTGTGTTCTTGCTTGTTATCTTACCATTTTTTTTCCTTGATCAGTTTCTTTTTCGTTTAACGGATTTCGGAGGACTTAGGGTTCATGAGATATTGAGTCATTTGAAGGATTTTGATCAATCGATACAGGTGCAACATATTTGTTCGGATTGATATCATGCTTTGAGTTGTTGACCGCGAGTATGGTCATGGCCACCTATGGTAGTGATTTTTGTATTCAGTGTGATGCAAATTGTGGGTTTAATCCAATTTAATGTCCTGTGATTGTACATGGAAACTGAGAAACTATTGATACTTGAAGGTCATTCTGTGCAAAATTTTGATGCTCGTTTGCTTGACCTCGGGTGGAATTAAATCTAGGACTCTGCGGTACGTTTCGTCTAAAGTTTCTGGGAGAGACTTCAATGCTGCTGAAAGGGTGGGATAATCGCAGCAATGTTTCAAGACGTCGAGTTGACATGCAACCCATCGGAATCTAAATGTTTTTAAGCTCACCTGGGCTAATATATTGTATGCTAAGCATAGTACTTACATTCCATTGGCCTTTCTCGTGAGTACCATTTCGATCTCGGCCTTACTTTCTGGGTCTTGTCGCCACCTTCTCAGACCATGGTCCTCCCTCAACCTGGTGTGAACGTATGTGCAAATGTCCTCATCGACAAGTTTTGTCTGTCTCGAATCGAAGCATCATTCATCAGCTGGTTGGCTGAAGCTATTAGACCAAAATGAATTGGTGGATTATCATCATATTCTGTCCTCTCCGGTCGTACTATTATTTTCGATGGGTCGTCACCACAGCCAGTACAGTCCAGCTTGGGACTCACATGCGTGAAGTCTGATTTGTATAATATGTCACTCTCTGGTGGCGGTCGCTGATACTTCCTGCGAAGTTTTGTGATCGTCTCGTCAATTTGATGACCACCTTTGACTTCATATTGTGCTTGAAGACCACTGATAGCCGTTCGGAGTATAACAGGTGGTTGATTCAAGTATCCGGATGATTCAAAATCTCGATCTTGTACCGTCTTCCCCATGTCATACTGAAAAACACCGCCTCTTCTTTTCCGGGAAGCGCTGAGTACAACGTCTCCTAAACGTATATCATTCTTCAGATCATGACTAGGAACTCCGCCACCGATGCCTACCATAAGCCCAAATCTTATGTTAGGAAATGTGTGGAGCATGTCTTTGGCAACTCCCGTCGCAGACGATAACCCGTACTCTCCATCTGGCAACACAGCGATGACGACGTTATGTTTTCCGATTTTGCCCAATTTGTAATTGTTATTGTCGTTCACGTTCACGTAGTCGGGGTCATCGTGGACTTCGTCCAGGAAAAGCTGGGCGGCAACAAACTCTGTCGCGATGGCACATATCCAACCAACGACATAATCTTTCTGGCTAGGCATCCGGTCGTCTGGGTTCAAATCCAAGTATATATGGGTATTTCAACACGAATCCAAGGCTGAAGTCGTGGCTCAGGATCGTTCAGCCCAACTGACCTAGAGTGGGGGAGCCGAGACTTAGACTTACGTTTTCAAGGAGCACTCGGGAGGTCTTTACGTCTGAGTCAAGAGGCTGAAAAAGTATCCGAAGGCATATAGATATCAGACTTTCGAGGAGAGTGTAGGTTTAAAGATCAAATAGTGTTTAAACTGACAAGGCTGAGAATAGGGCATTTCTTGGCTGTTTTTAGACGGGAATACAAACGAGGACATATTATTAGTGAGGTTTCTTCAGCTTACCTAGATCTTCCTCAAGTGGACTCATACCTATCGTATCTATAGATGCGACTATCCTATAACCTTATTGCGTTGTATAACACTACCTTCCCAAACTGTATTAAATGTTCCCATGTACTGGCCAAGTACACATCGGAGAGCAATCTTTTTATACCATACCTCTCTACAACATCAATGCTGACCGATTGATTTTAGGGTATAATAGCCTAGTTCTAAAGTCATGCCTTATGCTTTAGCAATTTCAATATTCCACATATTTTCCGACTTTCTTCGATAACACGACAGCGAGCAGTACATGTAGCATACATGCACTTGTGTAAATTAATTAGGTTAGTGTTTCTATGCATACATATAATTCTTGAATCACTCTTTATGGCGTTCAATCGCCACCTGATTATCAGCCAACTCCCCTGGCTTTTGCAAATACATGATTTATAATCTGTGTGCAAATGTATGCATTAGGAAATTTTCACTTTATGATGTCTTTTCGTGGAAATTTGTAGAACGCCTCCTAGAAGATAATGGCAGACGTTGAACTTTATCTTCCTTGTCCGAAACCGGCAGTCTCGTATTAATTTCCTCCTCATATCATTGCCTCGGCGTCCTCTTGGCCTACCAAAGCTGGTGTATGTGACTTCAGAGCAAGCCTGATGCTATAAGTATATTCCCCTTTACCTGAACAGGCAGTGACCTGAGACTGCCATATGCCCAAAAATTCCCTGAGATGGTTCGAGCAGGCGGATGATAGTCCTACTATTCATCACTTGTGAGATCAATAATTCCATTGTGACCGGCAGCAGACGAAGTCCGCAGCAAAGATAAGTGCTGCGATTCTTGATTCAGATGTGACCGTGAAGTATATAGCTGCCTCGCTCCCATCGAAGAGGTAAGCATATGATAACCGCTCTGCAGGGGAATGCGTTGCCAACGTGCTTCAGAAGTTGCAAGTGGTTGAGCCTGGGAAAAGACGTTATTGCTTGGGATGCTGCTGTAATCGTTTCGAGCACACGGGTCGGTGGCGGAGTTATATATGTTGCGCCCGCCTTCTTGCAATGGACCTTCGCGAGTCTTCTCAGGCATATCCGTTGAAGTGATTAGCGATTGCCTAAACTCCTTGTGGGGAGGTTGAAGGGGAGGGTATTGTTTTTTATCGTTGAGTGTTGAAGAACCTATTTGAGATCCCTCATTTGCATCCATAAAAGAGTCAACGGTATGCCCAGCCTCTGCTGGCGTCATTTGGGTCCGTCGACGTTTGATATGGCGCATGTCAAAAGGATACCCTGATGTCTCGGTAATGATCATACCATCTTGGGCACGCCTTAAAGGTGTCTCCAATTTTGTGTTAGACCGTTCCCTTATTGTATCCGACACCGCTCGTGCTTCCAGTGTCTGAGGAGGCTTTGCCATACTTGCACCGGGCTCTATGATGGCTGCACCGCGAGGAGATCTGCTTTCATCGCCACAAGTTCGTGTCCCGTCTACGTCATCGATAAGTTCCCAGATGAACTTCCACACCGTAGGGTTTGTGCGAAGATCAACAAATTTCTCACGAAGAGCGTGTCGAAGTGCTTGGATATCCCCAACGAGCGCTCTAACGTCCCCGTAATACATGGATATGAGAACAGTGACAGCAATCATTTCGACTGGTGCAAAAGTTTGAACGCGTTGTAATGCCTGTCCCGCGTTGGTGAATGTGTCGGGATCTTGTTCTATTAGCTTCGTAAAGACTCTCCAGACTCTCCCCAAGTGGGATTTGATCCCTTCGTCAACAGCATCCCTATTTTGAAGAAATCTGGGTAGAGACGTGTGGTTGGTCTTTAGAATCGGAACCCTACTTTCAGCCTTCGAGCGCTGGACCTCGAGGATTTGACTAAAGCAAGCAAGTGTGAGTTGGAAGTCCTTTGCTCGGGCCCGATTCTTCATCAGTTCATAGATTTTCGGAAAATCGTTCACAAAGAGCCTTGCGAGCTCCTGCCATGGGCCAGAAGTCGCACGCATCTTCTCGCCAGGATTTAGTTGCATGCCCATCTGGACACGTGCGAACACATCTTCTTCTTGCTCTGGTGTCAAGTTATGAAATTCATATGAGATGAATGTCTTCAAAAGAAATTGCTCCCGCACTTGATTAGAAAGGATCTTCTTCGTCTTGGTGGCCGCGATCTCGGAAAAGTACCTGCATCGATGGATTAAGCTGGAAACTTCAAGTCTCTGGGGCTAGTTTACCATTTCTCGCCGTGGCGGTCATGGCAGGGAACGAATCCCTTGATGAACGCTCGCACAGAAGACAGACGTTGCTTTCCATCAACGCAGACAAGTGTAGATGTTGGTTTGTGCCCGTCCAGGGTAGGCTGCATCTTCCTATTCAGAATGATCGGCGGTATGTAGTAATTTTCTTTGTAAAAGAAGGTTAGTTGCATGGTAGTAGGCAACTAACGCGTCATGATGGCAACTCACCCATGACTGAGTCGATTAGACCAGTCATCCGATCGGCTGACTCCTTGATCAGCCCCAAAATTCATTGTAAACGGCCTATATCTTACCTGACCATACGACCTCACGCTGGTACTCAGGCTCAACATCGATCACGCCTTCGTCTAATCCTTCTTCTCACCATTAGCAAGACAACCCCGCCATTATGTGTGCTACCTCACTCAGAAGATCTCCCAGGCTACGCATGGTCACGTCGGGGCTTGAAAGCTGCAGTCTTGGTACGTAGATAGCTTCGCGGTCTTCAATCTTGGGAACATGATCCGAGTCAGGAACAAGATCCTGCTGTCTGATTTCATTTTTGATGGAGAGCTGGAGAACGTGAGCAATGCAATATGCAGGTGTGATCAAATATCACTCACCGACAACTCGGGATCCGTGATATCCATGGTAGCAGGCAGTGATTTGTATAGGTAGTCGCAGATGCCAGTCTCTGAGCGTTTTGAGGCGATTAAGTTTCTGCTGGTAAAGTGGACATGTCGCGGCGGTGACGGTAAATGAATAGATTGGTGTTGTCGACAAGTCGTTTGTCGCTCCTTTTCTTCACAGGTCCTGTGGTCTAAACCCTAACGAGGAATGTGATGGAAAGAAACAGAAAGGGCAAACACTCTTATATTCACCAGTGCCAAGTTATCAGCCAGATGGTGATCAAGACTTGGGTACTTTTCTTATCATACATTGACGGGGTATCACTCGAACCAAGCAGCCAATTTTGCTCCACCATCGCTACGCAACTTCCTCTCTGTGAAAACCTGCCATACCTTCTCGGACCACTTTTCGAAGCTGGGCAGCCGCACGACCCAATTCTCCTCCACCTTTGATTGCTTGTTCTAGCCCTGCAACAACCGCAGCCTCTGCACTGTCGTGAAAGACGCGTTGCCGATCCTCTCTATCTTCATACATTTCTGCTTCCTCATCTCTCGGAGCGCCAAATAAATTCAAGTGTGCGTAGATATTTGAGCGCTCTGATAGTACATGGTGCTCCGTCTGCCAAAGCGGAAACGAGTTGTCACTTAGATCAATTGGCGCTATTGTGTTTGAATGACAAAGTCCAACTCTAAGAAATAAAGCAAGCGCATTCATTTGCTTGACTTGGACCTTGGACTCGCCTCCTGGTTTTCCGAATGACTTTGTGGTGGACCATTTACTTGTTGTTTCGTTCTGCCAGCCTAGCAGGTTGAGAAAGCATTTCAGCATCTTTACCCATCCGCCAGCGCAACTTACTACTTCATCACCAGCAACGTTAAGGAGCCATTCAAGCACGTCAAGAGCGAAGACCCGTATCTCCATAGCCAGATGCGTCAGACCGGCTCTGGTATGTAGTAGAAGTTGGTCAGCATGGCTAGCAACATCAGTCTTAGGTAGGCTCTGGAAAAGTTTTAGAAGTTGCTGTCGAACACCATTGGAGCCATCCAGAATGAGACGCTGCGCGGCAGGCACAATGACTGAAGCTGGCTGAGGGAGCGGGGTGTGGGGAGGGTTGCTGGCAATTGCTGTTGTCAGATATGCTAACGACTCTCGTCGTTGAGTATCCGACTTGTGATTGAGTAGCCCTAGGTGGTGTGCACATTGCGCTTCTATTGTCGGAGCATTTGTGGATAGCGACTGTTGTTTCAATGCGATTGCTAAGAGAGCATAAGCCGTATGAAACAGCAGGACGTGAAGTTCTTACCTTTGGCTTTAAAACTCGTATCTGTAGAATTGGCAGCTTTAGGTTTTGCCTTGCCAACCTTCAACTTTGGTTTCTGGAGAGAATCAGTCATATGCCCAGGCCCAATTTCTTTCAACGACCAACCTGGAAATCTTTCTTCTTTTCTTTCTTCTGTTTCGCGCTCGAACCCATGGTGATCTTCAGCCGCTATCCAAATATTCACTTCGAGGGATATCTGAGACTTTGTAAAGCATTAATATAGCTAGAGCCGACTACATGAGAAATTATGTGAGTTGCTGGATTGATCACAGCTTCTATAGCTTCATGAGAAAATTGGTGATCAGGAATGCGCTAGTCTATGATAGGTCTAGGCTTCCTGTCTACCTCTCTTGGCGTTGACCAGGAACATGCACCAACGGTGTTTCCGTGAACACTCAACATAAACAACCACATTGCGCAAAAGACACGGATACCTACCAATCTCGAAATCTAGTTTAAGAAGACTTAAAAATGACTCAAAATGCGGTACAGAAAACAAATCCAATGTGTCTCTAGGTGATTGAATCTAACAATTCGTAGCCAGATGAAACGCTTTCCCTCCTCACACGATTGAGCCAGAAACCAGGCGTCCAGAGCACACTCGTTTTGTCGCGCGATACCGGAGCCATAGTACGGACGTCTGGACTTATTTCTAATAGCACAGAGGCGAACCCAAATAGCACACTGCCCGCCTCGAATGAGACGGCACCGGAGACCTACGCCAACGGACGAAAAGAGGGAGGCATACACAGCGCAGAGGATGTGGCGAGCATGGTATGGTCATTTATGAAAGCCGCAGGGAGCTTGGTGGATGGGCTAGACAAAGAGGACGAAGTCAAGTTGTTACGCCTGAGAACAAAGAAGAACGAATTGGTCATAGTACCAGGTACGTTTCAGTGGATTCACAGGGCTTTAGAGCATCGACTAACTGATCGCCAGATCACAAGTTCATCCTCGTGGTGATTCACGATACTCCGCCAGCGTGATACACCCCGCGCACGTTTGAGTTCCGAGTAGCATGATTTCTTTCCAACATTCAAATGATACCCCTAGTGTTCAGAACCAAATATCAGTTCTTCTCTACCAATGGGCTTCGCCGATCTCCACCTCATTGACATTGACGCCTTCCTTAAACCATCTATCTGTTCAATTGTTAGGTTACGGTAACTGCCATGCATATGAAAGAAGCATTCATGGCTAGCAAGAGGAAACTCACCCTCCTCACTGATTTCAACATCATTTCCGCACATCTGGCGCTTCCGCATCTTTCCATCTTCCGCAAATGTCCAGTCTTCGAGTCCATAGCAGCGCTTCCACTTCATTCCATCGTGTGCATCCTGATACTCATACCAAAATTGAACAGCGATCTTGTTGTCAGTAAATGCGAAAAGTTCCTTGCGCAGACGGTAGTTCTTTTCCTTCTCCCATTTCTTAGTTAGGAACTCCTCAATAGCGGCAGTTCCGGTAAGGAAAGAGTCTCGATTGCGCCAGATGCTGTCAGGCGTGTAGTTCTGGGAAATCTTTTTAGGGTCCCTACCATTCCAATTAGTCGGGAATTCCCCTTTGAGCCGGATCACTTACTGCGTGTTCCACAGATCCTGTGCCTTTTTTACTTTAGCCTGGGCGGTTTCCACGCTGGTGTAGGGTGGAGCGAGTGACATGATGAGTGTGCACTGAATAAATCCAAAGCTTTTCAAGCAGCGGAACAGAGAGTGAATTCTGAGACAAAAATACAGCTGTTATTGTGACGACGTCCAAATAACTTTATACACCATTTTATATGCAAAGCCACTCACTGATAAGCCAAGAGACATGCCCCGATCAAGGAAGAGCGGGAAGGAATGTAATACTTACAGAAGTGGTCACAGAATTTACTCCTCCTCCAGATCGAATAGCGACAGCGATCACCCCAGTGAGTTTGTCCACATAATCCTTTGTCTAGTCTGCATGCAGGGTCTTTCCCGTCACACTCCGGTCTGTCTACGGAACATGTCTTACGATTCAGGCTGGCTTGTTGGCTTACTCACAGGTGCTGCATGAGCCCGAATCTGCTCCGATGCGCGCACGAGACTGGGACCCAGCATGGGGACGTTTGAAACGAAGATTTGTATTTGTGTACTGTAAGACATTGCCTAAAGTTGCTCATGTAACGCTATTCTGTTTTAGGCCAGACTTGAGATGCAAGAGTGCCATGTTGCCAGCGCGCGCTCTGAAGTATTTGTCAAACTGCAGCTCCGAGGTAAGGATAGCCCGTTGCGTCATCAGCTGCCCCGCAGCAATCTCGAACACGGAGCTCTCCAAAGCAAATTGCCCCTCCATCTAGGTGCCTTTTAACAGTTCACAGTCCCTCGAGCTTTCGTCACACTCAATTCACGCACGCAAAACCAATTGATCAAAAATGGCACCTCTCAAAGTCGGCGACACTCTTCCTGACGGCGTCAAGTTCGAGTACGTTCCCCAGTCTAGGCCCCACCCGACCTACCCAACAGCTCGCTAGGCACATCTTTATCCACCAGACTCGCGCTAACGAAAGCTCCAAATCGACAGATGGGCTCCCATCACGGACTCTGACCCTACAGTTTGCGGCCGCCCTCAAGAATACGATGCCAGCAAGGAGTGGAAGGACAAGAAGGTTGTCCTCTTCAGCGTGCCCGGTTCGTACAAACACTCAAGATTAGCCAAAGCAAGGCTGATGAAAAGCAATGTGAAGGTGCCTTTACTCCAGGCTGCCAAGCGTATCATCTTCCCCCTTACATTCAGAAGCTCAGCGAGTTCAAGAGTAAGGGTGTCGACATCGTCGCTGTCATTGCTTCGAACGATTCCTGGGTTATGAACGCATGGGGCAAGGTCAATGGCGTCAAGGGCGACAACATTGTGAGGCAAAGTAGGATCTCTGCAGAGAATGATGGTAGCTGATGCGATGATAGCTGTTCCTCAGTGACTCCAAGGTCTTCTTCTCCAAGAACCATGGCTGGCAGGCCGGCATGGGTGACCGAACGTATGTCTATCATCGTCGCTTCAGATTTCAACATTACTGACATTTTCAAGTGGCCGCTGGGCTATGATTTTCGATCACGGCAAGGTCACTTACGCCGAAAATGAGCCAAATCCCAGCCAAGTCACGGTAAGTGAAAAAGCCTGTCGAATATTAAACAAAATACTGATGAATCCTAGGTCTCCGGGGCCGATTCGGTTCTCGCAAAGCTATGAGAACTTATCTTTCCTTATATCTTAAACCGAGGCGGCTACAAAGATACGGTAAGCTGCTTGCAGATATAGATGGTTGGATGCTGTGCTCCAAAAGGCGTTATATCAGACCCAAGACAAGAAATGAATAAAGTTACACAAGAAAAAAAAAATTAGACTTGCTATGTTCTATATCTAAGACAGTCCCTACGATTAATCTCCCAGTATTGCGGGGGTCTGAGACTTCCATCGCGCTGTCACTTGGCGGGGGAGACCTAAATCACTCCGGCTGACAAATGCATGTCTCTGTTGCTCCTCAGTTACAAACGGCCACACGGAATGGTAAACTATAATAACAAGCTATGGCATGTTATACGAGCTTGCCAACTGTATCGAGCAACGTGCTCTTCACAAGAAGTGGCTTACCCAAGCACGTCTCCTTTTCAAGCTTTGCGGAGATTCAGGTTGCTCCCGCTACCGCGATGCAGAGAATTCCGCACGTAGCATAAATGAAGCGTGTGTTCTAACAATATGAAAAATCCTCAGAACCATCGCACTGCATCAAATCTTCAATTTCAGAGTCTCCCAACAACGGTTGCTAGTCACCAAAATGACTGAAAAAAACGGAAGCAAAGCAGTCATCATCGGCGGCACCCATGGCATGGGTCTTGCAACTGCGCAACTCCTCATATCTAAAGGGGCCACTGTTCTCATCACTGGAAGAAATCCGGAGAACCTCGAGCCCGCCAAAGAAAAACTAGGACCCAATGCCATAGTCCAAAGCTGCGACATCACCTCCCACCAAGCCATAGCCACCCTCTCCCAAACCATTATCTCCAAATTTGGCCCTAACGAAAGTATTGACCTTCTTTTCATCAATGCGGGTTACGCCCGCCTCGAACCCTTCACGAGCGTCACAGAAGAAAGTTTCAACCGCACAATGTCTACAAACGTCTTCGGCGCCTTTTTCAGCGCTCAGATCCTAGCTCCTCTCGTCAAACCTGGAGGATCCATCATCTTCACCACATCCGTAGCAAACCGTCGCGGAAACCCACTTATGTCTGTCTACGGCGCTAGCAAAGCTGCTGTGCACTCTCTCACGCAGACTCTTGCTGCGGAACTAGCGCCTCGGAATGTTCGCGTCAACTCAGTGAGCCCTGGCTTCATCAGAACGCCTACTATGGGCGTGGTGGATACAGGAAAGGATGAATTAGCTGAGTTTGAGAAGTTGGGTGCCAGGGTTACGCCTTTGGGACGGATTGGGACAAGTGAGGAGGTAGCGAGGGCGGTCGTGTGGTTGGGATTTGAGGGGACTTTTTCGACTGGGAGTGAACTTGTTGTTGATGGGGGGTTGTTGAATGCGGATAAGGCTGATCATTGATTTGTGGAGACTTGATAATAGTCAAATAGCTTGTTATTCCATCGAGGCATTTGCCTAGTTATCTTTCAGTGGTTCAATATTCTCTTTAGTCCATATTGAGGCTGTTTCTCCCTCAGAAATAGAGACAAGGTGCTGAAGATCTCGGTCTCAAAAATCTTCGAATGGACGGCGAGTGCACACATTTATTGCACTAGCCAAAGACTCGATCAATCTTGATATGAAAATCGTATACTGTTGTGTTCCAAGATGCAGTCAGCAAATTGTTTTCGTCCGACTCGGACCAGAGCGTGAAAGACAAAAATCAACAGTCGTCCACAACTCAGAGAACATCATGTAATCAACATCTGACTCATTTCATAAAGTGTCCTGATACTCGCCGATAAAATTATTGAGGCTGTACTTAGTGCTTTTATATCTCCGTAAAGTCTCCGTAGTACGACAAATTGAACCAATGGGAAGCTTTTCGCCAAAGTCTCCGACCACGTCCGGCGAACTCGAAGAGTAGCATCTGTGATACAAATTCATCGACTAACACACAATATATAAGGACCACAGTTTCCATCCATCATCCATATCATTATATCAGTTTCACATCATCAGCTTCCACTATATGACCATTGCCATCACTAAGATATTCCCCACAAAAGCCTCAACCACAAATACCAAGATGTCTCTTTCAGAAGCCAACCGCAAATACTTCGAGTACGTCACACTACCATTATACCCCTGTCCGATTCCGTACTCTACACCCTGACCTAATCCCTGTCCATCCTCTTTCCTCTCTCGAGATAGAGCTATATGGACTAACTCAACCCCAGCGCCATCTCCGACTCGTACGACGCAAAACCCTGGTTCGCAAAAGTAAATCAGCAGGTCACCGACGTTGTACGCTCACGCCTAGACTGGCTCGGTATTCCTTTTGCCAATCAAGATGGTGTGCCCAGCGCCGACAATGCCAGGGAAGTAAGATTGCTTGACTATGCTTGTGGGACGGGATTGATGACAAGGGTATGTACTTTCTTTTTCTCCTTAGGTGTGTATTGTTACTTGGATTGAATGATCTTCTCTAACTTCTACGAAAGATATTTGGCCCCTACGTTACCGTAACTCTTGGAATGGATGTCTCCCCCAAAATGGTTGAATCCTACAACAGCCGCATCCAATCCGCAATCGCAAACCTACCCAACTCTGGCACCAGCAGCAATATCCCCCATGCTATCACCGCTGACCTTCTCAATAAATCCGACCCAGACCCAGCGCAACTTTCAGCTGCTGAGTACTACGACTTTGACCTCGCTGCTGTGGGCTTCGCGTTCCATCATTTCGAGGACGTGGTGTTTGCCGCGCAGCAACTGAAGAAGAGGCTCAGACCAGGGGGCGTCTTGTTCATTAACGATTTCCTCGAGGGTGGAGATATGCTGTCCGGTGAGGATGGCGAGCCTGTCCCCGGAAGTGAGGGCAATCATGCCGTACACAGTCATGGACATGGCCACGGCCATTCTCATCATCATGGGCATAATCACGATCACAAACACGGTCATGAACACAAAGAGCACAATCCCAAAGACCAACTAGACGAACCTTCCAAAGACATCTTCTCAAAGCATTCCAAAGAAATGCAAGCCTCCATCGTAGTCCCGCACTTCACCCTCCAAGGCGTCCACGATATCTTCTCTAAATCCGGTTTCGTCGACGTGGAAGTGATCTCCATGAAAGAAAAAGTCTACATGGAGTTTGGTGGTAAGAAGTTGTGGAGAACTGTGCTTTTCGCTAAGGGGAGGAAGCCGCTTGATGAGGAGCAGATGCGATCGGAGTTGTAGGAATTATTTGCTTGCATGGGTTTTATTCCCCGGGCGTTTCGTTAGGGCTTTGTTGGGTTCTGGGGTTCAGGGTTTTGTAGTAAAATGCTGCTTACGGAATAAGATTTGGGGAATTTTGGACTTCTTCGTCTATGGCGCTAGCAAAGTGGGATCGATCTGAGCCTCTTTCTAATATATTGATTTTATTCACTCGTATAGGGTTCTCTTTTTACTTTTGGGAAAATATGTGCTTTATGAGTCTTGAGATTGTAGTGGTTAATTGTTCCATACTGGCCCGAATCGAAGGATAATAGGAGATGAGTAGATGATCTCTGGACTTCAATTCAGTGAAAAATAGAAAGTGGTCAGTAGGAGTCAAATTGACCACATCCGAAAGATTTTATTGTCGTCCTGCTGCTGGATTGGGGGGGGGGGGGCGGATTCGTGGTAAAGCAAAAGGAGATAGACGGGGTCTAGGAATGGGGAGTAGTTTCTTGCGTCATCAAGACCGGGCGTCGTGGATGAAAATATAGAAAAGAGAGCACGATCGGATATGAGCGAGTTAGATTGACTTAGACGCCACTTCATTCAGCGAAAGTAATGCCAGAAGGGCTGAAGTGTTCCATATGTCTTCAGCACAGTCCACGTCCTTATTCATCCTTACATAGAGTCTTCGGTAACTAATGGAGTTGAAGTGCAATGCAAAAAGGTAGAATGATTGTTCAGCCCATTTGAGTTTTGATAATACTTGTTTGGTTACATATAGTGAACATGATAATTCAGGATAGAGTGATACCTTCTTTAAGGGAGTAAGCAATTACTGGCTTTGTCATTACTTTAGAGACTCTGAGCCTGCAGCTCTCGTTGTCTAGTTAAGCCTTCCTCTCGCTTTCTTCGCCTTCTAGCTTCCGGGTCTTCCCAGTCAGGCTTTGCGTTCTTGGGAGTCGCCGAACTGCAATGTTCCAGCAAAGAAGATCGGAACCGCGCAATGCGTTCGGAGTTGATCTTGAAACGTTCATTGGCGATTTCCACTAGAGTGCTCAGATAGACTTCATCCACAATGGCAACATTCTGGCCCGAAGCATTCTGAAACCCGATGATCGAGTCAAACGAGTAGCCGGTTGAGCGAACAGCAACCATAGGGTTGATCTCTCCGTTTTTAGGGGGGCTTAAGCTCACGGCACCGCTTTCTCGAAATCCAGAACTCAGGGCCGCTGTGAGGATACTCTGGGAATGGTCCAGAGATGCTGTCAAAATGTGCAGAATCTGCTTGATGTTAAACCCACAAGCGACATTGGTATTCAAAGACATACCATCGGCTCGAATTTAAGGTGTATGAACCTGAAACTAGCATCAGGACTGATCTTGCTCTCATCGTTTGGCTTCGTCAGCCCGAATTGTGTCATATAGTCCGGGGATGAGGACGACGAAACATCAACGGGGTCATGAGAAATGAAAAGCCATGCACCCCCACCTCCCTTTCCGCCTGGCCCAGCTCGTGAGCCTTCGACTTCGTCTTGAGGCTCCGTGTCGTTTTTCTCCGCCTTTCGCCCTTCCAGGAAAACGCTGATCCTACCAGAACAACTACTCGTAGTGACGAGTCCAGGAAGCCCGTTGATATCGCTTATCAAAGTACGGATTGGCTTGTCAATGGAGCCTTTGGGCGATAGATCATGATACTCTTCATCCGGCGCATCAAGCTGTTCCAGTATCTTCCGCTTCCGGGCCTCAAATCGGCCTTGCATTACCACTATTGTCGTGAATCTTAATTTTGATGATACCTGTATGAGTGCTGTGTGGTAGGGAAGTTGCGGCCCGACCCGTTTCCTTCCTCCGAAGGAACGTCATCGACGTGGGTGGTCAGTGCTTCTGCCATCAAACATCGAGAGAGTCACACTGCTAGGCATCCACAAGCCCGCAAGCAACAAAACAGAACACAGTGCGAGAGAATGCCACCAACGTCAAAAGCATCTGCATCTGCTCCGAGGAGCTCGTCTAAACGCGCAGCACCGGACAAGCCGACCCGACAGTCAAAGAGAGCTAGGGCATCAACCAGGAAGTCCTATGCCGAGCCGGCTTCTGACAGCGAGGCTGAGGACTCAAATGCGCAACATTCTGAGAATGAGGGAGGGTTACAAGCGTCGGACTACGAAGATGAAAGTGGTAAAGATCTGTCGTCCGAATCCGAGCCCGAAGAGGTCAACAGCGACGAGGACGACAAGCCGAAGAAGGGGACCCCAAGAGGCCGTTCTGCGAAGCGCACTGTGCTTCCATTGCACAAAAAGCACGCAAATGAGAATGAGCTATGGAAGCCGGGCACAAAGTTGGAGCCTGGGACTCAAGTCATCATCAAGAAACCCAAAGCTCGAGATGCCGGTACCACACCGTATCTAGACCACACCATTCATCCTAATACGATGTTGTTTCTCAAGGATCTAGCCGCCAACAACGAACGCCAATGGTTGAAGAGTATGTATATCCTGCTCCTTGCTTCCTGTACTCTCCTATTGCCGAATAGCGCGGACATCTCTGTCGAGAACGAGCTGAAATGAAGTGTCACCACGACGTTTGACGCAAGTTTTGATTAACGAGGATGCAGTGCATGACCCAGACTATAGAGCCGCGTTGCAGGACTTTAGTAGCTATCTGGAAAAACTGTCTGAAAGAGTCATCACGGCGGATGAAACCATTCCCGAGCTTCCCGTAAAGGACATTGTAACTACCCTAGAACTCTCCTCATAGTAAACATCGATGCACTGACACAAGTATCAGATTTTTCGAATTTATCGAGGTAACGCCCAAGGATGCTGACAATTAAGAGTAATTGACCAACAGGCCAGACATTCGATTCTCAAAGGACCCAACACCATACAAGGTGGGTACCACAAGTTTGCTTAGGCTAGGGTCATTCTGCATAGCCGTGTAACCCGCTGTGCATGCTCGTAACCGAGCTTCTGACATGTCGAGGCTAACTTCTGGTTAGACTCATTTTTCTGCTGCATGGTCTAGGACTGGACGCAAAGGACCATACGCAGCGTACTACGTCCAGATTCAACCGAATGGAGGTAGCTTCGTTGGTAAGTCTATTTTTTACCTATACCCCGCGCAGATGGCTTCCTCGGAGTATGTTATATGCACTGCTCGAACCATTGATACTCCTCTTTCGTGGGCACCGCATCGTACCATGATATGTCGAGGACTTTATCCCGGACTGTGTGCTGCTGAGGCCGCCAACCACATGAATACCACTGTCGACTGTCATACATCGAAAAAGCAGCAAGCGGATAGCCGCAGAATCGTTTCTCTCATGAGGCGGTTCGTAGCTCGCTAATGCGTTACACGGTGACACCTCCTGTCACAGCTCAAAAACTCACAAGACTTCCTTGTTGTTATCTCAGGATCGGCTAGCCAGCATATGGCCAACCCACCACTGACAAAAGTTTCCCAACGCCAAAATATCAAAGACCGCTACAGACGGGCCTCTTGATGCTCACCGTTAGGATGGTGCGTGCCCAAGCATGGAAACCTTGCGCCTTGGGAATCCGCGTGTTTCGATGAGGCTTCGAACTACAGGCAGTGATCCAAATCTCAGGGTCCCGTTGTTGCACTCATTTATCTACGAATCGGACTTTCCACCCTCATTGAGCGCAAGCACTCAGGGAGCAATACGTTCATCGGAACAACCTGAAGGAGTTTATGTGCATGGCTCGATAGCCGCTGCAAGTCACTCGTAATACTATCGGCTCACAGTTCACGTTATCGGTGTGTATCGGGCGGATCGAAGGTCGCACCAAACACGGTCGTGCGCGTTTGCAGGCAGCCGATGCTAGTCGAGGCATGGAGGCGTGTTGTAGCGCGTTGTAGCTTCTCGGGAGGGCAATGAAAAGGCCTCTACATTGTCTGTCAGCAGACGGATTCAGTGACACCAAGCTCAACCCCTTTGTAGATGGCGCCTTTGTCCATTGAGACGGCTCTGGCATCCTGTGGTGTTGCACTCACGGTTCTACCTCTAGGAAACGACCTATCATGACGTTTGACTCTCGAACGGCATGATGACTTGCATGATTATCCCGGGCATTTGATCATACTCTCTCACCATCTCGCGCCTCTCGAATTCTATGTGTCGGAGAGTTGGCTAACCAAGTTTTGAAGGTGGAGGCCTATGGCAACCCGACGCTCAATCGCTGAGCAAGTTGCGCCGAGACATCGATCGCAAGCCGCATAAGATTAAGCGTGTCTTAACGGACGCAGGTATTCGCAAGTCGTATCTTGGAGGTATACCGAACGTTGAGAGTAAGGCGGTGAGAGCGTTTACGAATCTGGATATGAACCGGTCTTCTGCGCTTAAGAAACATCCAAAAGTGAGTCCAGTCATTTCAATTCAAAAGCAAAGACATGCAAAATGCTCGAGAGTGACTTCTTCTGGAGGAGATACCATTAAAATAGCGGTTCGGGGGTCTTCGTGGGATTGGAAAGACTCGCGGTGTGTCGTAGGGTGCCGGACGGCTCCTGCTTGTTACGACGCGTCGTGAATGTATGCACTGCCTGGATATTCGCGATGCATCGGCACTTCTGATGGAATCATCAACAATGGTGACGAATTCCTGTTGGTGGGTATAGTGAGGTGAGTTGAAAGGGCGTCGCTACGAAACAGTAAGTCGGAAGTCATCACCCAATCCGAGCCATGGAAACATCCATATTAGTGGATTTTTCATTTGACGTCTTCGTCAATTCGTCTATCTACGAGCACCATTCTACCATTTCGCAACCCTATGGAATCTTGCTGTCACACAAGTATGCTTTCAATCCTTTCTCGCAAGTAAGAGAGAGCAAAGAAGTATGCGCTGCAAGGGGCGGCACTACTTGCGGCGCAGTTCGAGCCGACTATGAAGGCTCCAACACTAATGATAAACACGCAACATTTTGAGCCTCAGTCGATCGGTGAGCAAGGCTGAATGCTCCTAGGCGCTCTTCCTTTCATCTCTTTCCACGCCATGTGGCATTAACGTGAGGCTCTTTGGCCCCATCATCCATCAAAATCCAATTCCTCGATATATTGGTCATTTGGTCAGCGAGGACGGCGAGGCCAATCGCGGCCTTATGGCCATACTTGGAGGCCGTCAAGGCGTGCATTTCTCAATCCATACTGGAAAATCCCTCCGCAACAATGGCTCGAGATGGAGATGACAAACAACGGTGCCCTACAGAATGTTTTGCATTGTTGCTGCCCTGTTTAGAAACTTAGAAGTCGTGTTTGCTGGATGAAGCCCAAGATTGCTGACCAAAATTCACAGGGATATGATACAGGCCACAAGAATATAGAACTCCTTCGGCTCAGAAATTTCACCCTTGGCACAAATCTCCCCGATGGCGAAGTGGTGGGAGCTAACAGCATCGATCGGATTGCTGAGCTAATTTCATGCATGGTGCCCTTTGTAAGTTGGAAGCGCTTCTTTTGCCTGTTGGGCAAGTTCTCCTCATCATGAATTGCTGCATATGGACGGCGAGCCCGGAGCCTATGGGATAAGCTGGCAGCAAGAAACCAATGCGGAAAGGGATACCCTTGCTTTGCCTTTGACGATGGGATCACGAAGCAGAGGCTGGCTGGTCGCTTTGTGAGTTGGCGCTGCAGCAGACCGATTTTAGTTGACCGATAGCTGCACCGGCGCAATTGAGGTGGGGAAAAAGCGCCAGCACAGTGTTTTGACGGGCCGCGTGCAGGAGAGAACAGCCGGATAGTCACCTCGCTAACCCGTGGATTGCAGATAACCTACCTCAACAGCGTTGTTATGCCAGACGAAGAGTCGTCGGAATCGAGCGACAACGAGGACGAGGAAGGGGAGAGCGATGAGGGAGGCGCTGGTGTGGGAGAAACAGACGCATGATGACCAGGGAGACTATTGGAGGCGGAGAATGCTCCTGTGCGGCGTGGCAGGTGGTCTTCTTTTCGCTTTTTAGCATCTGGGTGACTCGCGAACGGCAGAAGGATGGGAGTGGGATTGGTGGAGGAGGTAAATATCGAGCTGGGAGGGCCTGGTCAATTGCTGCATCACCAGGGCCGTCCGAGCCAATCGCTGGCCGTGTACGCGGCAAGGAATGGAGTGGCGGCAGTGGCGCTGGCCGGTTGCTCTTTCTCGCAGCATCCTCCAGTCATGTGACTGTTAGCTTGGTTTGGTTAGATGCAAATGCCAAATGAACAGGGGCTGACGAAGACGCCAAAACACCCCCCGGCCCCCAAGTCCACAATTCGACCAGTCCACCAGCCCACGCCCACGCCAACGCCCACATACACGACGGCCCGCCTTTTCTAGCCGCGCTGTTGGCCAGCCACGGCATCGTACTTGGGACCGGATGGCAGAGACACGGCCCATCCGCGAACCAGTGAGCAGGACGAGCAGGGCGGCCTCGCTCTTCTCCAGGGCTTGCAACTCCTCACACCCTCGCTGCAAAAACCATGTCTGTCTGCCGCAAGCGTACGACGCTTGCTCGACCAGACCAGACGCAGCCAGCGATGACAATGCAGCAGCAGGCTTTCAGCACCACCGCACTGCCAGGGTTTGGCTGCAGTCTGCCTCTCATGTTCGTGCGATCAGCTGCTCTCCACAGCACCCTAGTCCTGTATGTCACCGCCAGGCCGCGACGGACGGGCCGGGGCGCAATTCGTTCAAACTGCATGGGTGCTCTCTCCTGCCCGCTTAACGGATGCGGCCCACTCCAGCGCGCTCTTCTTGCCTGGCCTGCAACATGTATGCATTCAAATAGACGGCTCCTCTCCGCTCGCCCCCGTTGGGTCAATGGTGACGGCTCGCTGCTGCTGCATCGGTGCGTTCCGCTTTTCACGCACGCAACCCAGATCAATAGGGTTGCGGAAAGTGGCAATCCGATACTCGCTCGTCTGTCAGCGTCAAGCGCCTGACGGCCAGCCAGTCTGCCCAATGCAAAATCCAAGCGGCGCAACGCACCGCAACGCAACCTATATTGTCCAACACCCAGACAACGAGCCAGTGCTACTATTTCCGGAAACCGAGGTATATCGAACACCAGATAGCGGCGCTCGATCGCTTCATTTGCAGCGTCTCCTGCGGGTACCGGGAACAGCGGTGTGGTGGGCGTGCCGTGTCCTTACGCATGCTTTCTCAAATCACACCGATCAGTGCATCATGACTGGACATCAATTCCTCCAACAACCCCACTGTTTCTCTGGGTTGGAAATCTTGACTCGCACTCCGCATCTTCCGGACATCTACAATTTTTTATACTCTCTCCAGCGGCTGTTCATGATGTTGCTCAGTGCTGCTAGCAATCAGGCCATCATGCACACCAAGATGCCAATAGCTCTACCTTCTGTAGCTGGTCACTTGTCTCAGATCGTACCGCTATGCATAGTCGCCTTGATATTAGGTTTGTGCTTAATGCAGGCCGTTGAACGCCTTGTTGGGGGCCACCCACAAGAACACCGTTTTTCTATTGCTGACCACCACGGCAGTGGTGAGAGCCACCCTTCGTCCGGCCAAACTCTGTGCCTCAACTTACTCGTAAATATATGCAATACATCCGAGGACGACATTTTTGGCATATCGTATAGGCGCTTCCGTGGCCAGGCGGCATGTAAGGGCTATATCAAGAGCAAACGCAACGGGAAACGTAGTGGGGGTTCGAAGAACCGTCCCACAAGTGGTCAATCCCTCCCATCAATAGCCGCCATGGCTGCGGCAAAGGTCGTATATTCTCAGGATCGGTGAGAAAAAACGGTTGGGCTTGTTTGCTCACTGCCAGTGTACGCACAGCTTTCTAGATACTATTCCTCCTTCGCGAATCACCGCTCTCGTAGCACAAGAATGGGCATCTAAATCTGGCCGGACGATAGCGTTTTAGTGCTCGTTCAAGGGTCTGCTAAGTACAGCAACGCGTGGCAAGTATCACTAAATATCATGCAGACATACTCACAGCATATAAATCCGCACTTTTTCTCACCGCGCCACGCACATCGGTTCCCCACAGCCCCCAGAAGCCATGGTGACACGAAGCTCGTTAATCTAATTTCGACTACAGATGCTGTTATTGTATGGCTCGTACATGATCCTCCGCACTTGATTACCCTCGTCCCGGCCCGTGATCTCGTGCCACATGCTGCAGTTTCACCTGGGTAGTGTCGGGAGCGTCCATGCGCTGGGCCACGAAGTGTATCAGGTACGGAATGCCGCGTACAACCAGCGCTTCGTGCCGCACTTGTCTAGGTGCGATCTTGTAGCTATCCGCTTGGGTGGATAAATAGGGGCAGCCGAAGATCATCTGCATGTTGTTTCTACCCCACAAGAACGACATCCACCCTGTCGGTAGGCTATTCTACATGCTATACCAATGTACTAATTGGACGGTTTGCGACGGTACTTCGGATGTTGTCGCAATGGTAGATGGCACATATACCTAGCATTGGAACAACCCCGCGGGCTTACTTGCTTTAGACCGTTCAGAAGACACATGTGTGCTCACCCAGTGATCTCGTGTCCACGACTACCTATGGTGTGGCAATCAATCAAACTGCCTTGGATACGCGATTGGCTGGACGAAAACCCAGGCCGCTCTGTTGACCACCGTTCAATTTAGGGATGGTAGGGACGAAGCACTGACCGATGCCAGCACGTCTTGTGACCTCGTGGGCTTTTTAATTTTTTCTGCTTTTCCTATGCTGCACCAGAGGGGATTTACCCGTCGCTGAACGGGCTTCATGCAAGGCACAACGGCTTCATCTGCGGAGCCGACCTTGGAGAAGCAGGTAGATACCTGGGGCAAATCCCAGTGATTGGATTGAATGTCAACCCGGGACCGGGGAGAACACATCGTGAATCGGCGGGCCGTCAGGGTACGGTTGCCTTTTCACGCTATCAGAAGCAGCGCCAGCAGGCCTCCAACATATTGATACCCAAGAGCCATTTGGTGTTTAATCATGATGAACGAAGAGAGGTCTAGGTTCCATTGATGCCTTGTCAAGAACCCGCACCAATTCCCGCTAGAGGGACGGTTCGCAGCCTGTTGGGCGAAGCATAGGAGGCTGAATTGACGGCAGCGTACGATATGTGGGAGATATTTTGCCGGCATTGACCGTCGACGATGCTCCTGCTGTGCACTGGCGCCCCATCCGGCGCAGTCGCCCGTGCCGCGCAATATCTAGGTGTTCATTCTTCTCTTACAACTTAGGTACGGAATAACGGGAGCCACCATTCCTTCAGGACATTCCGCGTACAGTCGACGGGCGGATGTGCGCTCGCATCCGCTAGGCGGCGAGCAGAAGGCGTAGTTAGCAAATAAGCGGGCAGTTTACTCTAGCTTACTATGGGATCGCAATTTTATCAAAGCCGGCGTCAGACGCCGCCGTGGCTTGGGAAAACTACAGAACCATGGTAGAGTACCAAACTGTGGATTCCTTTGTTCCCGAGGTTGCTTTGGAACGGTGGTTGCATTTTTTTTTTTCTTGGATGGCTTCGGCACTACCGCCGTCCGCTTGCCTAAACTTGGCCAAGGGATAACCGGATACTAAGGGATGAAGTGCGGTTTGACCTGAGTCAAAGACGAATAAAGAAAAGGCAGGTCAGACTGGAGCTGTGATTCGAGAAGGGCAGAAAGGCCTGCCGCATATCATGGATTTTCCTGGCGCGGAGCAAATAATAGGAGAGAAGCACATTTTCTGGTAAACGCGTGGAGCATCCGAAGGCAGCATCATTGGCCAGGGATGTCTGTGGGGGTGGGAGAGTTTGCTGCCTTTGGCGCTGCGGTGAACGTCTGTTTCCGAGCGAGGCTTGCCTGCCCTTGTTTTTTTGCCTCTTTCTCGTTGCTTGTCCCGGAGGAGCGCCCCGCTGAGCAGCGCACAGAGAGCTGGGCCTGACGTCGCCGAATCGCGTAGATGAAAGGGCTCACGTCACAGGCCGCTTGTCGCACGCTAAACAGGGCGACGTCTGCCGCCAGCAGAAAAATGACCGACTTGTCGACCCGCTGGAGCGCCAGTGAGCTGCACGAGCGGACCAGCCCTATGTATCTCATATGCGACAGATGAACCCGAGCAGGCGCACCCCTGCAAATCCAGGAATCAGGATGCCGTGTGTGCGCCCCAATGACTGGGCTCCGAACGAGCATCGCCGTGTGGAAGAGCAGCTGGTGGTGATGGTGAGGTTGATGATGATGATGGTGAAGGCATGAATATCGTGACTGATATGGCAACTAACAGTCCTGGCTTTGCGCTGTCCAATCCAGACAAAAGAAATGCGCACCTTGCGGCAAGGCGGGATTTGCAATGGGGTAAATGGGGTGGTGGAACAGGGGAGGCAGACAAGAGGCAGAACGCAAATGAGGAAGGGTGAGGCTATGAAGACGGCGAAGACGGCAAGGACGAAGATGAGGACGAAGTCGAAGTAGAGCAATACGCAGCAGGTCGTCGCACGGCAGCGTTGACCGGCCAGCAGGCCCATTATTACTTACATGCATCGGATGGAGTGCATGCGAGGCGCTGGCTGTTGATGTTGCTGCTGTCACACAGCGCGCTGCAGCATCGAGGCGTGGTGAATCGGCCAGCCAGCGACAGGACCAGACAGGCGCGCGGGGCGTGAACAGGCCACAAGAACGAGAGCGCGCGATGAAAGGGAGCGATAATCAAAGAAAATATCCAGGGCCAGGAGCCGGAAAAAGCAAGAAACTGGGCTCAGTCAGACAAGCGACGGGGGGCTACGACTCAGAACTGGGGACATGTTGTTTTAACAGCGTGCACGCAGCCGCTGCTTTCTGTATCAAAGGTAGGGGGATCGCACGCGAGACGCGGATGTACCCGCCAGTCTTGGCCGCTCGCAGCTGACTCTTCGGCCCGCACCAAAGGCCATCCACACCCAGCACATCCCCGTCGTCAGTGTCATCCACGGCGCACGGCTCCGACCCCAGGCGCACCGAAAGGGGGCGATGGGCTTCTACATTCTGGCGGGCTAGTTGGTGGGATGGGCGAGGAGAGCCATGAACTGTGGGCAGCCCGTGAGTCCCGTGGCTGTCCTACGTTGCACGCACGCACTGGCACTTTGGAGCGGACAGGCTGTTTGGGTAGTAAAGGAAAAAAGGTGTGTCGCGCACGTTTTTGGTGGCCGGCAGGCTATTTGGGCTGGGAGGAAGGGGAGGAAAGGAAAGGAGGGGAACACAAGGCAGCATGGTGAGCGGCGGCGGCGGCAGGCTGCGGCGGCGGGCGGGCATGCAGCATCGCATCTGCGTTGATGTGTTTTGTGAGCCAACAGCAGCGGGAAACGCACATTGATGATATACGACATGTACATGAGCAGAAGCAGCAGACAGCACGCGGATTGAAAGGACACACCGGAACACAGCACACAGCACACAGCACACAGCACAAGCACGCTAGCATGCCTACTTACATACATCAGACAGCTTCACGCACATCCGCACACCCGCACACCCGCACACACCCACACGCAGCAAGAGACAAGCAAGACGAGAGAGACGCTGGTACACGCCGTCGACGAGACAGGAACCCACAGGCCGGAGACAGGACAGGCCAACAGACCACCAGCGGCGCCCAGCACACCCAGCAACCACGGGCCCAGCGCCGCCAGAGCACCCCGGCCGCAACCCAGCAGCAGCACGCACCCCGGCCGCATCGCACACAGGCACGCTACCGGAGAGGACTAGCTTGCGCGCTCACGCACACAGGCTCTGGCGCTGGCGTGTGGTGGATGCTTGCTGGATGCTTGCTGGATGACTGCTCGCTGCTGAATGCAACCGTCACGGCGCGCCAGGCTGCCGCAGCACGTCGCGCTAGTGGGAAAAGGCTCGATCCGCTGGGGACTCGAGCAGGGGCTGCACACGACGCAATCCCAGTCTGTGCGTACGTGCGGCGGCGGCGCGCGAAGGGGAAGGGGAGCGAAGGGGAGCAAAGGAGCGCAGAGGCGTGCTCATTGCTCAGTATCGATTGTGTGCGGGTGAGTGGGTGAGTGGCCGGCATGCTTGGTGGTAGTGGTGGTGGTGGTGGCAGAGCCAGCATGGATTATGGCAGGCCACCACCACCAGGACGCAGGACGCAGGAAGCAGGAAGCAGCAGCAGCAGAAGAAGCAGGCAGAGTGCAGAGGGGGAGGAAGGGTGTGGTTTTGGGCTTGGTGCTTGGGCGTTCTCGGGCTCTCGCCGTGGGCCGTGGGCCGTGGGCCGTCGACCATTATTATTCGCAGTCTGTGTGTGGGTGAAGGAGCGAGAGTGAGAGGGAAAGTGTGTGTGTGTGTGCAAGTGGACCGTGGCTGGTGGACGGTGGACAGTGAACAGCGAACAGTGAACAGCGAACAGCGAACAGCGAACAGTGAATAGCGGACAGTGGACAATGGACTGTGGACACTGGACCGTGGGTAAGTAATAATAGCGGCCATCCCATCCCGCTCAACCCTCCCTTTCGTTTCCACTCCTCTGGGAACTCCGCGCCTCTCCTCCACGCGCCTTCGAGAAGCTCTCCATCATCGACGCTTGCCTCTCACCTCTGACCTCCCACCTCCCGCCTCCCCTCTCCCGACCCTCTTCTCTCTGTCTCTGACCTGCAGCCGTCCTTGCGGCCCGCCAGTCGTTGTCGCACAACGCAGAGCCTTGACGCTTCTCCCCAGACGACAGCGCCGCTCTCCACTGTGTTCCCCTGGTTCATGCTCGCCCGGCCAGCTCCACGTTGCAGGGCTCCATCCGAAACTTAATACCACCCGTCCGCGCTCTCTCCTTCACCCTCTTGTCCTGCCTTGCCCAGTGCCCTCGACACTCTTGCCCTCACGCCCTCAAAATTATGTTTCCTCACCAGGGCGGCCAAGGTCAACTGCCCGCCCACTGGCAACCCCCGAACCCCCAGCAGCCTGCCAACGGCTCCTACCCTCCTCCGCCGCCGCCACCGCCTTCTCATGTAAGTTTCCAGCTCTGCTCTGCTGCAGCACGTCCACAAAGTAGTCATACTGCTGCTGGTCATGTGGCCCCTTCCGAACCTGCCCATACCCTGTCCTTGTCTTGTGTTGCTTTCCAATTCAAACACCTTCCCCCCCTTCCCATAAGCACCCAACCTAAGCACCCACACACCCTGCGTCGTACTCCGTCAGCTCATCACACTTTGTCACGCACACCCGGCTGACCTCGACCTCTTCCTTTCTCTTTTAGATCAACACTTCCCTTCCTCCCCCTCCTCCACAAGAACCTCGTCCCGACATGGCGGCCCACCACCAGCAACAGCCTCAGCATGCCTATCGTCTGCCTGGTCCTAATGAGTGGACTCGCGCTCCACCACCAGATCCATATCGCCAGCAGCCCGACCCCTACCGACAGCAGCCTCCACCGCCGCCAAACTACATGAACCAGCACCACCAGCCACCAGCTCCTCGCCAACGTACTGCTATTGCCTGTCGGTACTGCAGGCGACGCAAGGTAAAACTTCTACTTTCCTCTCTCTCTAAACCGTATATACTCATTCCATCATTCTCTAGATCCGATGCTCAGGCTTTGAGGCTACTGACGACGGTCGCTGCTCGAATTGCATGCGGTTTAATCAAGACTGCATCTTCACTCCCGTCTCGGCTCAGACACAGGCCTTCGTCCCTGCTCACACTGTCTGGCGTGGAGTCGGGCAGCCACCACCAATGTATGGCGCATACGGGCAACCTCTCCCTCCTGCTCAGCATGCTGAGGCATACGGTCAACCGCCGCGCCAGCCGCAACAGCAGCCGCCGCAGGCACAAGCGCAGCAGGGACAGCAATATTTGCCCAGCCCTACAGCAGGTCCGTACCAAGCTCATTCTGCCTACAGTCCAACGTCTGGTGCTCCACAAGAGGAGGCGGGCCGTGATATGGCGAATGGCAGGAAAAGGCCCTATTCAGAGCCTCATACTCCAACCCTGCCACCGCCAAATCCCGGCTCACAATCTCAGCTTCCACAGCGAAGCACCGGACAGGACTACAAGTATCCAGACCCAACGTCTCTAACCAGCGCTGCTTCTCCAGCCAATTCCAATACCCCTTATTCTGCTCCCCCACCCCCAGCTGCCTCTCAACCTTACTATGCATCGCAGCCTCCGCGTAGAGCCTCGCCGCAGAGCGCATATACCTATGATTCCAGCCGCGCCTCCTCTTCTCCACATAATCAAGCACCAACAACTCCGGGCGCCGGCCCTTATTACTCTGCACCCCCACCACAGCCAGGTGCCCCGTCCCTTCAACCACTCCCCCCGCGAAGCGACGGCAGATCTCCACCACCCCCAGCTACTCAAACCTCTACCCGACCAAGCATGCGTATTACCGATCTTGTGAGCGACAACGGAAACGGGCGAAGCTCCACCGATTCAGATATGCTTAACATGCTCAACCGCCGACCCATGTAGAAATCTCACTTGTTATCCAACTACCCGCGCCGGGAGGGAATGCTCTAGAGCTGGTCCTCTGCAGGGGCATTCACAAAGCGTCATACACACAAGTCGGGAAAGCCGGCAAAATCACTTCTGACATCCAAACTCCCTATAGTCATCTCCGATCTACTGTATAATCTTGGTCTCCAACGTGCTCCAGCGTCGTACTTCTGCTACCAATACCAACCGCGTACGGGCGTCGAGGCTGGAAACAGCGAATATCTCCTTTATTTTGTTTTCCTTTTGTTTGGGCGGCAATCTGAAATATTTTGAAATAACGTTCAAAGGGCATCTTCGGTTTTCATCGCTTATCTGCGTAATGCTATCCTCGCATTCCCCCCCTTCCCTACCTATATCTCCCGACAGCGTTTCCTATCCTTGTTCTTTGTTCGGGGGTTTGCATCAGGCTGGCGAGCTACTTGAACAAGCATCAAGTGGCCTCGTCCATTTTGCCGACTCGCTTGCTACCCGTTTGGAGGCGCCAAATGCAGCAATAGTGTCCTCACACATCCCAGGCGAATTTTAGCCTATGTGGCCGTTTCTGCTTTCACGCACCTTCCCAAATCTACCGGAGTACGAGCCGATCCGAGCGGTATCTGGCATTTTCCCCGCAAAAACCAAAAATGTGGAGGGGGCGGGCGTTTCAACATATATCCTACGAACACGCTTATAATGCGTCGGCTTAGAAAGCTCAGCAAGGTGTCCGTTGGCGGGGGCGCTGCACATTTCCTTTTTCCTGGGTGGTTTCTGATTTACTTTACTTTTTATCTGCGAGCTACTAGAATATGGGGGACCCTGCATCTCGGAGGTGCTTTGATCTTTTACGCATCATAGCACATAAGGTGGTTCTCTGATATCGGGTCCCAACGTTGCTTCGGTGCATACTGGGATGTGGCAGCCTGTGTCTTTTGAGTTTGTTTGTTTTTCTGCAAATCAATGTCTTTTCCCGATTTTACAAGATCTCTCGGTGCAGTTTCTCTACTGTCCTTTCCTCTGGCACAATTTCATGATGGGTTGATGGGTGGCAATCAGTGGGAAAAAGTTTCCACGCTGAATCTGTTTTCGGTCGGTTTTTTGAGTTGCTGCAATTTTTGTGGTTTATTGGATTATTCTTTCCTTACTCTCTGTTTTGTCTGCACATATATCACATCAGCAGTAACAGCAAGTACCAGGAAAGAGCAGCAAAGTGCTTGTTCAAAGTATTATCAAATTGGCAATATTAGTTTGCGTCGCGTAATGGTCTTTTCTTCGCACTTCGAGAGCCAGAAATTCAGACACAAAAAACTCTTCTTCCTGGGCCATCAAAAGAAAATTCTCAAGTCTTGCCCTAATCTTGCCTCTCCCTTTCGGGATTGCCTCACAACTACACCTGATTGGCAACGCTGTCCTTGCCACTTGAACTGGGTCGGGATCAGGGTTGGAGTTGGAGGACTTGGACTTTGAATGTTGGCGTCTTACTACATATTTAATATGTGACTGTTGGTTAGTCATCGCCTAACATGCAACATCCACATCGGCACCCATGGGTATATATTACGCAGCTTTCTTTTTCTCCTTTGGTCCAGCTTAGCCAAGTATGCATGCATGGTAGTCGCATGCTTTTGACAAGTAGGGCTACCACGTATGTACTGTATGTTTATACACGTGCTTGCTTTGTTCCCACTTGAGACCTGACCCCTGGTTCACTGGCGTAGTGACACACAACCACACACAGGCTAACTAGTAGGAAAGGGGTTTGACAGGAGTAGATAACACCTAGGGGTTACGGGTACAGAGAATGGAGATGCGGGTTGAGAATTCCTGTGGCGTGGTGTGAGGTGGTCTGATGAGGATGAGAAGTACCTATCCATTCACTGTCTGTGTTCTTGTTGAGAACAGCACGAAATCTTACTAGATTCGATTGGGGGAGGGATGGAGTAGTATCATGACAGGCTGGCTATGTCTATATTGGATGAGTAGGGAGGGGAACGTGCCGCTCCCGGACCGTCTACCGTTTCCGCGCCATTGGATATGTGTTCCTTGGTTGTGCTCCGGTGGTGGTGGTCAGAGTTGGTGCATGGGGGGACCTGGGAGTAGGGTGGTACTTGGGAAGAACGTGCGTGTGGAGGCAGGGCACTTGCTATGTTTGATATGTAGTTGGTGTGAGTGGTTGGATTGTGGATAATGAAAACGTGTAGACAAGCATATGGCATGTTAGATATATGACTAGTGTGAGTGGTGGGGAGAGAGTGTGTAGGATCACATGAGATTGATGGCAGAAACATGTAAGCAAATGGTCTATTCGTTTTACGTTGGGCGTGAATGGTTGAGATGTGGATGTGGAGATTGGCGAAGTGGGTTCAATGTTAGACTTGGACTTCACTGTGCGTGAGCAGAATCCCGAATCGGAATTGGTTTTGTTCTAGTAAGGGCAAGAAGATAGTAGCATCATGCTTTAGGTACCTAGGTACGGGAAGGTCTGACTACATGGTCAGAATATCTGGACCAAAGTGAGCTCAACTCCGCAACACCACCACACCGCCAGTCTCAGGGCGAATCAGGTATTGCTAGTTTTGATTTAGCTTTTCGTGCGGGAAGGGCAGAAAAGTTCTATTACGATTGACCTGAATGGTCTATACGACGGGCTGGATGTCATTCACCGATGACAGGTATAAAGCTATGCTGGATGGTGGAGCGGAGATGTCCGCATGCTCATTGTCGGGGTCAGCAGCCACTCTTTCGGCTTCGCTCGTACCGAGCACATGCAAAAACGCTCAGCCACCTTGAATTTTGCAAACCATTCGAATCCCTCGAGCAAAAGCTACGCCGTGTTGTAGATGCATAGCTACCCAATCGAGATAGATTTTTGTAAACGAATACCGAGCATAGGATCCCTGTTCTGGAACGCTCCCCAAAGCAACGGAACCAGAAATAAGGTTCCCGGTTGGGGCCGCTACAGGTACGACCTTTCGACTTTCCGTGCAAGGAAGCACAGGAAGTATGTGGGTGGTCAGCTTTTGCCTTTGTCTCCCCGGATCGTCACCTCTCCCTCCCTTCATCTCTGCCTCGGCCGGAAGACACCCGATTGAATTGTTCTGAGGCGAGCTATGCTGCGGCTATCTCACACCGCAAGAGCGGCGTCAAGAAAAAAGAGCAAGCGGCCGCCCTTGTTGATGTGATGTGTGATCCCGAGCAATGTGAAACATTGCCTGGATAGTCGCGGCCAAGGGAAAGAGTAAGATGGCATGGGATCCGAATTTGGACTGGGGCTAGACTGTGGACAGGGAAGCTCGGGAATTTATCTTACATACCCTGTGTGTATCTATCAATTGATGAACTTCGTTAGACTTGGCATAAAGTTTGGCGTGTCCTAGCTACCACCACACGCGACGTTCTTGCAATTGACACTACACTTTGATACTGATGCCAATAGCATGAATAAGCCATTATGCTGATTTGGACAAAAAAAGATATAATTCAATTCAATTTCTCCCCCTTGCCCTTCCCAGACTAGCACACGGACCCGGAGTAAGCCAACGTCATACGCTTACATATTCCCCGTTCCTCGCTTTTCTCCGCCGTTGTGGAAGCGCCCCGTGCTCTGCCCTCCTTCCGAAGGCGATTTCAACTTATAGTCATGGATGTATGTGTGTAACAAATGAATGAAATGGACAGGGACGTTGCCTGTCCGCTTGCTTGCTTGCGTGCGGGCTGGCCAATGCGTTTACCGTTCCCGCACAAGGGCTTCTTTCAAAACCATGCATCGGGTGGCTCATTCCTTCCTTCCTTCCTTTGACAATAAATAAATAATTACCCCAGGAACCTTCTGTAAACGACACAGCCAGACCCCATTTCTTTCCTACCCGCCCGCCACACAGATCCCGTCGATCATGTTTGCTTTTTTTTGTGGTTTCTATTTTTCCACCATTTGGTGTCCCCGGAGCTAGAAGTTCAAACAAAACGCCCCGTATTGTCATTTCAAAATGTCTCTTCTATGTGTGCTCTGTTTCTACTAGCGGATTAGTAGAGCACGGGTAGGGCAGACATGACATGCTCCGCCCAGTCGTTCCGTCGGTCCGCCTCACCAAAAAAAAAAAGATGACGTGAAGCCGAAGTTAAACTGAAATGGATAAAAGAGCGAAAAAAACGAAAGGGCGAAACAAGTTATATCGGTCGCCGTTCCCTTTCAAGAGCCTACTATTTCGGCATCCTGTGCGGCGGCAACTGCACTGCATTTCGGGGCCGTACGGTAGTCAGGCGCGCGCGCGGCGGAGTGAGCTGACGAGAGAGCCAAAGTCATCGTGAAACACGGTTATTCCGAATGCTTTATTTTCTAAAATCTACATTTGTGCTCGGCGCAGTGCGAATGGGGTTAGGCGAGGCATGGAGCCTGTCTTTCAAGGCAGTGAATGGCTTTGTTGGGGAGAAGCATTACGTTGATGGGGGGGTGGTGCTGACGGAAGGGGAACGAGCATTCATGAGATGGGTGGTCTCGGGGCTGGGGTCTGGGCCTGGGTATTGCTAGGGCGGGTGGAATATGATGATCTTGCGGGTATGTCCGCAATGGGGTCGATACTGTGGCGCTTGGAATCGACGATGAGCTGGGTGATTAGGTAGAATTGCTGGATGTGCTGAGTGCAATTTGCGTAGTTGAACCTTCTTGATTGACATACTTCACATTGTAGCCTCAATTGACGATTTTGGATCGTGACGTCCCCATGAGACTTTGGGGGGGACGGTGATTGACTCTGGATAACACGCTTCTCGTAGTCATGTGAATAACAAGCCTGGTACTCCTTCGTCTTGAGTCGACTCCGGTTCAGACATGAGACTCCCACTGTGATTCCCTCCTGCAGAGCCCACCGATCAGAAATACGGTGTAAGGAACCATCATTCTGACTGATAAGATAAAGATCGTTAATAGCACACATCATATGCCAAATCTAGACCTATTCCTGCGAGACACCAAATAGTCAAGTGGTACATATTGCTACCACAACATGATAGAACTGCACAGAAAGAAAAAGTGGATTCGGATAAGCTGAGTTGAGTCGTACGCACGATAATCCATTCATCCATTTATTGGGCCGTACCTAAGCGCTTCAAGTGGCTTTTTATCATTGATGGAGTTTCAATTCATGGCCTTTACGCCCGAGTTTGAAAGGCATCCTTCGGTGGGAAGGAGCTGCGTTGCACACCGATCGACGATGGGACGCGAATCCGCTCCATTGTTTGGATTCGTGGCGGAGGGCCTTGGAAAAGGGGCCTTGGATTCTTGCTCATCTGACTCCTGGAGTGTACATGGCCGATGCAGACTCCTGAACTTCAAGGGCTGCGAAGTATGATGTATGGGACGCGGAAAGAATTTACATTCACGGGATTTGAACTCGACCTGGCTTCTTCCCTCCAAAAATGAGAAATGTAGCATATGAGTTGAGAAAACTTGCATCTTTGGAGCTTTGGGTTATCTTAGACAATCAAGAGAGGCAGTGTATGTCCATCACAACACATTGCTCATTTATGATTGCACCGTTGGCGTGTAATTTTAGTCTAGCGGAGCTGTCTGAAAAATCGTGTATCGAAAGTTAGAGAGAAAAGATTTTGTCGAAACCGATCATATGGGACTCAGAGCTTTGAATGTATTTGCGCCCCTGTGACGAAATGAGTGCTACTGGGCGTGTAGTGAGATTATCTCTCCCAGTGGTTTCAAGTCTCTGAATCAACCATATTGAGGCCGGCGGAGTGTATCTATTAGTTTGAAGGCCACTCAATAGACATTCGGATATAGTCATGATGTTTTGGGATGTGCATTCAATGATGAAAGAAGAGCGATCGATTGATGATGCACCTGTGGTCATGAGATGATTTAACAAGATTTATATGTCGCGATGAATCCATAATTTGACCCAAATTATATCCATGCAGCCCGTTATTGAACAAATATATCATACATACTTTCTTAAGTAGTTCAGATTTAGGATGTAATTGCAAGTATCATCTAATCAATGTCAGCGACATGTCACGTTGAGATGACTCACTGCCCAAAGAGGTCATTCGATATGGGCAAGAATGAGCCTAAGCCTTCACATAGAGCTTTAGGCGTGCTGGCGCACATTTATCCGCGTAGCCATTCCTCGTTCCTGATAAACGCTACACACAAGAGAATGAGCGGTGAGGATTAACCAACGAGAGCGATGATGCAGCACAAGATTCTCATGACGACTGTTGTCTGGATCAGCTGTTTGGTTGGAGCTCACATTGGAGCTCACTCTTGACCAAAAGCAGCGCAAAACCAAAGTCATCTTAATCTGAGGGTTTTGAACTTCACCCAGTCATAATTGGTGTGTGCAAAAACTAATGACCAAAACCCATTATGGAGAAATTTGAGGCTTGAATTGGAGCAAAGCTCAAAATCACGGCAGTGAAACCCATCAGTCGAGTGAACGTTAAAGCTGTAGTAATATCGGTTATTCTGTAGTAATCGTCAAATGACACTATATTCACAGTTTTTAACTCACATAGTTACTTCTACCCTTCTACACGCCTCCTGCCTATCCCAGCTTAGCTTCCACAACGATAATAGCTAGTCTCTTGGTGCAGAGAGGCATCAATCTTCATCACATGACTGAGCATCCTTCGCCCGAACACCGGACCTCGCTAACAGGATTGGCATCGTTAATTCAGGCCTCCAATCCTTAAAGGTCGAATCCATCTCCGCGTTTTTGAGCATCTTCATCTGATTCAATCAACCTCAAGCGTGACTAAGGCTAGCGTAAACCGAAAAAATGGGTTACGAACCAGAAACTTTCTATCTCAAGCCAAATAGTTATTGTCCGAACAATAAATTCCCAGTCCTCGTCTACCGGGATTGTCTTCCGCTTCCTCTATCAGAAGAAAAGACGACTGAGTTTCTAGAGGCACACGCTTGGGTAAAGAAGGGTACTTGGGGACACATTAGTGTGCGACACTTTCATCCAAATACACATGAATGTTACGGTACGCTTTAGTGGGGTTAAACGATATTGCCTCGACATTCACTGACGATATTGGTGGTCTAGGAATTTTCCAGGGTGAATCTACTATGTTGGTTGGATGTGGTTCTAGTGACAGGAGCGGCGGCCAGGAGATTGAACTTCGTCGTGGAGATGCCATTATTCTCCCTGCCGGAACGGGGCATTGTAACACCCAGAGCAGTAAAGACTACTTGTATGTAGGAGTTTACCCTCAGGTAAGTTGATGCTTGTTACAATCGACCAAGAGCGATATGTAATTTTAACTAGGGAGCCCCGCAATATCGATATGATTTGGGGAACGAGGAGAGTAACATGGAAGCTCTGACCAATGAGGTCAATTCGGTAGCCATGCCTTTACAGGACCCAGTTAGTGGTGCTTCCGGACAGTTGTTTAAGTTTTGGAAAGCGTAGCGATTGGGTTGCTACCCGAGCAACGAAATTTTCACCTCACATGAGACAGAATATGTCGAAAGTGGAATTAAACCCCCAGATTGGAGTTGGGCGTAATTCGCATTCGGCAAGACAACCATCTCGCCGTTTAGTTTTCGGTGGACAATCCCCGTCACCGAAAATGCGAACAAACCCTCCTAAAGACTCCGCTGCTTCCAAAGTCCGAAGGAGCGTGACACATGTACAATACAAATCTATTGATTTCTTTGCAGGAATTCGACAACCACTAAGTGTTGTTAGAATACATACAAGCCGGCTTGGAGCATTGGCAATGAATGTTAACTCACCTTGTCTGAAATGCCCAAAGTTGTCTGTAATAACCCAATGACCTGCGTCTATATCCACAAGCTCAAAGTCTGGAAAGAACCTACCAATCATTGGTATCGCCTTATTAGGAACATAATGGCTCCTTGTCCCTCTTATCACCAATGTCGGCTTTGTGAACTGTAGCCCTTCATCATGACCCTTAAACGGAAAATCTCCCATTTCCCCAAGTGCATCCGCAAGAATGGAAACTGGAATTCGAAAATGTAAGGGCCCATTTGGAGAGCTTCGAGTGAGGTTTCGTAGTAGAAATTGGCACACTGACAATTCCTAGCTCTTATTAGATTAGAACATGACTGATAATGCCTCTAAACCTACTTCTGCGTATGGCATCATGATAGCTTCAGCTTCTCTTAGACTCAAGACCTTGCCCTTCTCTATTCTTCTCATACCTTCCACATACATATGGAAGTCATTAGTCAAGGGCTCATGGACAGGCGCATTATCGACTGCTATTATGTTTTTATAGCGGTTCGGATATCTCAGAGCCATAGTCATCACTGTCTTTGCCCCCATGGAATGCCCGATTAGTGTTGGGTTCATCAATCCATGCTCTTGAATGAATGCTTCGGTATCTTCAGCTAGTGCAGTGTAGGTGTGATTTTGGTTGTGTGGAGACTCCCCATGATTTCGAAGATCTACCGAGTAGACGGGGCGACCTAGCTCTCGGCGAAGCGCTCTAAGTGTACGCGACGCATAGTTAGCAAATGTGGAAGAGTTGGGCAAAAGGCAAGCTTAATGGAAGGCTTGCAACTGCATACCTACTAATACTTCCATTGTTCTTTTTACTACCAAACAGCCCGTGGAGTATTACAATAGGTTCACCTTGCGTCTGCCCGTGATTACCGTGGCAATCGAATGCTAGCTTGTGGACTTTCCGCCTCTCAACTCTATGGAATGTGTGCATGGAACATTGCAATCTAGGGAAGGGCCTCAACTGCATTACGCAGGTAGCATGTCCCAAATCTGATGACAATTTCAGCATTGAGGTAAGTGGTGATGTGGAACGACTTCAGTGGACATGGAAAGTGTGATTGCACATTTTGTCTCAGCTAATCGTCTGAAGTTGAAATGACTCATCAGACGTAATTCTTGATTTGAATATCCCGAGAAACAATTGCCCATGTTTGGTATGCAGAACCACTATGTTCGGCATGCGTAGCGATTTCGCCGAGCCATTCAATGCGACCCATACGAGGTGCAAAATTACCATGTATCTCAAATTTTCCTACCACCAATTTCTCTGATTGATTACCATTCCTTTTCTCCTTGATCCGATGCATGGAAACTAAACCATGACTTAGAAACACTGTTGTGTAGTGCATTGATTTTTCGTTCTGGACCAACACAGTCGACGATTTTCGGAGACGGTCAAGATTCCAACAGTGCTCAATGCAAACGTTGGACGTCCCGGCTGATTCATCAAGAACCGACATCTCGACACCATAAAACTACGATGTGGCACTCGGTAAGCCTCCGCGATCATTCGCAGCCCCAGATGTTTCTCATAGTTTCTTCAACGATCGGTGAAATATGTTCACCTGCAGACTGAAGGGCACCCTAGTGGTCGCTGTTGTCTGGGTCACCAATCTTCTACGTCAACAAACAATCCCCATAGTTTTTGGGCCCATCTTGAGATCGTCACTAGGCTCTGATCGCTTTCATATCCTTTAAAGCTACAAGAACTGGTTCATCGATGCGGCGATTGACGCGATGTCTGCTCATGTTCCTGGCAGCAAGATAGAAGGTCCTTTCAAGCTTTGGGTTCTGTGTCTTGATCCGTCTTCTTCTTTGAAACGTATGTTCAAAGCAAAAGAGAATTCAAGAGCCTCAATCCAACTAAGACGCGCTTGATCGCCTGATTGTCTCTTTATTCATCGAGGGCGCTGCGCTTTTGAAAGGGGACTGAAATGCAATCCAGACGCATTTCTAGGTTTTTGCATACCTTGCTTGATTGTTGGCGCTTTTACAGCTATTGGATTCATATGTCGGACGTGGTGTTGAGGTTTGCCTTTTTGGGACTGCTGAGAAACTTTTGCATTCCCTCGGAATCGGAAAGGAAGCGTAATCTTCCCTGCGTTTGGTTCTGGTGCATCTTTGGTCGCCATCATTAAAATCTCAAGGACCTTGGACACCTCTGATTTGACATCGTTGTATTTTGCAGGGACAAGGGGAGGCATCACGTGCAGCCGTATGCTTCCAGTCAGATCCAAGCTCTTGCCTAGCTGCAACGCATCTTTGAATTCGGGTCGCGCTTCGAGCGCCTCTGCATTGACGAATTTGCCTGTTTCATCGTACCCTCGCGCTTTTAGCTCCTCCTTGAGTGCATTGCGCAGCCGCCGTCTTGACCATGATCTCACACAGCTCGACTTGGACAAGTCTACGCTCGTTGTCACATCCCACCAAATGCCTTCTTTCTTGCGCTCCCTGCGTCTCCGTTGCTGGGCTTCGTTGAGGGGATGTTGCGGGTCGTACAGGACGAATGCACCCATTAAACTCTTGTACTCTCCGGCGTAGGTGACTTTGATAGTTTTAAAAGGCTGCCTCGCCAGTAGCAAACTTAATCTGCTTGCCATCCAGGTTGATGAATGCATTGATGGTCCAGATGAATGGAGAGGTTGCGAAGTTAGAATTGAATATTTATGAAGGAGGTGATGCGAACAAGTCAACTCAAGTGAGGCAGAGCAACGAAGTTCTCCAGTCGGCAAAAATACGCTAAGCAGAATAAGGGATAGCTCCAAATTAGCGCACAAGCGTGAAAGCCCCACGCACTGAGTCCAACAAGAACCCGGGAAAGACTCAGCAGCCCAAAACACAACCTCCGCCACCGACTTTCACCTTTTGCTGTCTAGCCACCGCGCACTCAACGGGACTTCATACAAGGAGAAAAGTACCTCTCAGACAGCCGACAAGATGCCTAAGAACAAGGGAAAAGTACGTAAAACCACTTAGCCACCATAGCGGGGCTGCCCCGCCATCACCGTCATGGCGCCCGAATTTGCGACCTCCAGGCAACTGTGCCTAAGTGCACTTCCATAAGGAGACCACTCTTGTCTCTGCAAGATTTGACAGCCGTCTATCGAGTACAAAACACCTGCTAACACATGGATCGCAGGGTGGTAAGAACCGACGTAGGGGTAAGAATGAGAACGACAACGAGAAGCGTGAACTCGTGTTCAAGGAGGAGGGCCAGGAGTACGCACAGGTCGTCAAGATGCTTGGAAACGGCCGACTAGAGGCACAGTGCTTTGACGGCGCCCGGCGACTGGCTCACATTCGTGGCAAGCTACGAAAGAAGGTCTGGATCAACCAGGGCGACATCATCCTGCTGTCTCTGCGAGACTATCAGGACGAGAAGGGCGATGTTATTCTCAAGTACTCTGGTAAGTTACTATCACTGCTCCAGTCTGCAGAGATTATTTTTCATGTAAGAGACATCCTGCTGACACCCCATTCAGCCGACGAAGCCCGTTCACTAAAGGCCTACGGCGAGCTGCCCGAGAACGCGAAGATCAACGAGACCGACACCTACGGCGACCAGGGCGACGAGGGTATCGGCTTCGAATTCGACGAGGACCGCGACGAGAGCGACTCAGAGGGAGACGGCAAGGGTGGCAAGGAAATTGATATCGACGATATTTAAGGGGATGCTGGTCCGCCATGCCCTCGGTTCTTGCACAGCCCGCCCTGCGACGCTGATGAGCTCCGGCTGTGCGGGGACTGTGGAGCTCAAATGCGCACCTCTCGCGAGCGGGCGGACGGATTGGTGGTTCTGATGTTTTTCTGCTTCCACGGGTACTTGCATGTTTTTTTGATTAAACTCATGGCCGCCTCCTATGTCTGCTACAGGTTCACGGGAATAGAGACGAATGCATGCTTAAAAAATTATATCAATCGAAACGTTCATGATTGTTTAATTCCTTATTCCTTCTGCTCTCTATATTGATGGCTCAAAAAGTTGGCAGTCAGACGAAGTGATCCAAGGTCGAGAAAAGTATGGTAGAAGAAGCAGCTAGTCAGCGAACCCTTCAAACTGGTGCAAGTAATGACTTTACAAAAGAGAATCTCGAAGACTGCATCTTCGATAAATCTTTCCGCATCTTTCCGCAGTGTTTGTACGTGACCGAAAAGAGCGAACCCGACATGAAATGTATCAACCCAAGTCACTCTCAAAGCCGCCAAAGTCTCTCTAAGCCAATCAGTGAAAAAGAAAACCATAGAAGCATAACTTCTTTTCTTCCTAGAAACAATCTTGATACAAACTGCTATAGTCTAGTCCTGTTCACCCTTACAATGTCGCCATCAGCTCACAGGTTCAATCCTTTCGTAAAAACGCGCAACGCTGAGCGCCGCTGCGAAAGGGATGTATCTAGTATATCCCATCGTTATTCAGGCGTTGGATAGACAATAGGATTTGGATATTATGATTCGTGCGATTTGGGTAAATCTAGATGACGAACATTAATGTCAGGAGAGAAAAAGAATAGTATAGCAACGACATCAACTACATCTCAATACTGCATACGTCCCCTTTGGCTGTGTAGTACCCTACAACGCCGGCAACCCAAAATCCTCAAACACACTCCGGTTGAAAAACCTAAACACCCGCCTTCCCACATTCGTCCCCACCAACTTGCACAGATCCTGTTCCTCCATATTCGCCAAATCCACCATATTATGCAGCTCCAGCATCAGCGTCATAACAGCCCTTTCATTGACGCCCGGCAGCGCCCGCAACATGTCCTGCGTCACCTGGTTAAATATGCGGATCTCCTCGCCCTGGATACTGGGGTCGAGGCCGAGCTGCACAGCGCGCAAGGGGTCAGGCTCATCATGGTTCTTTTTCAGTTCGGCGAAGATCTCCGCGGTTTGATAGGGCGAAGAGGACCATATGATTTTAAGTCGAGGAAATGCGAGCGTCAGCATTACGATTTTGGATTGGAGGTCTGGGGCTGTGGCGAGGCCTGATGTGTTTGCGGGCATGGAGAGGTCGGAGAAGGGTTCGAGGGTAAAGGATTTGCCTTGGTCGAATTCGATGAGGAGCATTGGGTTCTTGTAATACTCCATCATGGCTTCGACTTGATTGAAGAGACGGCCGTTGGCGAAGGAGCCGATGAGATCGCGGACGGATTTTCGTTCGACGCAGATGGTGGGTGTGAGCACGTAGTCGCCAACTGTTAGCATGCATGGCACAATGACCATGGAGCGGCCGTGTAGGAGAGAAGGTAATGAGGATCGGAATTCTCGGACATCGACGACTACTCGCGGCGGTTGAGCGGTGGCCGCGAGACGACCACCACCCGCGATACGAGTGTTGATTGTGCGAAGGAAAGATTCCTCGGGGGCCAAGTTGGCATTGTCGTTAATTGTCAATGCCATGTTTCCTCTCTCTTTGATTAATCGTGTGAAAGCATCCTTCTCTCGTCTCACCGCAGAAAGATACCGTTGCTCTTCCACACTACCCCCATAGTACATGAAAAACACTTTGACCGTGCGGTCCGTATGGCTCGATCGGTACACTTCAATTCGCCTGATAAATGCGGAGTCGGGCTCATACATAATGACGTAGCGAGGCTTCGTCTCCTCCAGAATATGTTCGTCCATGTCTCCTTCATAGGGATGCACGATAATCAATTCGTTCATGTCGAAAAGGGCGTAATAGTCCTCCATGTTATCAAGCGGGTCGACTCCTATTTCTCCCTTTTGCTGAGCTTCTATCTCAGTAGGTTGAAGTTCATCCATCAAGCTAGCGATATGCGCATCACGGTCACCTGCTGTACGGACAGCACCACTTTCTGAACGTGATGGACCTGTAGCAGCTGACGCACCACCTCGAACACGGCGCCGCTTGTTTGGAGGAGGTTTGTTGGTCCTCATACCACTTTGGGTACGCTGCTCTGTGCTGTTGTTGATGGCCTTTTGGTTTTCAGAGAAAAGTGCCATACTGACTTTGGAAAAGTCTCGTTTCCAGTTTAGGTAGTTGCGAAGGTTACGACGCATCATGATAGCCGCAGAAGGCTCATCGCTGTCCTCTTCCTCGTCGGTAGCGCCCTCAGGCTTTACGTACATGGTCTGAAGGTATTCTCGGAGTTGACGACAGGTGTTTTGATCACCACACATGATCAAGATAGAGCCGTTAGAGGAGTCATATGGAGTGGGGTTGTAGTAGGCGTCTTGTTCAATTTCTTGAAGAATCTCGGCCAGTTGTGTCCACTTTGGAAATTCCTCAAGCACTGGCTCGAGAGAGTCTGGTATGGCGTTGGGTTGATTGGCGAGGTCGGCATTCGATACCTTGCCTGCGTAAACTCTACGCTTTGCCGTTGTGAAGATGGTGTCTGCAGCGTCGAGGAAAAGCCAGGGTGATTGGTTTTGCTTTGTTGAGCCAGGAGGAGGCTGTGAGGCTGCTAGTACAGTATCGAGATACTTGTTGAAACTCACGGCATCGTATGTGAGAAGCGCATGCAAAATGGTCCTTAGGAGAGTCAAATCGCGGACGACCTGCCGTGTTTTGAAGGTGGTTCGGTGCCACACCGGATCAAGTTGTCTTCTTATAATCTGGTCAAAGTTTCTATGAAGAGCGCTGTCCAGGGTCCAATCAGTCATCTCTAGGCCTGGATTACTCTTCTTCAACTCGCCGATGCTGACTTCCACGCATTCGAGTACAGCATTCTGGATATCCCTCATGGCTTCCGTCATTGGCACTTCCAGCTCAATAACCTCAGCCTTCTTTTTCCCTTCCAGCGATTTCGCGACGGTAACATGGAACCTCGGATACAGCGCCGGCTTCTGCAAGAATAGATTCTTCATCATGTTCTGCAGGGGCGCAAATCCGGTGGTAAAAGGCTCAGGGGCGTCCGAAAACGCTTTCAGAAACCCGACCTTATTCTTCTGTCTGTAAATACGCAAGATGAATGCCTCTAAAGACGTCGCAACCACCTTTTCTGCATGCAGCACCACCATTCCGGTCACCGTCTCTGGGTTCAACAACCCGGACAGGAAATCCACAATCAGAATCCGCGACGTAATGCTAAATATACCGCCCTGTCCATACATCCTCTCGCGCGTGCCTACACTCATCAAATCGGTATTCACCAGGCTGAGTCCGCGACACTTGGGCGCCATGCTGACGGCTGCGTGCTCGGCCAGAGCCTCACCGATCCATACATTTTCACGTTCATCGGCGCCGACGAGTATAATGAGGTTGTTGCCAGCGGCATCGTACGAGTGTAGGAGGTTGGTGACTATGCGCAAGAGGCCGAGGCCGCGCGCTAGGAGGACGAGTTCATCTTCCTCTCGCAATTCCTTGAAGATGTCTTGTTGGAATTCCTGCCGTCATTAGCTTGGTGGTCTTGACCATTTGATAGACAGAGCGTACGAGAGGAAGGGATAGCTTCACGGGGGCTGGCTCATCGCTGTTCATCGGGCACGGTTGGAGTGGTGATGAAGGTAGTGGAGGGTGACGTGGGGCAGAGCGCGTTCGACGACGTTGGGCCGTTTCGCGAGGTCACGCGTTTGAGGCTCTGCCATTTCCTAGATCCTAGTGGACCATGCCTGCAGGCCCATACCGAGTAATGATCACATGTAAATTATAAACAAGTTCAGCATTGAGCCCGACTTTCGTATTCTGTTACTTCATTTATAGAGTTGAATGGCTCCCGAAAGGGCTCTTGACGTTGCTTCATAATATCCTTTTAAATGCCCGTTCATAGATGACCTAGGTAATAGATGGTCCTACAATAGACGCCCGTTTTCCTTCTTGGAAAGATGCGAACGCTGCTCAGTCCAGCACAAACAACTAAACATGTACATATACACATCAAGCGAATGAAAAATATTTTACACGTAGACAATCGTTGTCTCCTGAAGTCCTTGCCTACTGAGTGCTAGCTCTGAGCTCGGCTCGTCGTTTTTCTGCTTCTGCAGCCAAGTGAGCCTGTTCGTCTCTCCTTTGCTGAGCAGCATGGTCGGATCGTGCTCTATCCAGATCCTTTTGGGCAGCCCAGACTTGAGACAACAATTAGCAATTATGTTGCTGCAGAGGGACGAAAACAAAAAGCGGACTTACTTGGCTTGTCGGATTTGGCAGCTTCCTTGAGATGCGTAACAAATTGATCAAACTCCTTTTGGCGCTGCTCACGCTGTTCGAGCGAGCGCTTTTGGAGCTCCGGGTTGTACTTCTGGAAGGAGAGCATACAGCATTAGACAGGTGAGTTTAAGGCATGAAGGCGCACGTGGCAGGCATAGAGAGAAAACAGGAATATACCTTGAAGATCTCCTCTTCGGTGGGGGTGATGTAGTAGACGAGAGCGGGCCCGCCTATGCATAGTGCTGCACCGCTGGAGAAAGTCAGCAGCCGAATGCCGGTGGGCAGAGAAAGGGGAGTAGGGCGATGGCGTACGCAGTGACGGCTTTGACATAGGTTCCTATGCTTGGCATGGTGCAGACAAGCGAATTGAGGGAATTCTAGGGGTGGGTACGTAAGACAGGTGAGCGCTAATGGAGCGGCGAACTGTTTCAATGGCGAGGTGGGGATGGGGACAGGTGGGTGTGTATGGGCGTTGCAAGGGAATGGTGAATGATGTTGGAGACCCTGGGGACGTCAAGAGTGGTGGATGGGGTTTAGCGGCTTTCGTCATCAGCCACAGTGGGAGGCACAGCCACGAATTGTGGCGCAGACACAGCTTGACCACATGAATGGATAGATACGTCAATACGCGATCTTCATTTCTTCTTCCTCCTTCCTTCTTCCTTACTCCATGAGGATTGGCTAGACTTTTGCTCAAAGGGGCTCTCTTCTCCGTCAGCTGCCTTCGCCGCATTCCGCGCATTCGCGGGCGCCCACGGTCCCGGGCCTCAGGTGCCGAGCACATCAGAGATCTCCGGTCTGCTGCGGCCGCGATTGGTGTGGCAGTCGTGTGCCGTGGTGCTTTGGTGCTCTGGTGCTCTGGTGCTGATTTCTCCCCAGTTCGTGCCTCAAGTCCAACGGCTCCGACTGTGTCCAGGCACATGGTGCGTGATGCTGTCCAATCCGTCGCCCAATCCGCAGGGCTGAAACAGCTGCGCGGCCACTCTGCGGAAGACTGGACGACAGAGGACCAGCAGAGACATCAGCGACAGACAGCGCCCAACCGCGCCTGGGTATTTGCCAGATGTTGCTGCGAGCACAATGTCCCCTTTTCTCTGCCTGTATATATGCTTTTGCTGCTCCTGCTCAATCTTATACCGATGGGGTCCCCTGTGGCGCGCCAGGAACGACCCTCAGCTCCAGCAGCCGTGGTCACGCATGTCACGCATACCTGGCGGTGCAACAGGACAGTAATCCTCACTGGCTGCCCGTCGTTGAGACCGTTGCTGTCTGTTGAGAGATTCACCCAGTCGCCAGACTGCACTGGGCGATCACTGTGGCGTCTGAAACTCTGGGCGCCCCGTTGCCCACAGCGGTGGAAGAGCGCGCGACTCGTGGACCCAGCTGCTTCGACATGGGCTCTCTCTGCGTAATTTCGTCTCTGGCCGACCAGCCTGCTCTCAGTCACCTGGGCCTGTTGTACATACAGTACAAATGTAATTTTACATGCTTTTTGCTGCTAGTCAGCCGTATATCCTATATACCCTTGTGTCCAACCCCCAGTACCCGCGTCCCAATCCCTGCCCGCTTTTCCTCCCCGAACGCTACTCCTGAGAAGTCCCCTCTATTTTCGGTTTTACACGTTATTTCTTTAAATGACCTGCCTCGCGCTGCCGCACACTGTCCGAGCGCAGGCTTCATCTCACATACCGCAACTCCCCCGTATTTCCAAGCCTGAGCTACCTGCCCAAACCTAAAAAGCTTGCCGGTCGCCCGTCTGTGCTGCAGCATTCAGCAATCATAAACCCTTTTAAGCTCGCCGTTCTCGCCGTTGATGGCCCGATCCGCAAGTATCTAACGCCCTCAACACATCGCTAGCCTTGTGATCCTCGCATCTCTGCATCTGCAGTACTGCCTTGCGGCTGCGCTCTCTCACCATGGCCTACCAGCAGCAGCAGTACGACAACTACCAGCAGCCGCGACACCAACAGCAATACTACAACCAGGGCGGCGCCCCACAGCAGCACCAGCAGCACCACGGCCGCCAGCCCGCAGGCTACCACGACCAACACCAGTACGACGACTACTCTTACGACCAGGGCGCATATGAGCAATGGGACGATGGCTATTACGACCAGCAGGGCGCCTATGGAAATGGCCAACAGGGTGGCCAGTACCCCGACAACCAGGCGAGAGGCCCTCCCCAAGGACGAAGACCTCCACCACAGGAGCAGTATGCCCACGATGAATACTACCAGCAACGACCCCCGCCCCAGGCACGAGATCTTAGAGGCAGACCACCCATGGGGGGCCGTGGAAACGGTCCACCACCGCAAAACGGACGGGGGGGTCTGAAGGCACCTGGTGAGTAGAAAGCAATTGGAGCACTACAAAACAAAAAGAGCTTGGACGGCGCTGAAGATGTGACCTTGAATTTGTCAAAAGATCAGTTTGGCTAATCAGCTTGACCTCTAGGACGGGATCGCGCATTCATGCAACCCATCTCTCCCCGTAATCTCCCTCAGGACAGCGCATTCCCCACGTTCCCCTCCCAGCAGGCCAAACCACGACCCAAAGCCGGCTCTATGGATGAGGCCATGGCGTTGATGAATCTTGGACATGAGCATGAGGGGCAAGGCCGAGGAGGCCCACCTCCACAAGGCAGAGGGCAGCCGATGCCTCCGCAGAATCGGGGACCTCCCCCAGGGCGAGGCGGACCTGTACCTGGTGATGTCCACAGGCAGGACTCTGGACATTTCGAAGGCGGCGGACGGGGTCAGCGACCACCACCAAATCGAATGCACTCGGAGCCTAGGCCACCTCCAATGAATCTGGAAGGCGCGGGGGGCCCAACAGGCCAGCAGCATAACCCTGCATCCCCGACGCAGCAACGTTTTGCAGGTATCCAGCGGTCTGTGACAATGCCTCAGAACTTCACCGGAGACCAAGGCAGGGGCTACGACGCTCAGCAGCAATGGGCGGAACCTGGGCCTGTAGCAGGATACCATGGACCCGAATCGCCCACATATATCCCACCTCGACCTTCAACCGCTGGCGGAGTGAGGCCGAACCAGGCTGAACAGAGACCCCCAATGCCACAGATGCCCCCGCAACAACAAGCCCAACAGCCTCAGCAACCGCAACATCAATATACACAGTCTCAAGACAGCCGGCAGGCCGAGATTGATAATTTCTACGACGATTACTACGGAGACAGCAGTAGTCGACAAAGCAAAGCTTCTGATATTGACATGCCTAATTTCGACGCAATCCCCGAAACAAGTAATAGACACCGGAGAGGCGATTCCATCGACGACCATCTGTCGCCAACGGGCAATACCACCCCTAAAGTCTCACAAGGATTTGCTCCCGCTGAAGATCCCCTGGATACACCTACCCAGCAGAACAACTTCTATCAGCAAGCTAGTAGGAGTCGTTCGCAGCCTGATCTACATGGTCAGTATGCTCAGGGCCGAACTTCCTATGAGATGGCTGGAGATGCTCCAGCGGTTCCTGCACTTCCTAGGTCACACACGGGATTTGCTGCTCCCAATGGCTTGCCATCTGGACCTCGTGGCAGAGGCCCACCTCCTCGAGGAATGGGAATGGACCAGGGCTACGGACAACAGAATTTCGATCCCAGATACGCTCAACAACAGCCACCCGTACAGCGAGGATACTCTAACGAATCTGCCTACTCAGAACCTCCAAATGCAATGAGAACCGGCTCACCTATGGTTCCCGGAAATCCGATTCAGCGTCCCGGCACAGCAGCACCAGCTCCTGGTAGAATGCCTAGCGACCCCTTGGGACGACGCCCAGGCACCACCCAGCCGCAGATGACATCGATGAATCCAGACGCTCTACCCTCGCACCCAACGCCAGTGCGAGCAGGACTGATGCAGCAACAGCAACAGAATCAAGGACCCCCACCACCTGGGCCGCAATCTGGACGACCGCCACCTGTGCGACAGTATGGCTCCGACAATTCGCGAACGAGCTATGACAGCGTCCGTACCAACGGACCACCCCCACAGCGACGAAGCTCCGTACCCCATCCAGTCACTCACGACGAGCTGAATCGCCTAAGAGCCACCTACAAGGCCAATGGTGATGGCGCAGTTGGACTGCAGCTTGCGAAAAAATTGGTCGAAGCAGCGACTGTGCTTGCTGACGAAGGAGGTACCGCCGATACAAGGACCCGGAACAAAAACCGTGAAAAGTTCATCATGGAAGGGCACAAGCTGGTGAAGAAGTTAGTCCAAGGTGGCAACGCCGAGGCCATGTTCTATCTTGCAGACTGCTATGGTCAGGGTCTTCTGGGGCTACAGGTCGATACGAGAGAAGCGTTCACACTGTACCAATCAGCAGCTAAAGCAGGTCATGCTGCAAGTGCGTATAGAACGGCTGTTTGCTGCGAAATGGGACACGAGGAAGGTGGCGGGACGAAGAAGGATCCTCTCAAAGCAGTGCAATGGTATCGCCGTGCCGCGGCTCTGGGAGACACACCAGCAATGTACAAGATGGGCATGATCCTTCTTAAGGGACTTCTCGGGCAACAAAAAAATTTCGGTGAAGCCATCAACATGCTCAAACGAGCGGCTGATCGCGCAGACAGGGAGAACCCACACGCCCTCCACGAGCTTGGATTGATTTACGAAGCCCAGAGCGGCAATGAGAGAATTATCCAGGACGAGGCCTATGCCTTCCAGCTCTTCCACCAGGCTGCTGAGCTCAATTACAAATTCTCTCAGTTCCGCCTGGGACAGGCGTACGAGTACGGTTTGCTGGGCTGCCAAATCGATGCCAGGACGAGTATTGCCTGGTACACTCGAGCGGCGGCACAGCAGGAGCATCAGAGTGAGCTCGCTCTTTCTGGGTGGTACCTGACTGGAAGTCAAGGCATTCTGGAACAAAGTGACACAGAGGCATATCTATGGGCACGTAAAGCGGCGTGCGCAGAGCCACCTCTCTCTAAAGCTCTTTTCGCCATGGGCTACTTTACGGAGGTGGGAATTGGATGTCCCAGGAGCTTGGATGAGGCGAAACGGTGGTACGGAAGAGCTGCCGGTAAGTTTTAGACCCATTCTCAAACCCGAAGGAATACGTAAGCTAATTTGAGTTTCTCAGCATACAAATTTCCCAAAGCCCAGGAACGCCTTGAGGAGCTCAAACGCGGCGGTGCCAAAGTCCAGATGAAGCGCGAACGGCTCAGCCGCACCAACCAGAAGCAGCAGGAAGAAAACTGCACCGTCATGTAGACCATGGCCATCTTCTTCAGCCCAAAATCATCACGTTCTACTTTCGATGACACGATCTCCTCAACGAAAACTCTCCTGTCTCCCTCTCGGGATACAATTTCTACCTTGCTGCCTTACTACATTGCAGTCCAGCTTTTCTCACTCATATATTTTGATATCCCCAGGCTGGTCGCATGTATGCTGACAAGATCAACTTTTCTTTCCTACCACTACGACTTCTTCTGAACAATCGGGAAATTACAACGTCAATGGCAATCGACATCTTTTTTTTTTTCGAGCGAAAAGGAGCATTTTGCATATGGATTTGGATCGGTTCGGCATTGGTGCTACCATAGCATTCGGCGCTGCGGGTGTTGGGACTTGAAATTTCCTTGTCTTTGACTATGCCTCTTTTTGCTCTTTTTTTCCCTGGGCGGAGAAAGCTGTGCTACATACTCGACTGTTCTAAATGCTAAATGCTAAATGCTAAATGCCAAATGTGAATGAAATGTCAGTCAATGAAAAAAAGATTCACAAAGCATATATCTGTCTACCTGTTTGAATTACTTGTGAAACCCAGTAGCCATCACTTGGAGCCCCTTTCCCTTTCGCCCGGTTTCTCTGTCCGTGCTTCTCTCAACCACATCGACAGACCGCACTTCACATATAGGGATCAAAACTCGCCCACCCTCTGCCACAATTTATGGCCTTTACCTTCGTTTATGCCAACTCATTCAAGTATCGTCAAATATCTCACTTTCACCTACTCCTTCTAGCTTCAGCCTCCGCTTCTGCATCGTAGACGAAGAATCTAATTTCCGGCTCGCCATACATGAGTCATCATCGTTCACATTTTCGTCTTCATTTTATATCTTTGCATTGATTCAGAAAATGAAAAAAAAAACAAAAAAAAAAAAAAGCGCAAGCGAACAGTTAACAACAGACTAGCAAGCAAGCAGACAGACAGACAGGCAGAATCTTGAATAGCAGAGTTACGAATCCCAACAACTCGTGAGTCCGAATTCTTCGTACTCACGTCCTCTTCGGAAGCGAAAACGAAACATCAGCCCATAGATACCTAGACCGCATGTCAGTGTACTTTGGGACTCACACAGCAAGGGAAGAAATTCGGCCAATACCCGTCATTCCATAGCCTACAATCATGCGTCTCGTCACATCATTGCCCCCTCAATTACCGCCACCCTCCACGTAAAGCGACGCACAAGCCCTCAATATACACAATCACAAACACAATAATCTCTATGACAAGGCAGTCCACTAGGGTTTTCTTATTATTCTAAATTACAAAAGGACACCAAAGCCAAGCCATTTTTTGTTTGTAAGGAACTGGGTATCACGAATACGATCATTTCGGGTACCATACCGAACAGCTTGGAGAAGCTGAACAGCAGTCATCCAGCCATCTCGTATCGCCACAAGCAATGAAAAGCCCCGCACCGTTATGATCAGTTCCCAAGCGGTAATATCAGAAATTTAAGTATCGTTGAATGAAATCCTCCTGAAGCCACCACTCTGAGTGGCGATTTGAGCGAATTTCGAGCCTGGTTAAGACCATGGGCTTCCCAAAAATCATCTGTTTGTAAAAGTGTTTCAGAACCACATACGGGATGTCTTCGTGCTTCTTCATCGGATTCATTTTATTTTCAAGCATTAATGGCACCGATGGCCCTCTCCTGCAAATAACTTTGAAAATCGAGAAGAATGTTCTTCTCCGTCTCCTAAACCATTGTTAAATCAGCTTTCCAGCCTATGGATCTAGTAGCGCGAGAGAGAAGGTTAACATGTGTGATAGAAAAAAAGACAAGCATTGGTTGGTACTTACTCTGTTCTCTGCATTGCCCTCGGAATCTTTGGAATCTTTCGATTGAGTGCCAGACCACTCATTCTGATGAGAATAATAAGTGCCTTGCTGGGCAGAACCCGCGATGATTCCATCAATGTGACTGATCTGCGCACCAAAAGCTACTTCTTTAGGCGCGTTTTCACTAGCACGTTCCTCAGAGATGTTAGTCGACTTTGAGGGTTGTCGCTTCTTCTTGTTCTTCTTCTTCTTCTTTTTGGATGCCTCAGGCTGCGGCATTGAAGTTGTGATAGGGGTCTGTAAAGGAGTGAAAAACCTACTTGACGACGGGCTATGTGACGTTGACTGGGGACTACCAGGAACTAGGGTAGAGGAGCTTGCATTAGAGAGTAGATCTTCCCGGTTCACTTTCTGGGCTGCGCCTGAATAAGAAGTTAGTTCAGGTACCCAAACATTGGCGCTGAAATCATACCATTCATGGTGCTAGATCCGCTCTTGTTCTCCTTCTCGCGATCGGCGGGGTTGCGGGTGGCAACGGATTCGACTTTCACAACAGGTGACATTCTAGGCCTCAGCAGACCCAGATTTGGGATGGCTACCCTATCCCGAAAAGACACTGTCTTCTTTTCTTGATCGTGTTTTTCGTTCTTTTCTCCAGTTTGCTTTGCCAGGATAGTCGGAAGAGAGGTGTCCAAAGTGGTATCTTCGACATTGGTTATGGGCGCCATCGATGAATCATTTGCCATAGTGTCAACCGGCGAGTTTGGACTGGATTCCATCTTCTGGGTTACTTTGACGGTCTCTTGGAGAACAACGGGAATGTTACCTCCAGAGTGCTGAGAGCGCTCAGCATCACCAGTCACATCTGCCAACTCCTTATCAGACGAAACCTCAGAACCATCGTAGTGACTTTCCGTACTCGCTTCTGTTGCCACTTCGGACGAAGCCTCCAATGCTCCTGATCCGGCTGCAGAGCATGAAGGCGCCGGTTCCTTTCCGCTCGTGACATTGGATGCTGTACTTTCAATCGACGAAGTTGCTTTCCCAAACTTGATCTTCTCCGCTTTCGCTTTCTCACCCCTCTTTCTCTCTTTTTTCCGCTGTTCTCTATCTTTCTTGCCTCGTGGTTTGCTCGGTTTAGCAAAAGGGTGGAGCGACTCCGTTTGTTCGGCGCCCCGCTTTTTGGTTGTTGCTGCCGACTCTTTTGTGATCTCTTCGGTTGATACCACATTCTCGTCTGTCTTCGGAGATTTACCCTCCTTAGCTTCGACCTTAAGGACAGGTCCAAACTCCGGTTCACCCTCTTGCGCATCTTTGACTGAATATGGAGCTGCGATCGATTCGTCGACCGCGGGTGTAACTGGCTGGGTATTTGTCTCCATTGTTTGTGGGTCCGATCGCAACTCCGGAGCCGAATGGAAACTCACTTCTTGCGCTTGCTCATCATCTGAGGGTGTTTCTTTATGGGAACAATCATGCTCAACACTGTCGCCCGACAGCCCCTGATCCTCGGTTTTGAAGCCGCCAGAAGCATCTCCAACCGCTGGATTATCACTCATGTGATGCGAATCATCTTTCATCGTGTGCTTAGACAATTCATCGTGTACAGGCTTCAATACCTTGGAGTCGAGCTTGGAAACCTTGGCAGCATCTTCATCCTTTGGCGGGACATCTTCATGATCCATAGGTGACTCTTCTGGGTGCCCCTGGCTGGCAGTCGGATTTTTGCCAAGATCGGACTTTTGAGCGTTGCCTTTTGGAAGTTTGTCGGTTTGAGTTTGAGAAGTAGTGTTCAGCATCGACTCTTCGGGAATATCGTCCAACGCATCCACAGTGCGCTCAATGGCACTAATGCCGGAGGATGTAACTGACATATCCAGTATAGGAGTGTTCCCGGGAATATCGTTCGAAAGTCCTGCGTCATTCTTTGGTGGATGTTCGTCCGGTGGCATGGACTCCATAAGCGGAGAGGACTGGTGCTCCTTTGACTTCTTCGTCTCTGGGCTTCCGCTCGAATCCGCTTGAGTTTGAGTAATATCCTTCTGCGTGGGCTTTTGCAGATCGCTCCTAGCGTCCTGTGGAGAGTATTGCACTTGCATTGTCGACACTGCACTCTCAGAGGCGGCAGCTTGCTGATCATCGGAGACTGCACGAGAGGTCCTTTCCATATTAACTCTAGAAATAGCTGGCGGTGGAGCGTAGGCTCCATGGGGTGGTATATCTCTTAAGTACGGAGGATACAACTTGAAGTATCGATTAGGAACCCTGATGGCGACACTCTTGCCTCGTACACTAAGTCCTCGGGTATCAAGTGCTTTCTTAGCATCTTTCGTCGACAAGAAATTGACGAACGCGTGCAGTCCCGGCTTCAGTGTTACCCTTGAAACACGAACACCAGCGCCTTGCTCGAACATCTGACGGAGCTCATCTTCTTTAATGTCCGATGGCATTTCGCCAACCCAAAGATCCATTACTTCCTTGTTCTTTGGCCCTATCCAATTCTCAGAGCACCCATTTTCTAGGTCGCCCGTAATTTTCGGGTCGTCTCCTAGACGAAAGTTCTGAGGGAACCTGCCTGGTATATATCGGGCTCCGAGAGGGGTTGCATTGGTATCTGGCCTATCATAGTCCCATTGGCCATGAGTGGGTCGGTTGGAAGTGGAGAACTTGCGTCCACGGTTAATGGGATTGGAAAACCTATTTCGAGTCACTTTCCTAACAGCAGCATCGGCAGCGTTATCTGCGAACCCCGGCTTTTCCCCATTATAGGGATCGAAAAGCCCACGATTGCTAAAAGCCTGACCACCCCTACCCTTAGCACTAGATCGCGTATCAATGTGCTGGAAAGGCGCCTTGTTCGAGTATTGCATGTTGTTTGTCATGTCTTCCATGTGCATGGGATTGCGTCCGTAAGAGCCACGATGAGAAGATTCATAAGCAGGATTCAATGTCGAGGCCATTGGTACGAATTTTATACCCGGCATTCCTTCATGTGGCATTGGGCAGCGAGGAATTGTACTACCAGGAGGCATCACTCCTGTGTACGGAGGGTAATATGACATGGATGGGTGATGGATCACCATGGGTTGGCCCATAGCCATATGTGGAGTCAGGTGCGGCGATTGACCAGCTGGATGAATACTACCCGACGTTTGTTGGTAATGCTGACCAGATGTCATTTGAGGTGGATTGTTCTCCGGCCATCCGCTCGGTTGCGTAGCTTGCTGGTAAGAGTTTGACCTAACTCGCATGTACGGAGTCTTAGGGTTGTTCAGTGGCAGAATACCCATTTGGGGAGAGACCGTGGTGTTTTGCTGCCTCATGCCTTCTGGGAAATGAATGAAAGGATCGTGGTAGTAGCCACCGCGCATTGCAGGCGGCTGGCCAAACGAAGGGGGGCGAATTGGGAGAGCATGGGTCCCACTTTCATGAAGTGAAGGTGGACTATGGTGTAAAGTCTCAGGGAGTTGCACAGGGACCTTTTTATGTGTTGATGTGGACGCTTTAGTTGTTAGCATGCTTCACGCGCATTTAATTTGCTTGTTGATGACTTACGTGGCGCACTGCGAGTAACGTTCCCAGGCTGAAGCGATTGATTTTGATCCGCGTTAACTGCCTCATCAACTGAGATGGGAACATTCTCATCCACGGTGTTGTCATTTACGGCTTGCTCAGAGCTCGTCACTCTAGGAGGATGGGCTGAAGGATCCTCCAGATGCCCATTGGGGGTAACCGTCAACACACCGATCTTGATCATGTTTGCAACATGCCAAAGGAATCCCCGAGGATAATCTTTGGTCTCACCATTGATGAATATCTTGTCAACAATGGCCAGATGATCGTTAGGATCATACAAGTGTGTCAAGTCACCACTCGCGAACTGTACTCGCTCTGGCTGATTCTTGGACCACTGAATGGCGTATGCCTTTGCACGAACAACATTGTCGCGAGTGATGAACTGCAGTACCTCCTCGAGGAAGGACTTTGTCTCAAGGTGAATGTCGACCTCATCCCAGAGATCGTAAATAGTCCATCTGGAGAGAGGAAAGATACAGTGATACTGCATAGGGTATTTGTTGCGCCACATGTTGGCAAACATTACGACGCCGATAATCTTATCGCTGCGGACAATGACTGGCTCTGGTGGACCTGAGCGCTTGCGATGTGGGCGACGACCTAAGTCAGTCGAGAAGAAGGCGGCACCCGAAGAAGGGAAGGGCTCATAATGCGCGTTTCCCATGATCTCCTGGACGGTAGTCTTATCTGAGTGGGCAGGAGATCCTGGAGGTGGCGTATTCTCAACAGGCGTAAGAGCATCAGGAGGAGACGGAGTCGCTGCTGATGGGGATTCCGCCATCGTGAGAGGTAGCGGGCCGCGATCAATTGAAGTAACTGACAGGCGGAGGTGAGGCGCAGAAGCCAAAGAAAGGCAGAGGAATGCTGTGAGAAGGAAATCTCAAAGCCGCACGACGCCGTAACGCCGAATGAGAGAAGTTGGTGGAGGAGAAAGAAAAGAGGGTAGAGGGGTTGGTAGAGGAAAGTGAGTAGTTGTTGACAAAGTAGGAAGGGACGAGGGAGGTTGCCTTGGCAAGTGGGCAGCGAGCGCCGTCGCTAGGAAAATTTGGTGAAAGTGAGAAACGGCAAGAAAAAAAAAGTGAAAGGCTATTCGGTATCAGAGCATGGAAAGTATCATAACCAAAGCCAGGTATGCTGCTCATTCACCGCCAGCTGTAACCGAATACTCCGACAAGCTGCAAACGCGCCGCCCCCCAAAAGATATCACGGGTGAATGAATAATTAGTAATTGGGTTATCTCTCCTAACTAATGGGTACTGTGGGCAATATATGCGTTGAGCGGAGAGGCAAACATTGATACAAACGACGCCAAGACCAAAAATCGAAAAACACAAACAAGCCATATTTCGCCCCAAAGCACAGTGATTTCGATTCTCAAGGCTATATCGCATGGTTCCGATATCTTTCAAGTTACGAACACATTCTGCAGTCGATACATTAGCTGATATATGGTGGTGGTTGTGAAAATGTAAACCTATCTCATCAAAATAGCGATACGCTAGCTTTAGCAAGCTTGCCATCTAGAATGACTGAACGACAGTTTTCACAGAAAGGCAAACGGTGGAATCTTCTTTTTTTATGGAACAGGAACGAAGGATATCTCTTCAATGGCATGCGCGTAGTCTACACAAAGCCATTTATAGGTCAGGTTCAGAGCTGAGCGCTGTATATACACTACAATTCGGAACCACAATGCTCGCACTTACTGTCCCTCTTTGGAAACGTTCTTCACCAGCTTCAAAATTTCGGACTCATTCTCTCCAACAACTGCAAGAGGAGTTAGCACGGATTCTTAAAATGGAGAAATTCGAAAGTAAAGACCTACCAGCTTTGCCCTGATTCCAGTCCACGACCTAAGCTACAGTCAACAATGGCGCATCCAGAAGTCTGCTGGCACAGCTACTCACCACTGGCCTTTGGAATGTGGAGCCATCTGCCTTAAGACGCCTTATCGCATCCGCCTCATCTTGTGCACCCTGAATGACCTTTCCCACAGCACTCGGTCCTCCCAGATATTCGAGAATGTTCTTGAGCTGATCAGGTGTTGGCGGGGCTTCGGTCACGTCAAGCTCGAATTGGTTCCTCTGTGCCTCATTTTGTGCTTGATGGGAGCTAGCCTGGTCCTCTGTACCGTGGGCTACGGTTTGAGCATTCGCTTGCTTTAGGATTGTGAGAACGCGGGTCGATGGCTGGCTCGCGGGCTTGTGGAAGAGGGTGATGACGTTCTTGACGCCGTGCTGCAAAGAGTGGTCAGCGAAAGATCATTACAACTCAATTGAAGAGCTACATACTTCCTTGAACAGATTCTTGAACATGGTTGCTATGTTGTATATTGGATGTGTTGATTGCTCTTTGGTCCAAAGCTACGATGGTGGTGTCAGAGCTCCAAGTAGAGGTGAGGTTAGCAGTGACGTAGATCGCCCTCGCTTGTGGTAGCCTTGGCTTGGAGCTGGTACCACCCATCACCAACCAGAGCAAGCAGGCGCCACAGCTGCGTCTCCGCGTGCATCCGGGGTACATCAAGAAGCATACTGTCAAAATGCTTAAATACCTTCTCCGGTAAAGTGTGTAGAGCAAACTAGATTCACACCGTAGATCCCACTAAAGGACAACGACGAAATTGCGGCCTGGCACAGGAGGTATGATTCACAGATTTTCATGCATGGCTTCAGCAAACCAAAAAAAAAGTTTATGGAAAACAAGCAGCCATATTTCATAATGTAGCCTTGCAAAAAGCCAATGTACATTGACGCCATGAATATGCCCCCATCATCCCAAAGCGTGGGGTCCTTTTTCGAGTAGACACATAACCACGTCGGCCTCGAACTGCGACTCCCATTCCCTCTGATCCAGAGTCATAGCCATCCCGAAGAAACCGAATCCATGACAGAAATATCTAGCTCATTGTCGTTCCTATTCCTCCTCTACTGCAGCTGGGCGCTTATGAGGTTGGGTTGGGGTTCATCTGCAATATCAAGTCAGCTCTTCGACTCGAGTCAAAGATTCCACATCTCAGTCACTACTGACCTTCCTCTTTCCGCCGGTCATGGTGACGTTTACGAAGCGGCGGGTGTATGTGAGCCTCTTCTTGGCGCGGCCCTTGGGGGTCTTCTTCTTCTCCTGGGGCTCAACCTGTACCAATATCATCAGCAACCGTCCTCAAAACACATGAAACATCGCAGCGACATCGAGGCTCTTTCATTCCTTCAAGATCCGGGTCGGGTCTGAACGAGGGATCGCAAGGCCGATTGCAAAGCGGATGGACATACCTTGGCTGGGAGGAAGTTAGCTACTGCCAATATTCGCAAGGCGGGGCTGAGAACTTACGGGTCTGAGACTTGACCTTTCCGGCACGAGCGAGAGATCCGTGGACTTTACCCATGATTGCGGTTGGTAGGTGTTGTGCGTTTGATGGAGGTGCTGTCTGTACTCTTCAGAGTCTTCTGTGGCAAAATGTCCTGTTAGCCTTTCTCCTTCGCGAAAAATTCTCCCGGTGTCGTGAAATCGATATTGCGACAGTCGGAGTGTCGCATGCGGGTGCGAGGAAATTTGTACGTACAGGCTGCGGGTGCGGTCGTGGGTGGTGGATGACTCTAACGACGACGATGAGGAGTGTTGAATTTGGCTGTGGTTGAAACCCGTAACCGAGATCACATGACGAGCTAGTGCTTAGCGCAATGAGTGTTGGTATTTTACTCTGTTATATAGTGCTTACGTGAAACGGGCAAACAATACATCCTACTGTACCAATAAATAAAATGTATACATCCAGTGTGGTCAATTTTGTATAGTGAGAGAATAAAAAAGCGCTTTAGATTCACGAGTTGTCAATTTCCTTTACTGGATCACTGGAAATTGAGAAGCGGAGAAGAGACCAGAGCGCTCCGTTCTGCCAAGACCGTGACCAGATATATTGCTACCAATGCGCTATAGTATATACATCGATATGTATCATTTCTGCGCCATACAATAAACGCTCATGATACTTATCTTAATTTCTCTCATAGTCCTCATGTCTGCTGTCCGTGTTCTCCGATGCCCCCCTTCGTCAACGCAAGCTGGTGTCGACATTCCGGATAATCCTCGCTCAGTATCTTACCCATCAGGAGACACCAACATCAAATGTCGGACTTGACAATTAGTAGTGACTCAACAAGGCAAGACCCAATAATTCCCGATGCCGTGAGTCAAAGTGCAAAAAGGGCGGCAATGCAACCATCTCGTTCGCGCTACGATACCCTTCTATGACCCGCGCACACAGCCAACGCACGAATCAAACGGCGTAGCACCATGCCCAGCCCGACTGCTGACTAGCCCGTCACATTCCGTCCCTTCTCAGCCATTCAATACCGCACCCCGCTTTCGGACAGTGATCAGATCATATCATATCAGATCAAAACCGATCAATCTGATAAGATACCTCATCGCGAAGGCGGGACCACACCCTATCAAACAACCATGAACACGGACTCAAGTCAGCACCACCACAACAACCCCAAAAGACAAATAAAACTAGCAAAACCTGCGCGCACAACCAATATTGAATACGACCCGCGCGCCAACCCGCTATCATGCCACTTGCCTATCCATTTTCTCTCGCGAGTTCTCAGGATGGGGAATAGTACTTGCCTTGGCCGGAACTGGCCGCCCGAGCGAGCAAACAGGTCGTCTGATGCAGGGCCAGCTTCATAACCTCGCAAACACCCCACCCCCTTCTCCCTCCCTTTGGATGAAGCTTTGCAGCTCGATAACTCACCTGCGCGCAACGGCATCTATTGTAGTGCTAGCTAGCTAGACTTGTGCTTCACTCGCTCTGGTCCTTGCACTTCTCTGTCTGTTTGTCTGTCTGTCTGTCGCGCCTTATCGCGACCCCTCTTGTGCAACTGTCTAGAGCTACCGCAAGGAATCCAAACTCACCGCCACGATGCATTTCGCCAAATCATCCCTCCTCCTCGCCCTCACCACCCTCTCAACCGCGAAATCTATCGCCCGCCCTGCCCCCCAACACCTCTTCGCCAACCCAGAGCCGGAGGCAGAAACCCCCCTCACCACCTTTCCCACCGTCCACGAATCCGCCGTTCAAGCCCGCCGCATTCTCCGCCTCGAATCACTCGGCACCCTTTCAACCATCTTCCCCTCCTCTAAAGATGCCAGCATGACCGAAAACCGCCCCAGCGACGTCGCCGGCGCGCCCATCGGCTTGATGGACTACTATGCCGACTGTGAGCCCGACTCCGGAAACCCCACCATCCTCGCCATCACAATTGCAACATCCTTCAAGAACGTCGCCGCAGGCTCAAACATCACGCTATCTCTGCGATGGCACCCACCAAACCACAAGCCCTTCAGCCCAGCTGCTATCCCCCGCTTCTCGCTCATCGGCCACCTGGAGGATATCCCCGAGGAAGACGTCAAAGCTCAGCACATGCCAGCTTGCTTTGTGAAATACCACCCCGATGCTGCGGCCTGGCTACCTGGTAACAGGATCCATGAGAGCAAGTGGGTGCGCTTAGTCGTCGACGAGGTTTACTGGATCGGCGGCTTCGGAAACGTCGCGTACATTGGCTGGATCCCGCTCGAGGAGTGGCAGAGCGTCACTAAGGAGGAGATTGACAATTGTCGTCTGCCCGGCGAGAAGAAGCATGGTTGGGATTGGAAGTCGTGGTTGGGCTTCGCCGATGAGGAGCAGAAGGAAGCATGGGAACTCTAAATGCAGCTCTTGTTGAGAAACCATTGATGTATGTGCGAGGTGGGTGGAACGTGGGCGTTGTCAAAGTCTGGATACAGCCCCACGTGGCATTCGCTGCAGTACCGGCTGTGACTTGAACATTCTGGTCCCGCTGTTTCTCAAGTTAGTATGATCAGTGGAAGGACGTACAGAACCTGCGTATGCTGTGTCATGTTCAGAACTTTATTGGCGTTCTGGTCGCCGGAAACAGAAGTAGAAATTAGTATAATTCTCTTCAGCTTTGGGGAAGGATTTAGCGTTGGGAGATGACTGCCTATCTGCGGTAGCACAATATGACAGGTCTTTTGCATTACCTATTTCCCAAAGACTTGGATGCTCACGTATATTCCACCAGTGATACTTAAGCCCATAAGCCCAATAATGAATGCATGTCATTGCGTCCCGCCTGCCCCTCTCTAGTCGCCATAAATCCGTAATCTGCGAGGTCATCACTCAATCTCCCGGTGCTGAGGGACGTTCCCAGCAGCATCCCAGCAGACCGACCGACAAGAAATCATCACATCCCCGCGCTGTCTCTTCCCCCCTCCTACGATTTGGGTACCCGTGACCAACCATGTTGTCCTCCCAAAGTCTAATAAGCTACGCGAGCTCTAGGCGAAGCAACAAAGTTCGCACTAGAAACCGCGCGCGTCGAGTCGGCCACGCCCAACGCAAGGCAAGTAGTGTCGCCGATGGGGAGAAAGGAGATGACGTTATCCCAGTCTGACTCGAAAATCGCATGCGCGGGCCGGTCCTGGTAACCAGAAACCGGGTTGAGCTTGTTCAACTGGAAATGGTGGTCACAATGGACGCTGGATAGCTGTCGACGCGGCGATCACAGCCATCATGCAAAACCTTGTGCTGACTCTGTCTGACATGTCTCACAGCATTCTCGAAAAGCACATCGCCAAACGCGCTCTGGTCGCTCCATGCCTTACCGCGACTTTCTAAACATGCTCAATACACACCTCTGATGTTTTAAGGCGTGTAGCATATGAAGAAGGAGATAGAGTGCGTTTCCATGCATTCGCCGCAGGACGTTGTAGCAGCTGACCTTCTTTGCGACATCAACGGACCGGGATAGCTTGGTGGTCTCAACGCCCTATAAGGGAATCTCATATACAATGGGTGACCTTGCGTGGAGCGGTGGATACCCACGTTCTTTGAGGGTTCAAACGGCCATGTGGTGTGGATTATTCCGCAGATTTCCCTTCGAGAAGGAGATGGGGATCAGGGATGAAGGCTGTAAATATGTGTGTGACCTCGCGTCGGCTGGAACAAGACAAGGTGCGAGTCCGAGTCCGACAAAACTATTTCTCCAATGTTGCCCAAGTGAGGCTGCAGAGCTACTATCAAAAAGAGACGTAGCTAACGTGTGTTAAGGCGCAACTGACATTCCGATGGGCCCGAAAACGTGAGCGGCTGGTGCTCCTGAGGAATTGCGCTACGAAAGGTACCTTTGCGTCGGTACATCGGACGGTTCAAAGGTGTATGTGGAGTGACGGCGAAATCGTACGATGCTGGATACGGATTAGGACAGATAGGGGGTCAATGGGACTCTTGTAGCTGCTCCGTGATGGGATCGAGTGTACGACATCTTGCTAGCTCTCAGAATCGGCAATAATTGGCGGCGTCAGATGTAATGATGGGTATCTGAATATACCGCGTTGAGAGAAAGCCCCGAAGCCTCAAAGGCATGACAAGCAGCCTGTGCAGGTGCTGATTGGCAGTGGCGGACGAACGAGATGTGCGGGAGCGTGCTGCCCCATCTTGCTTTTGCTCATGCTCCCGCCTGTGGAAATGCGAAACTCTCGTGACATGAACGTCTGCGTTGAGCGATTGCTTTTTGTGATCGCCCATCTTGGTAGAAAAAGATTTGCTTTTTAACGGCACGTACCTCATTTGGCTGTAAGCGAGCTGGACAACAGCCTTAACGCGTTGTTCCGGTCCTAATGCGGGAGGCAAGCAGAGTGCCGATGAGCGGAGCGCTGGCCCTGAGGGAACAAGGATGAGAGACATGCATATCAGCTGCTGAATACCTAACTGACAAACGCTGCAATTTGGAGTGCCCGTTTGTTTAGTGTAAGAGAACACGATTCGTCACTCGACGGCCTCCACTGCATCCAGAGTCCCAAGTCCCCGGAGATCCTGAAGTTGGTTCCGATGATCGCCATCATGCACATCAATCACAGACATGCTGAGCTGTGCGCCGATGTGCTTTCGTCGACAAAAAGAGCGCGCACATTGCATACATGGCTTTGCAAAACCCAAAATTGGACGTGGACGCCACAATCACCTCTCCCGGCGTCGCCTCGTGTACCTGTGAGACATGAGCGGCCCGGAAGTGAGTGCGTTCCTAATGGATGGGAATGCGAGCAAGCCTCAAATGGACGTCGGGACATTATTGTGCCAACATTTCATAGGGGGGAGGCTCGGGCATAGGAAACGCGATTTGAAATGACTCGTAGCAGATCTGGGGATCATAGTCGCTTCTGCTTTTCAGTTATCATAGCATAAATCAATTATAGGCGGTCCAAGAGTCGCAAGTGGAAGGTAGACACAAGCATTCAACGCGCCCCCCATTTGCAGGCTGCCCCAGATCGAGTACTCGCCCCTTTGCTGGCTCGGCTTCAGCGAGGTGTTTAACGGCCCGCAACGTTGGCTAGCGAGCCCTCACTTGTGTGCGCTTAAAAGAAGCAGCAAGAGGCTGACTTTGAAGAAATCACAAGCCTCGTAAGGGTAGACGGGATGTGAAACAGGAGGATTAAACGAATGCGCATAGGGTGCTGACGTTGCCCTCTAGCACAACAGCCATCGTGACGACTCCATTGCAATGGAGGAGAGCATCACATTGGCCATGAGTGAGGGAGCGTCGAGGGCAAAGGGGGAAAAGAGGAAACAGCATGAAGAAAGAACAAAGGGATTGTTTACACATCTCCTGGGACTCCTTCTCAGTGTGCTCTTGAGATCATGACTCGGAAACTGCAGCAGGGACTCGGGAGATGCGTATACTGTTATAGTCCCCACCAGGAATATTGTACCTGCGCATCCTCCAGCTGTTCATGCATTCCCATGTACCTATAGCCACGTCGAAAGGGATCATTGTTCGTTAGCGAGGTCAAGAATAGCGCATAGTCGGTGTTGCTGGGCGAAGACGTCTCGTCGTTCAGGGCGACCATATGCGGCGAATGAAGATGTGCGTTGCAGTCACTTCGGTCATGGATGACCCAGAGCAGTCCATTATTGCACGAATTATGGACGTGGCTTTTGTCCAATCTGGTCCTGACATGTTCAGTTTCCACTACCGTTAAGCTCGGGCCAAAAGCAGACATACGATCAATGCAAACGCACAAGTCTGTTCATCTGACCGCTTCAGCAATACGTGACACATACACAAAGCCAGGATGCACCTTGATCTCCGTTTGGATGTTTAACAGTACTGATTTGATTCATCTCTTTTTGAAAACCTCGTTGAAGCATTAAATGCCTATGCACAATATCCCTAATACTATACAAATGAATTGAGAAAGAAAACATGTTGGTCGCTGAATTATACCAGCATCCCCTTGTGGGGCGTCAAGGATCCTCCTCTAGGATCGCTGCCTTAACAAGGCAGCTAAGTTTTGGACAAAAAGATACAGTAATCGCTCCTTAACAATGAGGTAGATATTCCAGGATTCAAAATATGTGATGGACGCCAGTGAAAATGCAGTAGGAATAGTTGAAACGCCTTGCTTGGGTGTGAACGCCGACCAATCGATCAAATGTGCCTTCCCGGTGGTTTCAGTAGACACGAAGACGCCAGGACGATCGAATCCTGCCTTGCTGATTTCCAGGTCAAAATTAGGGCAACCTAGGCTAGTCTGTACAAAACGCCTGCAATTATATAACTGTGCAAAAAAGCTTCGAGTTCGTTTATGTCGTAATGTTGGAATTTGTAGCCGCGTGACAACCCCGCTCATGCCGTTTCATGTTGCTGCGCACACTGAAAGCCTTTCCACATCCAGGTTGAGGGCACTTGTAGGGCTTCTCTCCAGTATGGCTGTGACTATGAATGCGAAGACTGCTGGGTCTGGAAAAGGCCTTGTTGCAAGTTGAGCAGATATACCGATCTTGCGATTGTGGGAAAGCGGACTGGCTGGAAGCACTGATATAGTGATGGTGCTGCCACGGATTGGATCCATTCCCGGACGGGGTTGGCACGGGCAAAGACATTGTCTGTGGTTGGAAGTTGGAAGGAAGTGAGCGCTGCGAGTACATGCCTACGCTACTATAGGAGTGGGTTTCGGGGGAGTAGAATGAGGTAGCCGACGCCGCACCAGGAGAAGAGGAGTAAGGTGAAGGAGCGTAAGTCGAGTTTCCGTAGGGAGACATATTCGGTTGCGAAACGGGCGGCTCACGCTTCATCGGGGGTACAGAGGATGCTACCTGACGCTGCTGGCTAGGCTCCATGTTATTGAGAGACTGGCCCAGGAAGTAGGGTGCGGAGGTAGCGGAATGCGTCGAAGCGGCCGACGGAGACTGATTGCCGTCAACCACGGGGTCCGGATGCATTGGTGGCGTAGGAGGTAGAGTCATTCTGGGGTTGCTCACGGCCGTAGGTCCCATAGCAGGTGTCTGCTCGGGACGATTTTCAGATTGATGTTGGGGGAGTGGCACTTGCGCTGATACCCGCCGTTGTGGCTCTTGCCTAAGCTGTGGTGATGGTTGCTGCTGAGGTTGTGATTTGGGGCTTTGGCCGGCTACTAGTGTTTGGTCAAAATTTGTTCATGGAGATTGAGGTTGTGTTAGTCGGCTTCACTGACCTGTTTCTGAGGACGACTTCTCGCCATCTGCAATACCTAAAAGACTTGAAATTGATGGAAGGGAAGGCTTCTGCTCTTCTGCTGGGGGTGAAGGTGGCGACTGAGGGCGCCGCTGGTGCTGGTTTTGATAGTGATAGTCCACGGGCTGAGATTGAGTCGGATACGAAGAGTACGGGCTTGGAGCAACAGTGGTAGGTACTGAGTAACCTCGAGGTTGCGGCTGAGGGGGATAGTATGTCGAGTGCTGCTGTTGATGCTGGTGGTGGAAGTGCCGGTCGTGCGGCTCACGCTCGCGGGCGCTGCCGTGTACCATGCTTGCAAGATGCATTGCCATCGAGGATGAAGAAAACAGTGAGATGGATAGAGGGTGGAAAGTCACGGGTCACAACAGTGAGTCTGCGTAACGGGAGGAGGCAGCAGACGGAGACGGTCAGAAGGGGGAGCGAGTGGCAGTGATGACAAGTACAGGATGGGAAGAGAGTGGGCGGGTGCAGGCAGATGTACGGAGTGGGCGCCAGGACGTCGGGCCTGCAGCGTTCAAGTAGGAGGCCAGCGGTTGGCGAGATGCAGCACGCACGGCACCCGCGTAGAGAGTAGCGTCGTCAAGGTGGGCAAAGGAAGTAGACAGGCCAGGGTAGAGAGAAACAGGGTACGTAGGTAGACGGACGGGGTGGACAAGACCAGGTGGGCAAGATGGGCACGGTGGGAAGACCAAACCGTTGCCAGCGAGGTGGGTCAGACGCAGACAGCGAGGGGCCCCGGCCTGTCGTCCCTGTTCAGTGCGTGCTGCCAAATTGCGAGAGCGGTCGACGAGGCGGCGGACCGTTGTATCCAAGCAGTTAGCAGAGCACTGGCTGGCCCGCAACGGTGGTGCAGATGACGAGCGAAGAGGGTTTAGAAGGGAGATGGGCAAGCCTTGAAGCCTCTGTGCAAAGCCTTGGCCGAGCGATCCGCCCACGCATCCCAGGCCTGCCAATCTACGACTCTCTGCACCGGCTGTCGAGCGCTTTTGGGAATGAAGCGCTCTGTGGTGGTGCAAGGGTCCTGGCCGTCGCTCTAGGACAGGCCGTGCTGCACTGCAGATCAACCCTCCCAGGAGGCCTCAAGCCCTGGAGCAATGGTCGTGCACAGGAGAAACCTGAGGAGAATCCCGAGATGGCCTGTGGCCTGCTGCGGATGCAAGCTGCCACCGCTGCCGCAGCCTGGGGTTCGTCGTGATGCTGCTGGTGCTGGTGCTGGTGATAAAATGAAGTCGAGGACAGGAGGTTACCCCACGACGCCAACCACGGGGACCGGCGGTTTGGGTACAACTCTCGGCGTGCGTCTGAACTCGCACTCGCACTGAGACTGAGACGGAGAGAAGAGCGGCGTGTGGTATGACAGCAGCAGCAAGCAACAGTTCCCCCGAGTTGAGAGCCTAGTGATGGGTGATTCGTACTGGAGAACAATGGGTGTGGTGGTGGTGATGATGATGATGATGATGCTATGTAGTGCTATTACGTCCCTCGAGACGCTGCCCCAGCCAGAGGGTTATGCTGTGCTCTGCCAACTGCACCGCACCGCACCGCACTGCTCTGCACTCTCCAGGCGTGCTCGGCGACCAGAATGGCCTGATGCCGTAGAATCAAAGGATGCTGGGGCGAGTGAAAGCGGTAGGGATGGTCCTGCACGTCCGCTCGGGTGTGAGATCGATCGACGGACGGGCGCCCGCAAGCACCTGCTGCACTCTGCGCCGTGATGATGTTTTCAAGCAGCAAGGCCTCTTCGGTCTTCAGTCTGACCACGCTGAGGCTGCGGCCGGGCAGCAACGGTGTAGGAGAGGTATGAGAGTACTGGATATGTGTGTGAAGACGTGGGTGCGCCGGCACACGATGATGCCTAGTGCTGCTACACACCCCAAGGAGCCAGCAACAACACAATGGAGCAAAAGCTGACAGAGAATGAATCACGGCAGGGATGGGTTGGGGGAGGCGGGTGCGCCGTGTGAGGACGCAATGATCAAGTAGCAATGAGCAATGAGCAGTCAGGAAAGGATGCAGTGGCTTGGGAACGGCGGGGGAGAGGCCTAGCGTTCTGAAAAGGGATTTGAGACGAGCAAAGATGATACAGTGCTCCTCCCGTTGTACGCTTTAAAACCCCCGGCCGCCCTCCTTGTCATATCGCCTGCTCCTAGGAGCGGTGGGCGATGGGCAATTGGCGGTGGGGGACAGACTGAAGTGAGCAAGTGAGCGAGCGAGCAATATGTGCCCCTAAGATAGCACCACACCATAGACCAAGGACCCGCCCAGGAGGTCTCAAAGCAGACCAGGCGAAAGGCAAAAGGATGTGGCCGCGCATGCGACGACGGTAGCGACAGTAGCGCAGAGAATACGGAGGAGGTACAATATGGTATTTGCAGTGCAGCACAAGGCCAAAAAGAGAAAGTGAAAAACGCCCTAATGCCGTTGGCTACTGGCGTCAAGACGGGCCCGCTGTCGAGGCTGACGGGCGACTGTGGGCCAGTCGTTGGACAATGGGAGCCAAACGCCTCAATGCAGGGCTAGACAGCTTTGGCCGGCAGGGCATGTGGGATGGGAGGATTCAATGGATGTGGGATGAGATGGGGCGAGGGAAGCGATGATGCACATGGCAACAGCCCGTCTATTGTTGCGCTGGCGCTGGCGCTGGACGTGGGCGAACCGAACAGCAAATCCGACCTGTCCATCTGCTGGATGTCTGAGTTTAGTCTGGGATTATTGTAGATAGTACAGGATGTAGGTGAAGGAGCATTACGGGCATCAGCCGTATCAGCACTATGACTTTCAACTATTACTGTATGCAGCATCGGCAGGCAATGACAGGCACTGGCAGGTCGACAACGTCAAATATTGGAAGGCGCTGTTGGATGGATGGACCCGGCCGGTTGCTCTTTCCAACACCTCCTGGACCTGGACCTGGACACACGCACACACCCTCACCCTCACCCTCACGCACACGACGCATTCGCACTCGCAAACACCCTCACTCATGCATACACACACACGAACTCTCCGTCTGCCTCGCTGACGTCTGTGCAACGCCTTACTCTCTGACGCTCACCAGGCCGCCCCCCGTCTTCCACCTATTTCGAAACGCGCGGCATCTGGATCGCTACTTGGTAAGTCGCTCTGCTCGGAGCCTGCTGCCGCCTTGTGCCTCACCATGGCCGCGACGGTTCCAGCATATCCATTACTCTTTCGCCTACTCCTCCCTAGCAGCAATCCTGCTCTCACCGCATCTCTCTCTGCCTGCGACGGCGTTTTCCTTCGACTACGACTGCACCGGCCGCGCCGTCTGCACTCTGTTTCAGAGCAATGGCAAGCGCGGGAAAACAGCCAGCGCCGGCTGGACGGCTAAGCCCTCATTCAGCAACCGCCTCCGTCTTCCCTACGCGAGCTCTGTTCTGACGCCGTGAGGGCGGATGGCGGCGTTGGTCGCCATGGCCCATGGCTATTCTGGCTTGGCCCGGTTCGCCTGTGGAGGATCTCTCAAAGAGGCGGGTCGATCAGCTCAAGCGCCTGCAGCTAAACCCTGGAGCCACGTTGGCTGCTGTCACCTTTGCGGACTGTCTCTAGCCGACCTCCCGCTGCCCAACCGCAGGAACTGCCCGCCCTTCTTCTCGACGCGGCTTCTGGAAGCACTACACGCGGGTGAGATGGCACGGCGTGCGCTGGCCTCTCGTCTGTGGAACTGTAGTACTCGCGGATTCTCAGCACCACCACTCTGACTGCAGCGATGCGCATCGCAAGCTCACATCCCCATGCCACAGACGAATCGACGCCGCATTCTCCCGCTCCCCTCGCCAATCACTGCGCACTGTACATCTACCGAGGCCGCCCCCCGCCATACTTTTGCGTTCAATAATATGGGGGGCCAGCCTATTGTTTTTGTTTTCCTGCGCTGCTCACTCGCTCGAACAAGGTGTTAGATAACCCGCCGAGTGGATCGCTGCCCAGCCCTTTCGAGGTTGCTCTCCCTCGTACTACCCAGGACCACGTGTCTGCCCTACGCTCTAGAAGAAAAAAGAATAATTTGACTTGCAGGGACACCGTGTGCAATAGCTCTACGGCTTTATTTGATGTAATGAACATCTGCCCTTGCTGTTGCAGCAACAGCCCGTTGGTGCTCCGTTTGCGGGCACGGATGATGTAACAGATTGGCATCCAGGGTCTTCTGTTGATGGAAAATCTGCTCTGTCGGAGGTGCTGAAATGTCGCGCGATTCGCGGAGCACCTCCCACCATCCTGGGTCCTGCGGCCGCAGTGGAGATGACAGAGTTGAAGCAGCCATGGCTTCGGAAGTCGCTGAATAATGCCACACAATTCTCATCGTGTGCCGAACGGGAGTGAGAGAAGTCAATCTCCCGGGGTGGCTTCAACACCAGTTGACAATAACAATAATAGAACAAAAAGGGCAACACACAACAAGCATGTTTAACGAGCTGCCTGATAGCGAAATATTTGAACCGCAGCGGATAATTTGGCGTGCAGGGAAGCATGATCTTCCGGGACAAGCAGCGAGCCCTGGACAGTCAAAGCGCAGCGTGGGAGAGCTGAGCAGGGGTACCGACGCTTATCCTGTACGACAACCACCGAATTACGACGCCCCTGGCAGGACAAGCACTGGGTCCCATGGATTCTTCGTTTGTAGCCTCCCGCGATCAACTCGGCTCCCATTGTCGGGAGTCTGCACCGTTCTGGCAGCGCGTCGTTCTACCAAAGAGGCCTCGCCCGAGGTTGTAGCGAACCGGCACGTGAAGGGGCCGCCGACGACGCCGAACGCGCCGACGTTTGCAAACTAGTGCATTACAGGCGCCAGCTTGGTTCGACTGCTTGTCTTTGCAGATAAAGAATCCACTCAGACCCGCTTCGATTCAAGAACGGTCCCTTCGTGCCCGTGCCGACTGAATGGTTCTGTCTCCGCTCACAACTCACGACTCGTGTGGTGACATGGCTTCGGCACCCTGAGATTACACCACGGCTAAAAATGCTCAGCCACACCAAACCTAACCAGGAAATACGGCCTCTTTCAGGGCGCCGCCCGTTGGCTCCCTTGAGCCCAATATTGTCCCCATGATCTGCAGCCTCGCCCGAAGTCGTACGACCCCTACCAGCCTACAGTCTGTCGCGGCAACGAGACACGAAGGCGGCTCCGCCATCGGGGAGCTGGCAGGACGTTCCCTGTCCATCGCTCTCTCGCTTGCACGCTCATTCTAGCCAAAGTCATGTCGTCGATCATCCTGACAATTTGAGAACCTATCCTCATGTTCCGGAAATGGACTCCGTAGTGTGATGGCTAACATGACACGGAACGTTAACTTCAAAGACAAAGACAAATCTTTTTATCATTGCCCATTGGGTTTGGGCTTTTGATCCTTCATCACTTTACCAGCCCGGCCGACGTGTGGTGCGCTCCACGTGTGCCAGAAGATTTTCGAGCGTCAGCCCAGTCATGCACCGTAAAACCTAAAATCTGAGGAATACGGCAAGTACGATTATGTAGGCTGCGTCAGTGATCCGTCCTAACCAGCTACAACCCGGTAAGGTCAACTGCTACCCCTTCAACCGCAAAGTCCTTGTTAGAAGAACCGCCATTCTGTGTCCGGGTTTGTTCATACTTACTCGTGTTTCCCAGGATGACAGTGAGTAAATGAGTTGCTCGATCGACCCTCTGCGATAAAAATGAGGCTGTAGGGAAGCTAGAATGATTTCATACAGAGTCTAGCAGCCACTACAAATTCCCACTCTGCCCTGAACCGTCGAGACAACCCGGACCCATTCGATGGTCTCCGCGTCCATGCATAGCATGCTTCTCACTTCTGCCGCCGTAGTCCGGGAAAGCAGCACAGCGCGTAAAACATGGAATAACACTTCTCGACGGACGGATTCTATCTATGTAATAATCTCGCAGGCTGTCGATAAAATGACTTCATTTATCTCTTGTCTGAAAGGACATCTTGATAACGTTCGATTGCGACTCTTACTGCCGCTATGGTCAATCACCGACTCGGCGGAAATCGACTTTGCCTTGCTTCGCGTGTCTTCCTTTTCCGGTAATGCGCCCTCAGATGGGCTTCACTACTAGTGCATGGTTGGCCGCATTCTGGACACAAACAAGCTGACCTTGAAATCCGTCGCCACACCTAAGGAGAATAACCATTGTTTGCCGCTCTGACAGGCTCGTCCAGGCCTGAGTAGAATTTTTTTATTTTTTTTTTTTTTTTGCTCTCCTGTTTGGATGTATTGAGGGATTAGGTATGTTGTCCAAAAGGGAGTAATGCTGGACCAAGTACGAACCAGCCATGTGGCTAGAAAGGAAACCTAACCACCAAACGGTCAACGAAGGACTCGTGTGAGGGCCGGTCCAGGGCCTTGTTACCCTAGTCATTTCTCCACCGTTTTGAGGATAAGCTCCGCTGCCCCCATACCGCCACGACAAGGGAGTGGGAACGGCTGACGTAGATCCATCTCAAGTCCTGATCACCAACACACCACGATGTGCTCGGCTGACCACATCAATACCTGGGACGCATAGGCGAGCCAAGTCTCAGATCAGCCGGAATGCACCACGCTTCCACTCTCCATTCCCTATGGCCAAGGATAAAATCATAGTGCCAGGTCTCAGTGCAGCTTCGTCCCCAAGGGCTGGTTTAGAACGCTGCGTAGTGAGGTGCCGTTCGTACGGACATGTCGCCTGGTACAGTGTATGCACATCTTTTGGAACAAGCCTTAAGTAGATCGCCGACGTTCGTGAGCAACTTCAATGCCTAATGCAGTCGAAAGTCACAATTGAAACTCGACGACTCGTCATTATAGCCCCATTGGGCTACATTGGCGCCTCCTGAATGTCCCACTACTATGGGACGTGAATGTGCGTTCTTCCTAACAGTTCATTATCGGTGTCACGCTGGTCTCGCCCACGATCGATGTCCCAAGGCCTTCGTCCTGTTAAGGCCTTCGTCCTGTTGGACAGACGATCGTGATTTAAGGCCGTTCATAGACAGTTCCATTCCAATCTGCTGTGGAGCATTTCTCTCACTGGTCGCTCTACCGCCCAGTCCTAGAGGATCCTCTAAAGGTATCCGGAAGGCAGCGTCCGGGCCCTGTAGAGATTTTCGAGTCTAACCACCAACGTTCGCGTCCTCCTGCCGTTGATATCCCCTGTCAACTTTGTCAAGCCTGGATTCGTTTAGTGCAGTCTCCACACTGCTCAATACGCCAAAGTTCATTCGTAGTTGAAAGACAGGATTCAACTTTCCACCCGCGTCGATAGCCAGACACTACCTGAAGCATTCGCTGGATCTTTTCCATGCAGGTACTTTACGCATTCGCATTTCCCCTGCTTCGAGTTTCTCTGGCACTTTTGGCACAGTCTGCAATGAATGTGAGTCAAAAGTCCCATCGAAAGATGTAGGTTGCAAAAGCATAGAACACTAGGACAACCTTCGATCTCCAGCTAGAGCCCAGGGGCATCTCGATATCCAGATAACCATAGCATATTGGCTGGTAATAATGCTGGCGCACCGCGCGGCAACACGATCGCTGGTGCGCCGGGGCAAATCGTACGAGTTTCGCAGATGGCTTTATTTTGCCGGGCCATTTCCACCATTCATCATAAACCTGTGATCCGATTCCACCCTAAGTCCCTGGGAAGCGATCGACAGACATTTCTACTGGAGCAGGATCTGCGCAAGAGTCTCATGAAGGAGGTTTTGTCAAAATCTTTTCGAAACTCTCTATTACCAGATATGTAGGACTACGAGAACGAACCCCTTTGTGCTGCCGCTCATTAATTTCGATTCAATCATCATGCTAAAGTGATTTCATCTACAAGAAAACCTACCTCCCTTACACGCTACCTACCGAGAACTGGCGCGAGCAATAAAAGTCAGTCTTCATCGACGATGTGCAGCTCAGCAGCATTAATCTTTGTTAAAGTCTGTTCACCTCAGCTCACCCAACTTGCTTCTCCAATTACATGAACCCGGAAGTACAGAGAGATGAATCCAACCAGGACCGACCAGCTAAGGACGATCCAAGAGAACGTGTCAAGCTATAGATGTGATAACCCCACGAGAGCTTGCATTCGGTAAATCTACGGGTTCCAGCTGCAGAAGCTATCACATAAAGCTGGACATGGAAATTGACAAAAGTACTTTTTGGTCACAGCTTTCAAAGACGGTGTGTAGGGACCCCCTACCCTACCCCATAGTCATAATAATCAGCAGATGAAGATCCTACGTCAACGTAATATTGTCATTTGGTTTTTAGGATTACTGCGGTAAGTAGTGAATGAATACAGGTACTGCTGGAAGATTGGCGCCAGGGAGGGGTATTCGATTGCGGCACAAGACCAAAATTGGTCAGCACAAGGGCCTGGTCACCTCAACCGGGGTCCCGGGAGTGACTTGCGGTGGACTTGCGGCACTTTATCGAAAACCAAATCTTCTGCAGCTAGACTAATTGTAAGAACTTTACGTGAAGGATATGCAGGATTGGTGTGGGAGGTATGGCTGATGGCATTCGCAGCGTGTAAGCAGCGCTGACCAAGGTTGTACATGCAGCGCTCGCTTTGTGAGGAACAAGAAGGACGGTTTTCCCTCTCGCCAGTATCCGACAATCAGCGACACGCGCATAATGATGACATATTTGATAACTGAAAAGATGCCCTAAACGGCCCGCTCGGTCGTTGCTCTCGCGACCTGCGTTGATCTACGGAGCGGCTTGTAGGGAGCACACTGACCTTCAACAGCATCCTGATCATGACGACATTGGCAACAATCTGTAAATCCTGTCGCCTTTTTGTCACCCTCTCCCCGAAGGGCAACCCCCGTTCTGATTCGCTGCCATCAAGGCAGAAGAACCCGAGGTGGGTGGTTGCAGCCTTTCACTCACTATGTGTTTTGATCCAATCTCGTCCAGATGTACGTATTGTGTTTCATACTCCCCTGTGCCGCATCACTATCGCCATACCAGCTTCTGGGCTAACTGCAGCCTCGCAGGGCATGAGCCTTCAAAAGACGTCCAATTTAACTCGCATGCGAAAGCCGATCCCCGGTCCACCAGATGACGTTCCCTCAATCTATCCAACCTCGTTTAATTACAACCATGAACCCAACACTGCAGCAACGTTATCAACAGATAGTAGGTAGGCAGTCAATTTAGACAGACACTTCATCTACCCCGAGCCTCGCCGCAACAGGACGTGCGAAGCGGCTGAAAAGACTTGCAGGTGATCGTCTGCAGCTCGCGAAGCACATCATCGCCATGGACATTTTTGCAAGGCTATTCTCATTGAATTATGTTCGCTTCTATGACAGCGGTCAACGTTCAGAAGGATTAAATAACGTCGCAGGCGATCATCTCTCCCTTAAGAAACGACGCATCCGCACCGGCGCACTATCTGCATGTTCTATTTCGGAGTCCGTTGCGGTGTGAACGAACTAGGATACGACCCATTGATTACCCTACATCCATCTCCACCGTCCCGTCCCTCCCTTTGTTGTGTGGCACATAAGTAGTCATGATTCACATGGCTCAGTGCAATCCGTGTTGGTCAGGATGCGCGCCCCCCGCACCCTGTGAATGATATGCCCCTATTTTCTGCCCTCGTAGCGGTTCGCAAGCAGACACGCGAAGGGCAGAATCAGTTCAACCCTGCCCCGAGGTCGGATAGTGTGCCGAAATTGAGGATCGCCTGCAGCGGTGAGTCCCCATTTCCAGGACCTACTAAGACAAGCCTTGCTCATATTGAGCGTAATGCGACGAGGGGCTGTGCGGAATAAATAGTGCACAAGCGAATGCCTCCTGCGCGCCGGATATTGCACATCAGTCGTGCAATGACCGTTCTTCTGCCTACTGTACCGTAGAATTTTGCTACATGAGTCGTAACGGACGTCTCTACAGCTCTCGCAATTATTCGTAGTTTTCTTTGGAGACTGCTCAAAATGTCAGCAGCATTGGCGACCATACCCCTTTGGTTGCTTACTAAGCGGTCGACTCTCGTCAACAGGTGATTTGCTGCTAGTTCTTAATATGATATGACGATGAGAAATTCTAATTAATTTTCAAGCAATTCTCGACTTCGATTCAGGTTGTATTACTTTGAAGCCTTTTTAGTTTGTGTGGCGTTGCGAATTGGTGATTTAATTTATGTTGTGATGTTCGGTTTCCCAACTAGGTTGCACGACGATATTCACATATGACTGACCGCAAGACTACTATAGGTAACATAGACAATTTACATTTCTGGTTCTCAAACTACTTCTGGTGTCTCAACTTTGCTCTTCCTATATGCGTCCCAAAGCTCATAGCTACGAACTCCTTTGTGAGGAAGACGTGGTGCATTGACAAATATGTCTGGGAAATACCGTTTGAAGTACCTATCCAAGTCGTCATATACGTATGATGAGCATTCTTTCATTCCTATTCCTTCTCCAATCCCCTTCAATAGTGCTTCTGCATGTCGAGAGACGTAACGACACTCCTCCCTGCTATCCCCTTTGCCCATTCCTCTGGATCTCCCCGCCGTCCATTTAGGTAATACTTATTATTACACACAACCGAGTACCCACTACGATCAGCCCGTCCTCACCGTACTTTGCAACTCCTAGAGTTTTAACAAGCATACCCCAAGCAACCCATCGTCTTTGACTCTCCCTCGTTAAATTTCCTCTTTGGTGTAGCCATCGTCTGTGTTCGGATAAAGTCGCTGGAAAAGTGTGGATTCTTTGGCTTGGGTTCTCCACCTTTATCCGTGTCTTTGTCATTTCTACATGATAAACACATGACCCTTTTAGATGCCTAGTATCACCGCGTCGTTATTGTTATTGTGGGGGGAATGGGGGGCTGTTTTTTATTTCTGGAAAACTGGCTCACCGTTTTTGGAAGCACTGATCAAGGGAGTATCATTTTGGTCTGGTGGACGGACTGGTCACGGACACTCGACTACGACTCGACTCCTTTTTACGGCTTTACTTTCGTGATGCAACCTCCTGCCATTTCATTTATTGAGACTCTGCAATAATTTTTTCTTCAGCACGCTATTGAAGGAATCTCCGCTGGGCGAGCTGCAGTGATGGGTTTACTCCGGCGCGAGGTTGCGGGCTTCAGGGACTCGCAGTGATGGGTGTCTTGTCCGCCGATTGCCCTGCTTAGACCGTGCTGCTTGTGAAGCATCTCCTCTGCAAGGGGTCGTCATTCCCAACGAAGGCAGACACACACTCACATACTCAAACCACCAAGCAAGCACTCAACACAAGGCATATGGAGATACTGCTTTATTCTATAATTCTTAGACGACATTTGTCGAGGATAACAATACAGTGCAGAACGACTTCAATTGCCTTGTCCTGCGAAACCCTTTTACCGGCCATGGTCCGAGAGGGGAAATACAGTAGGACCGATCAACAGCAGCGGCTTTGATCTGCCAAGTTTGTTGGAGGTCGAGCAAACCTGCAGTGGTGTCCTGCATGACAAAGTTGCACGCACGCATAGTTACGTCTATCTACGCAACCCTACTCCGTACGCTGCTCACATCCACACAGACACACGCACTACTGCACCATGGTGTACATCTGCAATTAAAGCAAAAGGCATTCTCCGCTACATGGGATCTGTCGTTCTGCACGAGGAGCGAATAGGGCCAGCGCTATACCACTACGGTAACCCGGAATGAAGTGAAGATGAAACTTTAATCTTTTGTTGCTGCTGGTCTTGACTCCTGGGTCGATCAAATACAGTTTCTTCATGAAGGGGAGGACTTGCAGGTTGGGCAGAGACTCTCGGCGCGGCGATATTCGTTCGCCACCGTGACATTATCCTGCTTTGCTTTGCGGGATTGCAGGCCTAAGGCAGAGATAGCCCAGAGATTCGCCGGCACGAAGGTAGGTCTCGGTATCTTTTCTCTCCCTCGTGCCATTTGGTGCCGGCGCTTCTCTCACAGCAGAATTAGTTGATTGAAATCCTTGGAGCCTTTGCTGTATACGGCCTTGCTATTAAGCTTCAACAATGAAGGGGTGGCCCGTCATTCAGAGCCCTGTTAGCCAAAATACTAAAAAACCCGTTCAAAGCACCCGCCTCTTGACTTCCTGAACCATCATGAGCCTGCTTCCCTCGTCAACGAGTTTCACTAGTCGCGGAGCTGCGGACACTACTCCCTCTTTGATACCTGTCAAACCACGCCTTGGGTCCCCTAGTTTCCCTGTCAAGCCCTAGACAGCAGTTAACGCCTGCCCAGCAAACGACGATCATAACTCCCCCTTTCTATAGCCCTCTCAATAGACTAACTCTTTGCTTTAGCAAATCCCACAATGGCCCTTTTGCGCCCCTCTCCCCCTTTCGGACCGTCTACGGATCACCTAGATGCCTGTTGTGCCGCTCGCCGCCCGCCACGAGGATCATAACGCCAAGATCCGAACACTCCCGCACCATAGCCAAAGCAGCGCCGCCCCCCGTCCCCATCTCTGTACGTACCACTCCAAAATGGTAGCTTGCCCGGCTCAGAAATGTGTGCAAGCTCACGAGACGCGGCGCCGGATGGTCCACATCTCGAGACTTTGCGGACGGACGGCGGCGGCCACGGCCCTTTACCCACACCCACAACACTCCACCCGTCCCCCCCTTACGAATGCCCTCGCGATCGGACCTAGATAGCGTGCATCCATCACGAATCGCTCCACCCACACGAGGAGATCTGATTACCCCCTGTATCCATCAATGTTCTGCCTGCCTCAGATCCCGCACCAAGGGCTTCAAGTAGGCTATCGGAATCGTATTCGCGTCCCTGACCTGGCCCTTGGGCCAGTCAGTTTGTGGTTGTTGTCCGCGGTGCCCACTTTGTCGCCTCCCACAGGGTATGTATGTAACTCTGTAGGCACTATCTCTTACATCTTTTAGGCACTTGATACATGCTGGTGCATCTGCTCGGCGCCACACACATACATTCTTCGATTCGAATTGCTGTTTTCATCGTGCGTGCTGCGCGTTGCGTGATTCATGGGCATGCCAGCAAAAAGCCGTTGAACGGGTGGAGGAACAAGGATGGCGCCTCGAAACGTCCCGGCCGGCTGCCGAGCTTGCCTATCAGGCGGCAAAGTAGAAAAAAAAAGAAAAATATTGTCTCCCCAAAGCCAGAGTGGCCAAGCGCCATCTGTGCAGTAATTTGGTCTCTCGTAGCGCTGATGACTGGTGTTGATGGCGGGTTTGTCTTGTTACTAGAAAACTGCATCCTGGGATTTGGCTCTGCAGGCAACATTGTGAGAGGAGCCGCGCTCATCAGGCCATGCCTGCTCCCTTGCTCCAACCATGAGATGGAACATCAAACACATAACAAAGCGGAGTCGTCCCGTGCGGAGAAGTTCGGTGACCTACCGAACACGCCATCCAACGATGGAGGCATCGACAGGCTGGCGACATATTCACGTTTCATTATGCCCTCAGCTCCAGGAGTTGCGCGTAAGCCGCCACAATTGTCTCCCGCAAACGATATGTCCTAGCCTTCTCAATATGTCGCCCTCCTGGGTTTCCTCTCATCTCTGAGAGGTCCTAGTCCAAACAAAAGTGGGACCGCATTATGGTGTGCGGGCTGGACCATTTGGCCCTGGTATTGCGGCGAATGGGCTGCTTTCCAGTACGTTGCCGAAGTCGGTATCACGGTGCATCTCGTTCACTCAGGCTTCATGTCACCCCACTCTCTCACATCCTGCTCCACCGTACCCTCATCTTCCTTGTACATACATGCAAAGTGGGGCGAACCCGAGATCCTCCCCTACCCGCAACTTTGCAATTACTTCCCCATTCATTTGAAGCGTCTACTCTAGGCCCTACTGGATACAGACAACTAGTCCTGTCATGCACGACGTGGTCCCCGTCTAAAAGGGCTCACCCGAAGTCTAGCAGTCATGTTGTTAGTACGTCGTTTGAGGGGTTGTTTGAGATATAGCCCAATCACATCTCGACAGTAAAGTTCTTATTTGGATTGATAACCTCATGTTTATAGGCAGGTAACCATCAACGGCTTGCTTTTCAGGCAGAAGTTCGAAAGTCGCTGATAGAATCGTGTTGAGATGAATATCAGCCTCATACTAGAACGACGCTTGGTTTGATACTTGGACAGTGAGGACCAAGATGAAGGTGTCGTACTCTTCCATCGGACCCAATGCCACCAGCAGGAATAGACTACGACATAGCCAAATATTAGATTAATTGTGAACAAGCTACAGGCATAGCTGCTTACGCCTACCATGAGTATTGATCCTACCTCCCATTTACCAAGGTCATAGTCGTAATATCACACATGTCATAGTCATCGTCGGTCATCACTCGTCATCATCCGCGTAAGCCTCTCGGTCTTCAAACACGAGGAAGTCCTCAGCCTCCTCTCCCATGATCTTCTGCCACACGTTTTTGACGTGGTCCAGAATACGATCATCGAAAGCTAAGTCAAGTGACGAAGGAGGTAAATTAAATACGTTGGCACCGTCATGGGCGGGTAATGCATCCGCGTCTAAACCAGAGGTTTGTGCGTATTGAGCTGACCATAATATCATAGGAGCCGGTGTGACGTTTACGATTGAAAGGAAAGTATCAAGGGCGGTGTGGAGGAGCCTCCGTCCTTTCGTGTCGTCTTTCTCATCGAAGAAAGTTGACGCGTATAATACACCTATTTGACAAGTCAGTTTCGTGATGCCAACAAATGCAATAGTCTCCGAAAAGCAATTAACTGAGCCAATATCAGGTTGTCAGAGGATAGTTATCTTCAATATTGTTCAGACAATGTAGATAAGTATTCATAAGGTTGATCATCATAAAGGCCGTGTACATGAAAAAGAAGGAGAGGTAACTTACTTTGACCAGCGGGACATTCGCCAGTGTCGCTAGAATGAACAATAATGTGGACAGGAGGAAGCTGCTCGTCTTGCTCATCCAGAACGAGAGACCCTGAGGGAAACACTACGATGGCTGCTGCTGGACTTGGAGCGTCCTCTGCGATGGGTGGAAAGAGCGGTGTAAGTGGCGAAGAGACGATGGTGATCGATCTACAATACAGGTCATGAGCCGATGGTGGGCTTCCTCCCACGGCCCATTTTGCCGTAATAGTTTCTCCGCCTTTCAAGCGGAACTTGGTGCCAGCCTCAGTTGTCTCAGCATTTTCAGCTTTGACGCCATCGAGGCCCTTTCCAAGTACGTACACTCCACCTCCAACGGCGCAGGCACGGCATCCCACCTGACTGACCTCGGACAGACCGCCCCATTTTGGTATAACAGAGCCAAAGCCACTACCAAAGACACCGATGGACCGTAGATGCCTAGCAATTCGTGGAAGAGCATACTCTGTGGTCGTATCAGAGCCCAGAGGCGATAAGGTGAGTGCTAGTAACGGAGCTTGAAGTGTAGCAGGAACTTTGAACTGTTCTGAGAGGAATGCAGAGAATGCCTTCTGCCTGTGTTCTTCCCATATGTCTGCCTGTTCCTCGTACTCACCAATGAAACGTAAAAATTTCATCAGCGCCCGCTTTGCCTTGAAGTCGAGAACTTGGTCTTGAAAGACATCTTCTCTTCCATTTGGTACCTTCAGAAGCTTTCCATGCTGCGACGCATCCGAGCCTGCGGTGTTGTCGGGGCTGTAGACCCACCAGGCTCCAACGGCCAAAAACTCGAGCTGGCGGTAAACCTTGGATGACACAAGGTATTGCAACAGCGACGAGCGAGCGTAGATCAGCTGTGGGCTAAGGGCTAAGCTATACGACCGCGAAGGTGACAGCGATGGAGTGGATGTGCCTGCCGTGGTTTCGGGCTTTGAGATCGTGACGTTGGAGAAAGCACTAGTCAGATCTTTTGAATCTGTTAGTCGATGTCATAACGGGAGAATAATAGATATCGTACCTTCATTCACCCGCCTTGCCCACTCTTCAGCTTCCTGTAAGCTAAATGCAGCCTCAGCTCCTCCATAATACTCATTAGGATCAATATGGAGAATCTTCTTGTCGGAGCGAGACAAGGCTCTTTAGATGCTGCGTCAGTCAGATTGCGTAGATCAATCCTCATCTGGAATGTTGTACGTACAGGGCCAGAAGCGACTGCTGTAGGCCGGTGCCCACAATGAGCACGTCCCAGCCGGTGTTGTCAAGAGTGTCCATGGTGGAGGAGTGTGGAAAAAAAAAAAGACGAGGTCTAAATGCCGGAAGAACTAGAGAGCCGAGCACATTGAAGCCTAGCGCGATTACTAAGCGGTGCTCACGAAAAGTTCTGGTGCCCGAGCCGAGCTTTCCCTTCACCAACACCCACGCTGAGGGCATGGCTTTGATGCACGCCGTGTCCACAAGGCCCTATCTCTTCATTGAGGTGGAAATATGGGTGTGAGAGGGAACGTCGTCCGGTATCTACCGCTTTGGATTTTACCTGAATAAGCGGCTCGAATGTGGCGATACATTCTTTGCGAATCGAATTCTTCAAGGGAGCATTGTTACCAACATTCACCCCCTGGATTGGATTTTGAAGACCTTCAAGCTATGGATGCCTAGAAAAGTTATCTTGTCTCGAGGCTTGGAACATTCAGCCATGCGACTTACCTTATCCCCGGAGTTCCTCTAGGTCTCAAAACGCATTTGCACTGATCAGCAGCCAACTTTTGAGTAAGGATCTGCCCCTTCCCGGACAGACCGTCCTAGGGAGTTTGCTTAGACAAGAACTATCAACAGACTAAAATTCTATACTGTGTGACGCATACGAAAAGTGTACATGTTAGCTCTTTCGGTCGAATGTGAACGGAACCAATCCTTGTGTCAGGGATCGCTGTACAAGAAATGAGACAAAAGTTCCAACCCGACATATAAAAAGAAGCGAAAGACGACGACCCATGCTGCTCTACACCCTACTCTCAACCAGCAGATCTCAGGCTCGAAGCCAAAAACTAGGTTCTATACACGGGATTAGCAAATATGCAATTATAGCAGGAACTTCTGATTAGAGCTAGACAATGTCTCTCGAAGTTTAAAAAAATCGTCTACGTCTGTGGGTGAGGGAATCTTCGCAAGGGTATTCAACGTTTGGAGAAAGATGAATCAGACCGAGTGTGCCATCAAGATAAGCTGACCTGTGCACAATTACTGAACGGCGGCCCTCCTAAAGGTGCGGGTACTTAGGACGTTGCCTTGTAACGATAAAGACAATATTTACCGATGTCTCTATTTTCGTGAATACTTGGGGTTCGAGAGGCATATTTGCACCGTCTTCAGCCTGTAGAGCCAATGCTGTTACAATTTACTAAAGTCTAAGGTCTTACCCTATAGTGTCCTGGATACTTCTTAGGTTCATGCTTCTGCGTATAGATACGCGTTCCAATAGATTTTGCCCAGAGTAGTCAAGGAAACGCTTTTGATATGACTTCGTCGCTCGTAAATTCCCTTCTCCTACTTGCTAAGACCCTCTTGTGGCTCGAATATTGTTTTGAAAGGGGCCATATGGCTAGTCGAGAAGTAAATCATCTTCATTATCTGCTATTCTTTCTTCGGTTCAGTCAGCCACATGTCCTTCAGAAACCGGTACCTCTCTCCAACGTTTAAGGGTTGTCAGATCAGCTCTTTTTGCTTTTGGTTTCGTATCATCTCCGTATCTCTTGCACATATCGTCGGGTAGTAGTATAATATAGCTAAGACTGTTAGCATTCACACCATAGACTGGAGATCGCACCTACTCGACAAAGTTGTGCTTCTAGCAGCCCCTACAGATCTGCTTGCCCTTCTTTCTTTTAAGATCCCCCTCGCACCAAAACCTGAACCACTCATCAATACGTCGGGTAAGTGCTGCCTCTGATTATATTCCTCCAAAAAAAATTTTGTCGCATGCGAGTGTTTTCCTCCAAGCTTCTATTGGATTGCTCTTGTCTCCTTTACCATTTGAGGCGACATTCTGGCACCAGCCATCGTCTTGGTTAAGGGAAAACTAAACATCGAGCACACCTTCATAATCGTCGTCGTCCCTGGCTCCACCTTTTCGCGAGGCTTGTGAAGCTTGTACTACCGGCGGTTGTAATTTTGGGGGGCCAGGATACGTACTTGGACACATCTCAGGGCTGCATACAGATTTTCTTATCTTATCCTCGACTTGGTTTCGTATTGAATAGCATCAGGTAGAACCCGCATGTGAACTCTGCCCGATTCGCATTCAGCTTTTACTTTATTTTTAATTTTTTGGGGGTGATTTCATCCAGCGCAAAACTCAATAAAGAACATCATTGAAAGGAAAGAAATAATATATCTGAGTTCTCAAAATAATTTACTATCCAAATGTTTACAAGAAAACATACCATTATGTTCCAACCACTGATCTCTGCACCTCACTAACTCCCGCCCCTCAAGAAATAAAAAAGAAGTCAAACGACAAGAGAATTACCAGTAACCAAAATAGTCTTTTATCAAAGCCACATGTCCGTACCTCCCCTTTCTCGCACGCAAGCCTCCCCCATCGCACTTGCCTGCAAACAAAAACCCACTTCGCCACAAAAATAAAAAAAACCTCTTCAACGGGGACAAAAAACCTTAACCACCCCCAAAAAAGCCAAAAAAAAAAAGAAAGAGGACAAATAGCCGGTTCTCTCCGGCCGGGAATTGAACCCGGGTCTCGAGCGTGACAAGCTCATATACTGACCACTATACTACCAGAGATGGTTGATTGATGGAGATTTGACAGATGTTTATAAATATATACGCACCTGTATTTTGCGAGGATACAATGGACATAATGTGAAGTCAGCGATCTACAAGTAGTGGTTGCGCTGTACGCTTTGGAATGTCGCGTGGCATGCGGGGTAGTCTAGTGCAAAAAATTTCGAAAGGTTAAATGGTAGGGGGCCACGTGATTGTGGTATAGGGCTAACGTCCACTGGATGTCTGGTTTGTTCCGAATACTTTGAACCTATACTCAACTCTCTTACATTATGTAAATTGGTAGCTCTTATTATTTCCAGATATAAAGGATGGACATGTTTTTTCTGTGAAAGAAACCTGGCATTTCACACGCACGATGCAGTCCAACTTTCTATTTCCTGCTTTAGTTGACACAAGACATATCACTCGATTAGACACATGTTGGAGACCAAAAATATCAATGTTCTATCGAGACTAAATATCAAGTCTCTAAAGTAGATTAACCTCGAATAAAACTTCGTGAACACAGTCCACGAAAAACAAAGATTTATGGCCCATCTTTACCAGGCGTTTATTTCTAAAGACTTATGAAAAGCAAGCAGGGAACCACCCCAAACTACCTACGCCTGTCTTGATTTGATATTGAAAAAGAGAAGAAAACGAGACATCATGATGCTCGTGACATCATTGACTAGCAGCTCTGCTACTAGCTCCGGACCCATGCATGTTTCGTAGCCATTGAAAATACAATGCGCTTGCTAACTATTTCTCAATTATGGTCGTTCAAATTGTGCAGACTGATATCTTGACCGCTTGAGAACCGGATCTTATCAGCACTGTTCCTTCGTTCCTCGGAGGCAGACTGCTCAGAGATGCCGTTAGTGTTGGCAAGAACACTGCTGGTCTCAAGGTTACCCAAGCCATTAACAGGACCCCATTCAGGGCTGGTCCCATTCTCATCGGCGGGAATAACGTTTCCATGTTGATCTACCTCCTGTAAAAATGGTCAGTGTTGTCTTTTGAGTTATATATGCAATGACTTACAACTCCTTTGGCAGCCATGCGAATCTGCTTCAGGTCTGCTGTGCCATGGACGACTGCTTCTCTGGCCTGATCCATAACCTTCATCTTCTTGCTCTCTCCTCTGATCTTTTCTAGACGATCGAAGTAGTCATCATCGACAGGGGTGACGTACTTGCCGCAGAACACACCAACTTCGAATTTCTGCGAAGCGGGGTCGCGAGGAGAGAGAGATGCACAAGCATCAATGAGGTCGTCAAGAGTTTGGTAGATAACATCGTCGGCACCGATGATTTTGGCAATGGCGGTCGAGTCCCTGTGATGGGCGATAAGCTCGGATGAAGAGGCCAGATCAATGCCATAGATGTGTGCATTAGTGATCGGCGGAGCACATGAAGAAAAGTATACTTTCTTCGCTCCCGCCTCACGTGCCATCAACACAATCTCTCTTGATGTTGTTCCTCGAACTATAGAATCATCCACGAGGAGAACGTTCTTGCCCTCAAACTTCTTTCGCATGGGGTTGAGTTTTGCCCGAACACCCTTCTGACGCAGCTTCTGTGAAGGCATGATGAAGGTACGGAAAATGTAGCGATTCTTGACGAAGCCCTGCACGTAAGGTTTGCCAAGAGCCTCAGCAACGCAGATAGCGGAAGTGATGCTGGTTTCTGGAATTGGCATGACAACGTCGATTTCCGCGAAAGCTTCAGCGCCGAGCTGGCGCTTGATCGTTTCCGCGAGCTTGAAGCCCATTTGGCGTCGACTCTCGTCAACGTCGATGCCATCAATAATGGTATCAGGGCGTGCAAAGTAAACATATTCAAAGATGTCTGGTGTATAGGCTAGTTGCTCATGAACCTGTTTGAAAACGGGTTCTTTGCCCTTTTCAATGATCACGGCTTGGCCAGGGAGAATATCCTTGAAGGTTTTGTAGCCGCACTGGACAAGGGCCACGCTTTCAGAAGCCATCATGTAGTCGGTTCCGTTGCCAGATTCCGATGGCCTGGATCCAAGAACCATAGGGCGGATGCCATAAGGATCACGGAAGCCAATGAGGCCGAAACCTATGTGTGGTTAGTCATCATATCATCATACAGACGATGGGCTTTTCAACATACCAGCAAGCATGGCAGTGCATGCCCATCCGCCAACGCAAAGCTTGTACATCCGTTCCAGGGCTGCAAAGCAGTCGCCAGCGTTGATACGAGCCTTTCCAGTCTCGTTAAGCTCATTAGCAAAGACGTTCAACATCAGCTCGCTGTCGCTCTCAGTGTTGATATGCCTGTGAGCATCCTGGTCGAGGAATCGTCGAAGCTCTGGAGCATTGATCAAGTTGCCGTTGTGTGTCATGCAGATTCCGTAAGGGCTGTTTACGTAAAACGGCTGGGCCTCGGAGTTGGCACTGCTGCCAGCGGTCGGGTACCTCAAATGGCCCAGTCCCATGAAGCCAGGCAGGTCTGAGACGCGAGCGCCGTCATGGAAAACCCTAGAGGCCATACCGTTGCCTTTGCACTGGTGGAAGCGTCCACCGGTGCTGCAACTGACGATACCTGCCGCATCTTGTCCACGGTGCTGGAGCAGATAAAGCGCATCGTGTATCTCGACTGCGGCCGACTGGGATTTCCTTCGTTACTTAGTATGACGCCCTCATTCGCTTGACCAGGAAGGGAGTCTTACGGATCCGCGTGAATCACGGCAATGATACCGCACATTGTGGGAAGGAGGGGGAAAAGAGGGAAGATTCGGAAAAGCTATCTACAAGAAGGGTGTTAGTCTGGCGGTGTCGGCAAAGAAAAACACGGCTACTCAGTAGTGGGAGAGGACACTGGTCAGGAAGTCTTTTGGCGCTCATTCTGTGAAGTCGCAAGTCTAACATCTTTAAAAATATGACGGGATCATCATAGTGAAAGCGTAGTGACAGAGGGAGAATGCATATACGCACCTAAAATCTTGCTGTCTAGGGAGATGCCCCGCGATCAAGTGCGTCGATGAAGGTGGGGTGAAGGAGAGGAAGGGCGGCCAGCGGCGGTTAGGAGAGCGGGGCCAGGTCCATCTGGAGGCGAGAGCAGAAGGTCAATTGGAGATTGGTGAAGCCTGGGGAGACGTCCCGGGGTCGTGAAGGCGTTCTGGCACATGGTTTTTATTGAAAGGTAGCGACCTTAGTGGGCTGGCAGCATATCACCACGAAATTTTTCTGCGCCGCCGCACCGCCGTTTCCGGCCTTGGCGCCCGGGTGGCCCATGCCCTTCTTTTTCCCATGGACAGTTCTACACAACACAACCGCACAACATAACCCAGTCTGTTGACTCTTTTATGCCTCTGGCTATGAAGAGAGACATATGGTTGCATCACGCTGTTGCATATCAACGAGGTTAAGCCCTCAGCCACCAAGAGAGGGGCCCAAATTTCATCATCCTCGAGACCTCCTGTGCACGAGCAAAATCAAGTGCATATCTAAGTCCATCCGCGAGTTGGGAAATCCTTTCCTGTCATTTCATCCAGCCTCATGACCATCGGAACTCTTCGCTGCCGCCATAGTACCTTCCGCAGAATGCCCAAGTGATCATTGGCTGAGACCGCCCATGCGCCACAGCACACGTCCAGGACGCAAAATCACCTGCGCGCTAGACCGCCACATTGTCAAACAACGGTTGAAGTTTCCAACGGCAAATGGCTCCTGTGAACGTGAGTGATTCACCTATCTAGTACCGAATCGTGCATCCTAGTGGGTAGAGGTAGACTCACTGTCGGTCTCTGTGGCCACCGATGCTTCACCCAAGGCTGCGAGAATGGTAGATAGGTGCCCTAGGTAATTCTTACTCTATGTAATTTGCATGCTGTGTGTGCCATTTTGGTTTGTTGGACTTGCCTTGGCTTGAAAGTCGGTTGCCATCTCCAACATGTCTTGTTCGGGCTAGGCCAGGCGTTTATATATGGTGAAAAAAAGCAACTGCCGTCGATAACATTGCTCGCTTATCGATAAGGGAATAATCGCGATAAGATTTCCAAGCTTTGAATTCAACTTTTTGCTCAAACCTGATTATGCATAGTGAGGACATAGCGGGCAGCTTTGCATGGATCGCACTCGGAGTTTGTACTGGAAAGGTGGAGGCTAGATAATCCAAACATAGAGTCTAATGAACACGATCGTGGCTGGCTCTGTTCTCGTAAATAATTTTGTACCTGTGTGTCCAAGAGAAAGTATATGGCGAGATACGGTCGGTACCCTCAAATGACTGGGATGCACATCTCTGCTCATCAAAGCTTATTCGTGCTCGTAACTCCGCAAGAAGACCGACAAAAGAGCAAGGTTTGTAACCTCGTGTATAGTATTAGCTGGGGCAGCATACTCGGACTATCCCCTAGTCTACGTGGCTGAAGAGCAGGTTTTTGGGAAATTACAGATGAGTAGTCCAGGTATTCCAAGCCCGACCCCTCGTCGCGTCTCGTCTCGTCTCGCCTACTCGCCTACCACAGCTGCTGGACCACCGGAGCCATCGTGCCATCGCTGCTCCCCCGTTCACGTCCAGCCTCAACAACGCGCGATGGTGACGTTGAGCAACTGGTAAAGGGGCCTCTAGACCTGCCGTGCCTGCAGCTAACGTAGCTAACTCACTGGCTTGCTTCGACGCGACGCAGACTTGGCACAACGACACGAGGGGAAGATACAGTCCACAGCTTAGATGGACCACTCGCACCACGGAGACGTCATGCGCGCTGAGATCGCCGTGATGCGGGACAGGGTTGTCATCTCCCTCCCTGCCTGGCGATTGGGGATTCCTCTCAGCCTGGCCAACCCGTCTGCCCTGTTTGATGTGAGATTCGAAACATGTCCGCCCAGCTGCTTTAATTTGCTGGTCTCTGGGGCACTTCCCCGTTGACGATGGCTGCTTCTTAAACGTGGTTCAGCATGCCCCCTTCATGTTCCTGCAGCCCCATTGCACGCCCACGTCTACGCCCCCGCCGTTCTCGCCATGAAGCTGCGAAAGGGCCGGAGAGTCGCTGTTGAAGCGAAAGCAGACGCAGAAGCAGAAGCAGCACCCACAGTCAAGCGAAGCAAGTCAGAGCACAAGAGCAAACGCCAGAGGCTTGTTGAGTTCTTCAGGCCCAGGAAGCAACATCCCGAAAAACAAGTGGCACCACCTGTACGCCCATTCGCATCCTCTCCGCCGTCTCACCCCACTATCCCATTCTCTGCACATTTTGCTAATGGCTTCGTTCCGCTCCAAGATCCCCACGCCCATCCAGAAATCTGCTGCTCCTCGAGAGCCCCCGCGAGACTCCAAGATTGCAGACTCCACAAGACCAGCCAAATCAACCAGCTCCGTCGAGGACACACGAGCGGGAGCCGAACATGTTGAGCAGACACCGTTGCCTAGTCCACCCTCGGGGCCCAAAGACGACCGAAGAGTGGAGGTGTTGAGTGAGGAATATATATATGGCCTATTCTCGGGAGCACCACATTTCTCCCTCAAGAAAAAAACCAGTGGCTCTACCCCTACCGTTACCTATCCCTGGGACCCAGCCTTAGCAGCAAAGGATGCCTCAGATTCGCTTCCGCTGGCAGAACCGGCGTTCTCTGCTGCCACCTTGCACCGACCTGTACCGGGCCAGGAAAAACAATACCAAGGATACAATGCAGGCACGTTGGAGGTTCCTAGCATGCTTAGTGCTCAAGGTATCGAACCTGGAAGCATTGGCATGGTACATTTCCTGGAACTCCCAAAGTCAGACCATCTCATTACGGACCTTCAGCAATCGCAGTCAAGTAATGGTTTCCTGGAAGTCGTCCGAAATAAAGAGCAAATGCAGAGTAACCCCGAGCGATTGGGCATTCGAGCCGCGGATATGGAAATGATATACGATCGGCTCATTGAGTTTGGGGATCTTTATGAAACTTTCCAGGACAGCCCAGAACGGATTTCTATTCTGAACAACCAGAGCCCCGGAGATCTCTATGCCAATCTCTTTAGCAAGTTCCTGACTCCTCCTGGATATAACAGTTCGACTGCCGACCCCACTGGGATGAAGGTCCAGATCGATTCGTTACTCAAAGTCTTGCGCCTGAAAGGGGTTTGGTATGATTTTAGCCTGGTGGAGTGGAGAATTAGGCTGGGGCAGCTGTTGTGGGGAGATCCGGATCAAGTACCTGAGCACGAGCGACAGCCGCTATGGACGGAGCGCGAACTCTTACTACTCCAGATTGCTCTGTCATGCGAGCTTCTACTTCGACTAGATGCTGTTACGAACATGTATCCGGATGACGCCAAAGTGCATCTCGGTGTCACACCTCAGGACTTCGAAAGCTTCCTCACTCTGAAGACAAGAAAGACTGAATGGGATCTCGTCCTAGCAAGGCACTTCTTGGAAAACATCTTGGTCGTGAGAGAGATTGACGTCGACCCATCTACCCCTGCCCCAAGGCCTAGTGGTCTCATGGGACTACTCGGTTCCAGCCAGCCTAAAGAGCAGCTCAGAGCAGATATAGTCTTCCTCCCACGCCACCAAGGCCGTCAGCTAGCTGGACTCCTCCATTTTGCAGAAAGAATCCGATGGCCCGGAATCGACCTAATCCAAAGAGATTTAGCCCAAAAGCTTGGTGTCCCGGATAGTTCACAAGAGTCTGAGCAACCAACATCCCCCTATAGAAAATTTCTAGAGACTAGTACTCCTTCCTCGATGAGCATATATGGGACACCTCTGCCAACACCACGTTCTGCCCTCATGGAGAGCTATTTCGGTAACGTGGGCAAACCCACCGTTAGTCGCAGCAATTCCCGGTCCCTCCGAGTACCGCTTTCAAATGCTCTACTTGAACATGCTGACAACCCTGCACATGTAAATGCTCTCAACATTGGAGGCTGGCTTAGCCGATCGTATCTAACGGGTCTAACCCTACCCGGTGAACCGATATACCACTTCCTGATGTCGACTTTGTTAGAGAATGACAAGCTTGCAATCGCTTCGTTGGGTGATTCTGCAAACCTGTATGGCGGTTTTATCTATGCACAACAGACTTGGTGGAGCAAGGCTTCAATAGTTGGCCGTGTTCTAGCGTGTATGGACGGAGCGGTTGAATGCATGGGCTGGATCTCTTTCACTAAGCTTCCTGCTGGAGTGTCTGACAGTTGGTTTGCCATAACCAGTGAACAAATAAGGACCGAGCAGCCACCTCGAATCTCATCCTCAGAAGATCTAATGGCTCGGGACTCAGCAATCCTACCAGACAGCCCCAAGACAGAAGTCAAGTCGGAGGACCTCGTACTACCGTTAGATCTCAACGCTCCTCCGATCCCATCCATTAGTCTGGCTGAATGGAGGTTGACGCCAACCGAGCCGGAGCCTCTCGAGGCCGATAACGCCTCTGGGTCATATATTACAACTGAAAACTTCACCGCTTCTGTCACATTCAGTTCCCACGCCCGAGGAGTGTCACACACATTTACCCTTACCCATGACGCTCACTTCATTACATCGTGGCCCTGCACGCCTCCGGCGACATCCCTCCCCCCAAGCCTACCGCATGTTTTGAAGCGTTCATTGACAAGCCTGTCGCGCACCTCTTCTAAGCGGAGTGCACACAGTATTCGTGATGGAGCTAACCGGCCATCCCGTCGTCCCAGCCGCCGCAACAGCCACGGCTTCGAGCCTCTACTGTCCCACCCACCTGACGCAGCCGAAATTCTGCCCCAGCGCATGTACTCTCCTACCCCAGACGACGAGCCAAGTGTTTCAACGACACCAAAGGCTGAACCGCTGCATGCGCACCCACTCCACATTTCCTACAAGCACAAAATTGTACCCGTGACGGATATCCTGGACCCGAACTTTATCCTTCCGTTTACAATGTATGCACATGCATTGCCACCTCCATCGACTCCGGGCTCTCCAAACGAGGAGAAGGACGACACCAAGAACATCCTTGTTCTAGATGCGCGAGCGTCAAAAGACCTAGAGCTTCTAGCGCGAGCCTGGTGCGCTGAGAAAGGGCTGCATGCGATTATTGGTCGCGCTGGGCGCACCTGTCTGGCTTGCTGCATTCGCGAGGCCAGAGGCTTGGGCGTGAATGTGGTGATCCGAGTATAAATGCAGGCAGCATTGCACAGCCAGCGCAGCTCCGCACATCTCTACTCCGGTCCCGTTGAACATTGACAATCAATATTTCACACGGGATTGTTTTTTGGACTACATGTATGGAACTGCAGGCATTTGGAAGCCTGGCATATTTACGACATTTTTGACGAAACAATTACACATATACCCCCAAATTTGGCATTCTTGTTTTTCTTTTGTCATTGCGTCGTTTTTTCCACGACGGGCGGAAATTGAATGAATTGCTATATACCCCACAGTAAGATGACAGAATAAGAATACTCCGTACTTAGGAGGGATATACCCAGATCAAGTAGTAATACAATGCAAGAATTGTAGCTAAACTTGATAATATCTTTTTTCAAACTATGATTATACGCCTTTTCATCTGAAGCTTATAAACTTGGAGCTGATTAGTTTCGCTGGATTACCAATTTTTCTTCATGATAGCGTGCTGTGCTCATCAATCAGTTAATCAATTCCTCGCTCTCGCGCTACATTCTACTCGGGGTACAGATACGATGGGCTCCGCAGCACTATGATCAATCAAATGCACATTGAAGGTGGCGGTGCAAAACCAAATATTTCGCCAGATGGCACGCGCTCTTGGCGAGTGAGCTGATTCCATCGCCCGAATAGGCAATCCGCCAGGGAAGCCGAGATACAAGCCTCAACTAGCCAATCTTCCAGCCCTGAATAGCGTGTGGCTCTGTGGGGCACCTATTTAAGTATAAGGGGGTGGTTGCATGTGCTGTGGCACCGTGCAGCGCTGCGCAAGGCGGGCTGTGGAGCGCCTGACTTTACCTGCAGCTGTTCTTTTTGTTGCTAGGGCGGGAGATGTTTGGGGCATTGCTTGTTCGGTGTCGGGGAAGGAACGGGGGAAGGTGCTTATTTACGGTCGGTGAATTTGTTCGTTTTGGGTTTAATTTAGAGTGGGTATTGGAAAGCCCTTTTTTTTCATGGGGTGTCGGTTTCATTAATATAGGTGGAGGGTTTGTGTGCTCTTCTTCATTTTCGTTCGTTTGACTTTTGTTTGTCGTGTGCATGGAGCGAACAGTGATGAAGACTCGATACGATACACTGCCTCGAGCTGCGCTTTACTAGCCGAAGTACTTACCTTACACCATATACAATATAGCTGCTCACCTACACATCGTCACACTTACATACCTATCTACCCAAAACCATCCCAACCAAACAGCAGAGCCAGACTTTCAACCTACAGACTTCTACTCTCCACACAATCGCCACCAGTCAAGAAAAAATGGAATATCGCCCAGTCGAAGAACACGCCCTCGTCAGCCAGCTCGACGACGATGGCCATAACAGAAGCAACAACGGCTGGTGGCAAAGCTGCGGGAACAGCTGTTCTGGACCGTTCAGTCTCGATGGCTTGGGGAGTTGTTGGGCGGCGGTGTGGATGAGTATTATTGGGTGCTGCGAGGGGTGTTGGAGTGGGTGTGGTGGCGGGTGCAATTGTTAAGTGAGGTGGATTGGAGATGATTACGGTTATTCGGGCGCTTTGAATATGCGAAAATTGTAGAATGAGGTGAGTAGTTTGGTTTATTCTTTTGAGGATAGTGGTATCTGACAGGTTGCTAGATGCTTGAAGGAGGTATTGCGGTTTGCGGGATAATAGACGGCTTGCTTCCTTGGGTCAGATGCTCAACAGTCGAAAAGACTTGGTTTGGTTCCATTGTGCCTCCGTTCACAAACCAATAGCGAGATGATCTCGAGCAAAACGTTTGGTGCAACCAGAGAAGTCCTATCGCCTCCAGCGTAACCGAAGCGAAGAGATACACTGTTTTATGAGGCGGCGGTAACGGAACTGAAAAATTGCGGGCGGAACAAGTTTCACAAGACGGAATTGCCAATCCTACATATTCAAATTGTCGATTGCCCCTTTTATACGTGCCAGACCCCTCAGTTGGTCTGCGCTTGCTTGACAGCGAAGCAACGTCTGTCCCCAAAATGGCATCTTCTGGATCTGGATCTGGATCTGGAATCCCGTCAAATTCAAAAGTTGCTGCTACGCAACCGGAGACAAATCAGGAGCATGTAGGAATGTCCAAAACTAGCCAAACTTCGCAGGAGCGACTACCTAAAACAAAGTCAACAATAGAACCAAACACTCCGGAAAAGTTTCGAGCTACCGCAAACCCAGGCAAGGATTTTGTTAGCGAACAGTCGACCGCCTCCTATACTGGAGCTCCAAACCCGAGTCTGAAGAAACCCTCACATAATCTCTCAGTGGCCTCCAATGCGAGCGAACTTCCTAAAGAGCAACATGCCGCTTCAATCTCGACTTCAGAACAAAACAATCAGGGACCCTTGTACGATCTCTCAGCAACCACCGAGGATGTAGAAAGCTCTAGAGAAACTGGAGTAAGATCTCGCGCAACACCAAGCGGCAAGAATGTCTCTCTCGACCTCCCACTAAACTCGGATGCTTGTAAAGCCTCCAATGAACCGAGGAGTAGTGCTAGCTCAGCCTCGAAGCGAAGCAACAACGGCCCCTCGAGCAGCTTATCAGCTATCTCGACAAACTGTCAAGCATCCAAAGACCTCCCACCACCAAGCTCGACCTTAAGACCAAACAGCAAGCAGTCATTCCGTCATCACGTAGCCTCGAAGCAGATCCGAGCCAGTACGAGCTCTTTTCCACAGGCAAGCCTCAAAGGGAAGATGCCCGCGCAAAACCCTGTCTCAGTAGCCTCTCAAGACATCAATCATACAGCCGCCTCATCATCTAGACCAAGCATCACCGAACGCTCTAGTGTATCTACCTCCACTTCCACCACTCCACCCAACCGTAACCTAGCCACCAACCAACCACAGCCTGTCGCACAAATGGAAGCCAAACGAGCTCTGCCTGTGACCGCTGGCCATGACGATGAAGAAAAACTCCCCAGTGTCTGCCAACAGATTGTTGATTTCTTCTTGTGCAGGCCGTGCTGCAGGGGCCAGGGGTGCTGCGGTAAGAATGGGTGTATAGCTGCCTGTGATTGCAAAGGATGCTGCTGTTCGTGTTGCTGAGTTGGAAGGGTGGAAAGGGAGGAACGTTTTGCTTTTCCCGGGTTTAGCGCTTGTTGTTTGGCGGAATGTTGGGATTTGAAGTTTTGTTGGGGGAGTTATCGGTGATAACGAGTTGAAATTTGGATTTTGTATGGATGGTGATTTGTATGTTTGCAGTATGATGGAATTTGTTTTTATTTGGCCGGTGGTTTCCTTGCACTTAGCTAGATGTTAGTTATTTGATGTTCTTACAAGTAGTGAACCGACTGAGCAAAGAATAGTGTTCAAAGTGCAGAGCCAATTGCGATGGCCGGTAGTAACATTGAGTCTACCCAAAATGAAAAGACCCAACCCAATTATCTTGAGATCTATTGGCGTCTGCCACGATCAGAAAAAAAAGGAAGTAAATTATACAATCCACTTCCTTAGCCAAAATCCAAATGGTGTTGCTCTTGAACCCTTCTCGCACCTCCTCAATCCAAATTCATCCATATACTTCCCTCCCGTCTAGGACTTGACAGCCTTCTCCGCCTTAGCAGCCACCTCCTTCAATTCCTCCTTGAGCTCCTTGCCCTCAATCTTAGCCTGACCCTCAGCCTTCTTCAAGCTTCGTTGGTGCCAGAGGATACGGGCAACCTGGGTGGAGCCGACGAGGAAGAGGAAGAAGTTGACTGCGGCAAGGAACATGTTCTTGGGCCTGATAATGAAGCACCAGCGAGTCCAGATGGCACCGGTGCATAGAAGAGCGAAGTTCGTGTTTAGGGACAGCTGGTCAGCCGGGCGGGCGAAGTCTGCGACACCGGAGAGGACGACACCCCATTTCATGATTGGGGCCCTTGGAGGAGTCAGCACTCGGGTAGATAGATCGGGAGTGGGGAGTGTTGGGTGCGAGCAGTATTACTTGTCGCATTGACGGGAGCTGCATGATTAAGCTGGAGAAAGGGAATCTCACCAGAAGTGAACAGTCTTGGGGCCAACAGGGCTATTCCATAGGTTTGCGAATTTGGAACCTGTTGCTTCGTCGCTAGCAGTGGCCATCCGCCGGCGGCCGAGCGGTTGGCGGAAGAAGGGCCGGAAGTGGTTGAAGATACGGGCACCGGGACGGAACGACATCTTGACTGCTGTCCCCTCGTAGGTCTGCGATAACCAGATAGAGGGAGGAGGAATTGAGTGGAGATGGGGTCGTTGATGTCGTTAATCGAGTCCGAAGCTGGCGCTGAGAAATTACCTTGGCCTTGACTCCGATTGGCTAGTCTCGTTTCGGGTTAGGGCGATTGCGGAGCTCAAGCTTGAGCGAACTTCGACAACTGTTGTCTCCGACGACAAACGACCAATTGATACCCACGCATCGCGGCTACCGACTTCACAATGGCTTCCAAATATGCCTTCTCCCAGGGACTGAAAGAGCTGAGGTTCTTGTTCTGCCAGACCAGCGAACACAGCGCGGCGACGAGGTATGCGATCCCTTCCCTTGACAGCCGGATCTCGTCATGCGCAACGGCATGGAGAATAGACAGCGGGATGACTAGACAACATTAAAATGAACAGTCAGACTAACTGTCATTGCGCAGGAATTTTCTCACAAAGAGCTACCCCACGATGAAGAAGCACAACCCTTACACTCCCATCCTAATCCGAGAGGCAAACGGTGTCGAGCCCAAAGTATACGCGAGATACGGTGCGTCTGTCCTCCTTATACTTGAAGTGGATCCAAAGTCCGAAAAAATAATTCCCAATTACCTTTTGTTATGTTACAAGTGGAGATAATGGATTGGAGGAGTCGATGCTAATTTACATGACAGATTTCGGCAAAGAGAAAATGCTACCTTTGAAGGGTATGTCCGCTACTACGCTTTTATTCTGGAAATACAAAGCTAACGAAAAAAAAAACAGGATTGGATGATAAGTCAATTGAGCAACAAGTTACAGAGCTAGTCAAGTCGTCATAAGTCTTGCAGAACAAGGAAGGAGGGAGAATCTCGAGGATGAAAGAAACCAAAGAAACAATAGAAGAGTTGGACAAGAAGCCGACTGATAATCATTGTACATGTGTATTATGACCAATATAACAATCCTAGCATCGACTGAACGGAGTCGTGATGTACTGGGCGCCGAGATAGGGATGAAACCGACCCTACGCTTTGAGCGCTCCTCGAATCGCATGTTCGCTAAACGATGCAGATAGCAGAAAAATTTCTTGAGTGCATTATGCCAATATTTGGGTGTAAACCTAACAAGATGTTTACACTGTTCTTGCTGACACAATAGAGCGAAATACCACTTTTGTGACGACACATTGTTACACAGTAAGTTCCATTGTTTTTGTCGACGTCACTGCACAATGCTTTTTACATTCCTTGTGGGCCTAAGCATAAAATGCTCAGCATACTTCCGACTTATCCCTCTTTCTCCAAAATATTATTACCGCCTATCGCTCCGGACGCAACGGAACAAAATGCCTCGATCCTTCGGCATCAGGTCTCAGAGCTCTGGTTATAGCTCCTCGCTGTTGTCCGACACAGATTCTCAGCCATTCTGGTCGTCTACCCCGGGCTTTCTTGGTAAATTCAGTCGCAGCAGTTGCTATTGCGTGGCATCCTCCGCTGAAAATAACTTAGATGGTCTTTCCATTGGGCAATGGCAGCAGCTAGCGCAAATTAATAAGCAGCTACTTCACGAGTCAACAGGCGACCTACAAGAGAAGGAGACCGAATTGAAGAAGCGTCGGGACGAGATTGAGGAACTCAATTCGCAGCTTGATGCTGCAAGGGTCTCTAAGAAGGTACCAGAGTGCTGCAAGTCGTGTGGCCCTCAGACACACCAAACTGAGAATGATGACGCCAATTCCAAGCTTGAAGCTGAGAAGATTCCGGATTTGGAAGATGCTGGGCCTTTACTTGTTCTCGCTAGCGAAGCTGAGACTGATTATGCGGCTGAGCTAGACTTGCTTCATTTTCAGAAACTCACTCTAGAATCTCAGATTGAGGACCAAGCCACATCAATTTCAACAAAGGACAAAGAAATTGTCGCTCTGACGCGGGAACTCGGTGAACTTCAGAAGGCCTTGGAGGGCTATAAATCGAAAGTCTCGTCTCTGGAAATCACTAAAGACGTCCTTGGGTCTCGTATCACGAATGCTCAAAAAGATAGCAAAACCGCCGGCCAGAAGTTGGAGGCTCTCACTGCGCAACGACACCGCGAGCAGGGGGATTTTCGTTCCCAGCTACAAGGCAAAGATGCCGAAATCGAAGCTCTACAGATTAAGTTGAAGGAATTGGATAAGGATAGTGCCGAAAAGGAAGTCAAGGGCGATGAGATGTGCGAAATTAGTCCGTAGGAATGGTCATTAAAGCCCTGTTCATATCGCGCGTTTTATTCGCTCCGCAATTCGTATCAATGAGAAAATGTCAGTCCATCTCGTGAAATCTATGAAGAAAGTATTTGGTTGTCCCGTTTGACCAGTGTATTCAATGATCCAGTTTAGAAGCTGTACTTAAACAATCATTTCAGTTGCTGCGCATATAATCAGATGCGTAGGACTGTGAAGTCTTGGTATTATCTTAAGAGTATCCGAAAATGTTATAAAGAAGTGTAGCATTACGTGCTACATAATTGTAGGTGTGGTACACTAGAGGACTCCCGCCCATGTGTCGTATACAGAGAGAGGCGCATCATATTTGATCTGAACAAATGGTCCGTGACCATTACGAAATCTTCTTTATTTCTTTATTTAGGTCGTTATGAAAAATTACTTATTTCGTTATTATTGTTAATCCATATGAATCGCAGTGATGTAATCGTAACGTTGACCAGATTCTTTCCTTATGTTGCACATATCAAAGCGCCACCCACCAGTCATTTCGCTTGCCATTGTCTTTCTCCAACTACTCAATATTTATTTGACGCTTCTTTGGAAATAAAAACTTCGTCATGTTTGCAAATAAGGCTGTCTTGACGCAATCTGGGCGTTCTTTGAGAAGATTACTACGTGACGTCAACCCTCGTCACCATCACACACCCTTGGTCGTATGCCCTATGTCAGCATCGCTTTCACCTGCACTCATCTCAGCTCAAAAGACTCCAGTACCAGCCAAATTGCAAAATATTCCGGTCAAGAATCAATTTCAACCCAAGAAATCATACCAAAAAATGTCGAACAATGCAGACATGCAGCTAGGAGAGCTGTTCAATATCAAGGACAAGGTCGCCCTTGTTACGGGAGGAGGTACGGGAATTGGCTTGATGATCACTCAAGCCCTCGCTGTCAACGGTGCCAAGGTATACATTGTCGGTAGGACAGAGGAGAAACTGGATCGGGTTGCAGAAATATACGGCAAGAACATCGCCGGCCAAATTATCCCGATACAGGGGGATGTTCGGACAAAAGACGGCGTCAAGTAGGTTTGAGGGCAAAACTCTCTTTTGATAGTTTCTAATAATACTGTAGGAGTATCGTAAAGGAGATCGAATCTCGTGAGAAATGCCTTTGTATCCTGGTCAATAACGCAGGCATTGCTGCGGACAAATCCAAGACTTCGGTAGAAGATACTAAGGAATTTATGAAAGAGATGTTTGACCCTACGACGGAGAAAGAATGGCTTGGCATTTACCAGACGAATGTTGTTGGCCCGTATCTCATGACTACAGCATTTCTTCCTCTGCTTCAGAAGTCGACTGAGACGCACCATGGCTACTCTGGATGTGTTGTAAACATCAGCAGCATATCTGGAGAGATCCGAATCTCTCAGGGGCACTTCTCCTACAATTCGAGCAAAGGAGCACTGGTCCATCTGAACAGAATGCTTGCCAGCGAAATAGCCAAGAATGGAATCAAAGCCAGAGTTAACAGTATCTCTCCCGGTGTCTTCCCGAGTGAAATGACCACAGGTGACAGCAAAGATAATCAGAAGTCGGAGATGCCAAAGGAACATAAAGGAAACCTGCCGGCTCAACGACCGGGCAACGACCGCGACATTGGTGCAGCGATCCTGTTCGTTGTGAGTTGCCAGTACCTCAATGGCCAAGTAAGAAGACCCGACTATACATACGTAACAATGACTGACAATGTTCCAGACGATCACTGTTGATGGAGGGTACTCTATTCAAGTGGGAACATGAGCGTGCACACGACAACAGAATTGCTGATTCTTCTGCTTCATTTCAATTCTGCTTCGTTCGCGCAATGCGATTAGGGGTCAACCGTGCACAATTGGTTTGTATGAGTTGAAAGGAAGATAACTCGCCAACGGAAAAGGAGTATCCAATTTTTTGCTCAAAAGTCAAGTGCGAACCACAAGATCAATAATAAACATAAACAGATGATCCCCTTGTCAACCAAATGGCTTACAGAAAATTGTGTCTCCCGTCACACCCTGCGACCCCAAAATTTTCGGTGGCTTTCGGCTCAGGGGCAAGAGTGATTGGCCCAGGGGTCGCCACTTAGCGGGTGTTTTGTAGGTAACGTAACGCGACATTGCTTCCGCCGAATAAGATCCGTGAATTTGTAGTTGCAAAACATTGTCTGCAGCCCAGAGCATTGTACGCCCTGGGCTATCGTCTACTCCTGAATCCAGCTGGAAAAGTTCGTTCTTTAGCGCCTGTGCGGGCGTAACGCATATATTGATGTTTGAGCCCAGAAGGAAATCCCCACAGCCTTATTTAGTCAAGTGTCAACCCGGCCGCCAGGAACAAGCGTCCTTTCAAGAAGCTTGACCGGCGCCAGCAGGCCACTACTTTAGCAGAACCGTACCGTTTTTGACTCCACATGCATATGCTACATTGATTTGTCTCCCAGGTTATCGTTGTTTGCACTTAGCAGTTCGGAACCGAACCCTGCGCAATGGCTCTTAATATGTGTACATGACTAGGGATCTAGGCACCCGGGTCGCTTTCAGCTGGCCATTTATTGTTTTGCTATGGAGATCATATCTTATATTTAGCCTCCTCCCCACGCAACTGGGCATTTTTATAAGTAGCGTACATTCGCTTTCATTCGCTGTCTTTATATTGTACACTCGCTCACCAGACTACACTTAATCATAATGCGTATCTCCGCTTTGGCTACCTTGTCGCTCGTTTCTGTAGCCTTTGCTCAGAACTGCGGACCTCAATATCAAAATCAGGTTTGCGAAGCCGGAAAATGCTGTACGTAGTCGTGTCCATTTTTCGAGTAAACTGTTTCACTAACTCGACCACAGGCAGCCAGTATGGTTGGGTACGTTGTCCTATTTGCCTGCATTCGCACGAACGGGGAATATCGATCCGAAAAGTTCAATAACTTATCGACTTCTAGTGCGATACGACTCCGGCCCATTGTAATCCAGCAAACTGTCTAAAACAGTTCTCTGGTACAGGCTCCAGCTGCAGAGGCACCACGACTTTGAGCACTAGCAGCAGGCGGACGTCTACTACCAGCAAACGTACTTCATCTACCAAATCCAGTTCTTCACCAACCTCGTTTCCCTCCGTAGTTCCTGAAATCGATGTCTGCGGCTCTGCTCAAGGAGGTGTCAGCTGCCCCGGCGCCGGTCTAAACGGCTACTTTTACCGCTGCTGCTCGTCTGCTGGACACTGCGGACCCAAAAATGATATTCAAGACCAGGGTATATACTGTGGCACTGGCTGCCAGGCTGGCTTCGGCAAGTGTGATAACATGGCCAAACCGCCTTCTCCTGGAGGTACGCCTGGAGAGGCCGATGAAGGGGAAACTTGCGGGCCTATAGTCAACAGGAAGTGCAAGGCCGGATTGTGCTGCTCGGGAAGTAATTTCTGCGGAATTACAGTAGGCATACAATATACCGAAGGTATACTGAGCATGGCGCTGACACTTTCTAGGCTGACTTCTGCGGTGCGGCTAACTGGTGCCAACCCAAGTGGGGGAGGTGCTCGTGAGGGCTTATGAGTGCCTTAGAATGCAATCTTTCAATAAAAGAAGAGGAGCGACGCATGAAAAAGGGTTGATCCTTATGATCTTATCGACGTTCTCTAGTCGTGGTTTATGGGCGACCTCTGAAGTTGTTTGGAAAATTCATGAAAAGACCTGTAAATTGACTGCGTCGTTGTGCTAATTGTAATAATTATGTTTATCATACTCTAACCTGCACACGTTTTGACCATCAGATCTATGAACCCTGGAGTGAACCAATGGTAGCAAATTAGCGACCCTTGTCAAACCACCTTCACTATACAATTGCGTCGTACAACAAACCGTATATCTAATGATAATTTTATTGGTGTAATGCCGCAAGAAAATGAATAGATGACATGACTAGCGCTATGCATCCAGGCCACATCGTTAGACACGTGAGTGGGGGCCGGACAATTGAATCGCTTTGTGAATTGAATCAATCTCGAAACTCCGAAGCTCTTGGTTGCAAGGCTGATTTTGAGAGACATCTTGGATTGTACTCCGACTTTTACCAAATGTATAAGCTCAGGTATTCTAGGGCCTGTAACGGGTGAAAGGGGAGTGATTCGGGCAGGAAGCGTAGACACTGATCCCGACTTTACCCTACAAACACCATGTAAACTAAGTGGAAACTTGAGTTTAGATGTGTCTCAAATCTATGCCCCCATTACCTGTTCTGTACGTGACAGGAGCTTGGTTGGCGAGGCATACTCCTGTTAAGACTGTGTTTCACTTAGTTCACGGTGCTAAGAAACCGTATTGCCAAACCGTTAGGATTTCGACGAGTCAAATTTTGTATCTGTACGGTCCTTTTATGGGCCGACGTATCCGATTATCTGGCTGCTAGCTTCTCTTTTGATACAGTAAAATTTTTATCGTGGGTTGTTACTTGTTGTTCCGAGCCCAGCTTTGTGGTGCAGAAATCGGAACGGAAAACGTTTAAGGATCTGCAACCCGCGAGGCTGGGGATGGAAAGTAAGGCTCGTATCCAACTCGCATCTCGCTTGCCAACAACGTCAGAACCTCATGTTTCTGTAGTGTCGACGATTTCTACACAGCGGTTTAAGCCTGGCGGGGGTTTCAGAGTAAGTCATACACTACTAATATCCGTGGGGTCTGGCGGTTCGGTTACCAGCTAGGTCTTCCGCAGCCTCCACTGCACTTGCGAGAGTTTCAAGAGTCTAATAAGAAGACTGATCTGGACACCTGCGGTATCACTTGTCGCCTGGAAAAGGTTAAGCTGAATGCGCGGTTTGGTACCCTAGAAGAAAGAAAAACACCTGGGAGGTATACTCGAGCAAACTAGGACCATCAATGATGAAGAGTTAAAGCAGGTGAGACGCCACGTCTTTTGACAGCCGTATAGCGCAAACCAAAGATCTATAGCAAATTCAGCCCGGATTATCAATCGTTTAGCAGCGGAAATGCCGGGGCCGGCTACGTGGTCTACGGTTTGCCCTCTCCGTGAGGTAGGCCACTTTGACGTTCACTCGCTAGTCCCAAACAGGCAAGCAAGTCGTCCCTTATGTCTGACATCACCCATAAGATCCTCCGGGCGTAATGAGACCTCAGTCGTCTCCAATCTCAGCCACCCCTACACCCTCCCACAGCCAAGCTATACTCGCACCTTTTCCCCACTACTAAACAGCTGTTCACCAACTATCGCGATTCTACCAAGGCGCTTCGGCCCCAACGCTTGCGGTACGCCTCACACCTGCTATCTATCTTCGAGTTTCTTTGCGAACTAGCGTCGTTGTTGATTCCCATTCGCACGAATTTCTTACATGCTTACTGTTTACTCATTGTTCTTTCTTTAGTGGTGTTGATCGCTGTCGGGCAAAGCTCGCAACAAGTACCATATTCACCTCACAGAGAGAGAGAGCTTGGTGTGGTTTTCTGTACCACCACCAACATCACCGCTTTGCATTATTCTGAAGGAAATTTCATTAGAGCAGAGTGGAGCAGACTTGAAGAGATTCAGGCTAGCGACCCCTCATACATCATGCTGCGCCTGAAATGTCGGTACAGCTCGGTGGCTTATTATCAGGCCCCTTGCACTAATGTAACCGTGCCCTGTCGGGCAACGACCCACACCCCTTCGCCGCATCCAACGTGGGAATTCTTGATGGTATCGGGCCCGCATGACAAGAAAGGTTATAAGTCGCATTGATGATTGGAGCTTCTCAGACGCTGACCCCTCAATTTTAACCCAGACCCGTTCAACTTTAAGCTCCACTGTCCCAGTAGCTATCCCCAACATCTTGACGTCTCACTTCCCCAATGTACCTCCACCCCAGGTCTATCTAGCATTCCTGTGAGCGGTATGATGTTTGTTGCCATTGTGCTCTCTTTCCTTTTGCTTGCACGCCAGTCGCTCGCGCAACGTGATCCGCTCAAGGACTTTTGCCGTCTCCATTCACATCAAACTGCTCTGGTCGACCGAAAGCTATACATTGATGGCGGTTTTGTCAACTGGTCGCCTCTAGACGCGAACCCCAAGAACTTCTCAAGTGAGTTATGTTTTGACACTTGCGTGAGTGATTGATCTGATTAAGTTACTACAAAGGTACTTGGATAAAAGTAGGTGACCTTGATGTCAATAATCAGGGTTTCCCACAGCAGACTACGCTCGCAAAGAATGAGACTGCTCCTTCAGTAGTCGGTGGAACTCTATGGGCCGATGAAGCCAACAGAATTTTGTATATGTATGGAGGCGAATATGGGAATCAACAGCCAGAAGCATTCAAGTTATGGGCTTACGATATCGTGTACAATACTTGGAATGAATCCGAAGCCGATACATCAAACGTCCGTAGAGCAGCTTGGGGTAAGCGTCTTCGCAAAGTTTTTGAGGAGCACATGCTTACATTGATAGGCGGGAGTGCGGTCGCGCAAGACAAGGCAATCGCGTACTACTATGGAGGCTGGGTTACGGAGTATTCTGAGCCAGGTTATGGCGAACCCACAGCTCTCAGTAATATGCTCAGTTACGATATGACCGTGCATACTTTCAAAAATCAATCCGGCCCAGACAATATCCCTCGAGCTGAGGGAGTAATGCTATACATTCCAGCTGGTGATGCGGGTCTACTAGTATACTTTGGTGGTGTTGAGTTACCATATGGAAATGAGACGCAAAGAGCGGTAAGCTAATTCTTTGTTTTGTGAAAAAGCCGCAACTGATGATGGCTAGGTTCCCATGGATGTATGTTTGTGATTCTTCTGCGAAAGTGACTCTGGTTCCTAACAATTAATAGGAAATTCGCATCTATGACATCGCCAACAACAGGTGGTATATGCAGACTGCAAGCGGCGACAGGATGCCTGAATCTCGACGCCGTTTCTGTGCTGGAGCTACATGGGCACAGGACAAATCGTCCTATAATATGTCAGTGCAATCAACAAGCGTGATAAATTCTTCCGTGAGCTAACATTAACCATAGTTATCTGTATGGTGGTGCCAGTGTGGGCAGAGGACCAGGATTTGGAGATGTGTGGATCCTTAGCCTCCCATCTTTTACCTGGATCAAGGCAAGCCTTCCCATAAGTCACCGAAGAGCAACAGCTTGCAATTCGTTAATTACACCACATGAGCACTACTAACCAGAACACAGTTCTACGGCTCCGAAGATGACAACAACATCCTCCCCCATCACTCACTAACCTGCGACGTAATCGGAGGTACCCAAATGATCGTCATGGGCGGCCACTTCACAAACTACACAGACTGTGACGTCCCATCTATATACGGACAACACGGCCTCGATCTCGGCAAAGCAAGCGGCTCAAAATGGGCAGGCTTCAAGCCCAACCTAACAACCTACAACGTCCCCGAGGAAATCACAAAAGTAATCGGCGGCACTGGAGTCGGCAGTGCTAGTCTCAAAGCCCCTAAAGAAGGATGGGAAGCAGCAGACCTTCAAGTCCAATTCTCGCGCTCATACACACCAGGCCAAAGAGAAGCCACAAGGCCTATCCCCACCAACAGCCTCGTCTCTGACGACTCCAGCTCAAACAAAAAAGCATTAATCGGCGGCGCAGTAGGCGGCACTATAGGCGGCGTCCTACTCATCGCCCTCGGAACATTCCTTTTCTTCCTCTACCGCCGCAAAAAGCTCGCCCGGCAAAAGCAGTTCCATTTCAAAGAAGAAGGAGAAGCGCAAATGGCGAAGCCGCCCCCAGAAGCCATTGGCCGTCCCACGTCAGAGCTCCACAGCCAGGCAATCTATCATAATACCTCCCCATCTACCACGCACCAAAAATGGCCTACTTCTCCAGGAGGCACATATCATCCTTCCACACCTCATGGCTCCCCACCTCCCCCCTCCGACCGAACATGGTCGTACCACGCTGGCTCCTCCGCGCCCACGTATCCAGGCCAAACAACCTTTGCCGCCCCCGTAGCTGTACATTCCTCTCACCAACGCGTCCCAAGCGACCAAACATACCACCTGCCATCGCAGACACCACCAAATGTATATGGCATTTCCCCCCAGGAAATATCAGCGCCTCATGAATTACCAGCTATTAAAAGCCCCGTCGAGGCCGACTTCAACGCGCAATCGCAACCACAACCACAACCACAGGCCATGCCGCAACCACACGAGTTAGCCAATTCAGGCATCTCGCCCATAGACCCCTATTTTGCGCAGAATCCGCCGCGGTAGTGATGAAAACCGCGTTTGTGGGGATTCTGAATCAGTTAAGTATCGACGCCATCGAAGAATGGAAGTCAAAAGCGGAGATAGGACACTCCTTTAGATTTATTTTCTTCGTATATACCCGGGAATCTTTTCACGATCTTACGATAACAAAGGTACCATACCATAATGAAGCACGTATTTGCTTACTGAAGTGAGAACCTCAGAGGCAGAAGCCCACTGATGTGTTCTGAAAACATTTTCTCCATTGCCCCGTGTATGCTTCATCAAAAGAGGTGAACTTTAACAAAATCGTGATGCAGTGCTGGGAATCTTGTAAAGATCTAATGATTGCAGTGATGAGCTTGCTATTGGTGCTTGTACCTCCCCCATTAACCTGCACATGCCAAATTTATAAAACAAAACTTTCTTTCAAAGTGCCGTTCAATCTTGCAGTTCATCCAAAGTCTTCCGCAAAGGCTCGTTCAACCCCGGAGCGTAGCAGTGATTTTGAAATCATGTTTTCCTGCTCATCATTCGTAATTACGCCTCTTTCAGTAAATCCTGGTCTATAAAGATTGTTTGGGAAATCCCAGGTATCTTTATGGCGAACCGAGCTACCAGTTTCGGAAAGCAGTCTTCACTGTCGGATTCTCTTCTTTGCACTTTTCTCATTCTACATTCCTCCATTGAGCATCCTGAAATGTCTTCATTCACCGTGTACGAGGCGCTTTCAATCGATCTTAAGTGGATTGCCGGATCTAATGCGCATTCGTCAACAAAATGATAGCAGCGAGCATGAGACGCATGTGTGCCCTGGTTCTATTAGCATCTATGCGTCAATCGAGGTACAGGGCAGGGGGGATATACCAACGCGGAGATTCATAACTGCCGTTCCCCTACACGCGATCAGCCGTATTCTGATCTTCAAGCCGCATTGCACCCTCAATCGCTTCCTGTAACAAGTCCCGAGACGGCGAGGTTCTAGCAATGCATGGGCTGAATGTAGGCTTGGTTTTGCTAGCCGCCGACAGCATCGTCGCCCGACTGACCTTCTCCGCCAACTCTTTCGCAATTGAAGAACTAAATGGATACTGCGCAGGATCAGACCAACGCTTCATAGCAAGTCTTTCACTATGACGGCGACCTGCTTCGGTTGTGCCGGAAGGACCTGCCCACGAATTCCGGGATTCCAGTCGAGCGGACTTGTTTCTGGCAGTTGTGTACATCGGCCTTCTGCTGGCATAATAGCCTGGTTGCCGGTTCTCCTGATAGACTGCAGTTCTCTGGGGTTGAGAAGGGCTTGGGGTAGTCGCGTCATTTGCTTTTGGGCGCACTTGGAGGCAGTCAGTTGCTGCGCCATTTTGTGTCGCCAGTTCGCATTTGCGATCTCGTTTATTGATATGTTGACGGAGTGCTCTCCACAAGTTGTAGGGCTTTGATTGTTCTGTCTTCAAGTTCATTTCTTTTCTTTCACTTCTAATGCGGGGCGCTTCCACATGCTCATTCTCCTCTTGAATGCAAGTATTGAATTGCTTGCGCGTTGGATATCTAAGCGAAAAAGATCTTTTTGGAGTCGAACCGCTGCTTTGGCTCACAGAAGCATCGGGGGATGCGGCTGTTTTGGGTGGCTTTCGATATTTGTGGAAGAGTGATTTCTTGCACTTTCGAGTTGTCCTATCTAGTGGTGTAAGAATGATTAGGTACCCAGTCAGGCCGCCAGTATTGGAGTTTTTGTTGCTGCGCTTTTTACTGTCGGCTTGTTCCTCAACAGATGACGTAGAGGGACGAGACATCAGCAGCTCGCATGGTTCCGCGACTACACTTTTGAAGGATCTTTTGTTCTCTTGCGGAGCAGTTAATGGATTCGATGCGACAACCTCCTCAGCGCTCGAACGGCCAGGTGCGGATGTGTCTTCAAGCCCTGCGCTGTGCATTGTAACGAATGGTGAGCTAAAAATGGGGGAAGCGAGGTGAAATAGCGATTGAAAGTAATCATTTAGAGGAGGCGACTTTGCTAACAACATTCGACGACGCGTAGAAACTACCGTCCATTGAGTCGGAAATGAGAAAATCTTTGCTGAATTGTTGCTATCGCGCGGTATGATTAGGGCGGCACTTCCTTTCCATTCCAATCCCAACACCTGCCGCGGCCCTCGACCCCCGCCTGCTTGACCACGTCAATGAGCGTCGCAGCTGCCCAATCTTTGTCAAATAACTTCTCTTTCGCGACGCTGCTCCAGAATTCTTTACTCAAATAAGTTTTCACGGTTCCCGGATGCAGGGCGACCGCGATAGCATTTTGCTCAGACGCTGTTCGCAGGTGGTTGTCGAATGTCTTCACTAGTTGATTAACACCTGACTTTGAGGCTCGGTAGCTGTACCAACCACCGAGCCGGTTGTCAGAAATGCTGCCTACGCGAGCCGACATCACCGCCGTGGTGGAAGCAGACGGAAGACCCTCCATACAACTTGGGTCGACATCTAGCGTGGCACTCTTCTTGGGCAAAAACGGGGAGAAATGCTTGAGTAGTAGCATTGGCCCTAGTGTGTTCGTGCGAAAGGTCAGCAACGCGTCGTTTGCGTCAATCTGAGAAGGCGATTTCTCGGGAAAGAGTATGCCCGGGACCAGGAGGGCGAGCTGAAGTTGGTGAGTGCTGGTAGGGAACTTGTCTTTGCAAGCCATGGCAGCATCGGCGATGGTCGATTCATCTGCATAAAAAGAGTTAATCACCTAATGCTGTCTTTGATGTAAGTAACATGAACGAAACAATGGCTTGGTAAGACAAACTCATGTAGGCAGCTGACAGCTCGGACTGGCGTCTAGACTTGAAACTTCGAATGAAGCCGTGGCCAGATTTCGGTGGTGGAATAGCTCAGTGAGAGAATAGCGGGAAGGTGAATGTACACCCAACAAATGAGCTTACCTAGTACATCGACCTTCAGCACAGTCAGTCTTTTCTCGTCAACATTGAGACCATTAAGCAGCTCCTGCTTTGTCTTATTCAAGTCTCTCCTCGCCGTCGCAACAATCGGAGCATTCGTCGATTGTAGTACTCTCCTCGCGAGCGAAAACCCAATGCCCCTTGAAGCCGGTGAGACGAGGGTCCAAGGAAGCATCTTGCAAGTACAGAGACTTTCTTCGTTTGTGATTGAGCTATGGAGCAGGAGAGATGAATTTCAATCGTACTTCGATCTTGAGATGACACAGTGATTTGCTCCCACAATCGGGCAGTCCAAAGTTGGTTTAGCGTTGATCAACGCGCTCCGTCTTTCCAGATTGAGATCCACATCGTGAGCTCACCACCTCACATAGTGACAAGCACCGCCATAATGAGCTGAATCATATCTGACATATCTGACATGGGGACTCGTCACAAGCTTTGTGATCTTGCGGGAATAGATCATTGGCCCCATATATGACCTCAGAATGTGGCGGCCTTTGGGACAGGGCTCAGTCTGGGGGCCAGAGCAAAGTAATCCCAGAAAGCTCGTTAAGAAGCTCACTGCATCATCAGGGCATATCATACTTCCCTTTGAGAGATTTCTGATGTATACAGCATACCCCTAGCAGGCTTCAAAAACCTGTCTAAACACATAGTGATGCACGCGGCACGTTCGCGCTGCCCTTCCCTTTCATAATAAATTATACTGATACTGGTCGCTCCTCTAGTGACAATCTAGACAGCTAGAAAGATTTGTCCTATTTAAAATCCCTTACTCCAAAAGATGCCGCTTATCCTGAATCGGTCTACCGCCCGCCAGGTGGGAGGCACCAAACGACAACAGGGAGTGCGAATGTGGCGATCCATACCTTACCTGTTAAGCCCGGGATACTCTTGCTTGGGCGTGGTTGTATTGGTGGGAATGGTGCGGTGAGCATGAGCCAAGGGACGACACTAGAATTGAAAGCTGGGGATGTGGAACTGCAGAATTTTTTGGTCCTACACTGGATCGTGCAGCTTTGGATTGAAACAAACGAGGAGGCGTGGGCTTGGTAGATGTCAGTCCGCGATGAGCTGCGAACCCTATCTCTGAATTTGGGATGATTAAATATTCTGTCTTCTCCATGGATTAATCTAGGTTGCGGATACTAAGGGGTTTATACTAAAACTGGTCCTATTTTTTTCGTGTGGGTTGCAGAGTATCCACCAAGACGGCTTCCTGGAAGCACTTGATTCGAAGATGTCTCTCCTTACGTGAGCGAAAATTATGCACCTGTTGAATGCAACGGAGAGGCCTTTATTGGTCCCTGAACATTCTAAAGGCATCATGGTAGGGGCAAGGAAAAGATAGTGGAGCTTTCATGTTCATGGCGAGTCGGCGGCAAGTTGCTAGCGACGTTTGCACTGAATGGGTGGTTGGGAAGGCACGAACGCGTCTGGGCGAGGGGATACAAAGATGAAACAGCTAGCGACCTAGACTTGAAGGGCAAGGCTCGATGGCGGCTTGGAAGGGTTTCTTTGATGGATGGAGGTCTTGCGGATTGTGGATGAAGCTTTGAAGAGAGAAGGCACGAACACAACGGAGCAGGGGGCAAGACAGGTGCCAAGGGGAGACAGCCTATGGAAGAGCGCGATGGATAGGTGTCTTTCGGCTGGCTGCGTTCGTTCCCGGTTCATTGAGGGAGTAGATGGTGCGGAAACTGAGGGATGGGCATTCCAGGCGTTGCGGCCAAGGAGGGAGGAGGATGCTGAGGATGCTGTGAAGGGCTGCGTTGTCGAGTCGGAGAATTTCCCACCGGGGGCCCATGGGCGGGGACAGGGCGGGTCGGGCACGGGCTGAGTAATGGTTGAGTGGAGCGTCGAGCGGACAGCAGCTTGAGCATTGATGTTGGTTCGGTGGGGATCGCCCCAGAACCCGCATACCGCCGCGCATCCTAGGGGCGAAAGGCGAAAAGCCCCGGGTACGGCGGGCAGGGATGGCCATTGGGATGGGTGCTTGTCGCTAGCCTACTTCGTAGACGGGAGACTTGTTTGAATGAACGAACGAACGAACATGGGCAGCGATCATACCTCTGGCAGACCACGAATCACCTTGTTTGCGCGACAACGCCTACTGCAGAGGTTGCTCTGGAGCTGCTGAGATTGAGTGCGGAGGTAGCCACACGTGTGGCCCGGACTCGAGCAGCGCAACGGCTTCACGCAGCAACACAGCAACACAGCAACACAGCAAACACAACGCACAGTCAAGCCGCAAAGGGGTGCATTCGACGCTGCGTGACCCTGGCCCTGTCTTGCCGGGGCGGGCGGGCGCACCGACAGACGCTGCAGTGGCAGTCGAGAGTAGTGGTGATGATGGGTGCTGGGTGCTGGGTGACAGGCGGATCTTGCTTGATGCTCGAGGTTGCTAGAGGCGGAGGCGCACTCAGGGCGCACCCCACGCCTGCTGTGGACTTCTGATTCGCGTCTTGATAGAGAAGCAGGCCGGGGTGTGCTGGCCCCGGCCCTTCTACTCCACTTTAGATACAACTTCATTCCTGTCTGCCCGCAAGTGCTCTTTTGCTTCCGCTCTCCCAAGTTTGGCTGCTTGCCAGCCTGGCTGCTCTCGACGGTCCCCGACCACACTTACCCCAACCACTGCTCCGCTGCTTCACGCTGGCGCTGGACCGTACCAACTGCGCCAGCTTCCGCCCATGGCCGAGACTGTTGCTGCTTCGGCGGCGGCGGCGGCGGCGTCTGCTTCGCACTTCTTACTCCGCAGAGACTCGAGTCCTGCTGCTGCTCCTGCCTCCTCCAAGCCAGCTCCACGCCCTCAGCACCTTCCCTCTAATCCATCCACGGAAAGCACCACCCGTGCAACTGCCAACGCCTCGACTCCCCTCACCAAACGCAAGCAGTCCAAGAGCCGCAACGGTGTGTTTCCACTTTTCCTCTACTTTGCTTATCGCGCCTGTAGATAAGCATCCAACTTGACCAAAACTCCCTGAGTGTTGATGTTGACACTGCTGCTAGGATGCCTCACCTGCAAAGCAAAGCGCCTCAAATGCGACGAGACGAAACCCACCTGCCAGCAGTGTGCCCGGCGGAGCGTCACTTGTGGTGGCTACAAGAAGGACTTCAAATGGCGCCCGTTTGAGGAAGCAAGCTTCACCACCAAACCCACGGCCAAGACGAGAAAGGGTTGGTCGAGCCCACCCTCCCAGCACCAGCACCAGCACCAGCCTCACCACATCTTTCTAACAAATCTAGCGACTAATCCTACCGCCGCAAGTCCTCCACCACCAAATGATAGCCCCATCACCTCCAACGTATCCCACCAAGCCTTTGTAAATCCTCTTCAACATGCATTTTATCCCCAGTCACAGGCGCCGCCTCCCTTCGGCCACGGACTCACTCCCCTCCAATCTATCAACGATCCCTTTCCACTCGTCAGCGGCATGTTCCAGATACCTCAGCCGTCGCCTTTCCTACACCCTCCTCCTCCAGTCTCGCCTGTCGATTCGTACGCTGCTCCCTCAGTGGAAGGCTCAAGCATCTTCGAGTCGGAAAGCGTACACACAAGACTCACCAAGACTACCGCTCCATCAAGCGTTTCCTCCGGTCAGTCACCGCGGCTCGTGGATCTGCTCTTACCGGGCACTGACCTCAGTATTCCTCCAGAAGAGTACACTTTGTTCCGCTCTCAGCATGAGGCCATCTACCAGCCCACCGGCCTCACTCCGCCGGCAGATACGATGGACCTAGATGATGAAAACGGCGTAGAAGAAATTCCACGTATCTTCCCTTCTGATCAGGATGCCTGGATCATGCGACCGCCTTCGCCCTCGCCTTCTAGTTCATCGAGCTCTTCTTCTGACTCCCAGGACTTTCGAATCCTTGCGCAGCCTCAAATGCCCTCAACTTCGCCGGAAATGCTTACTCGTCGCTTCGACCGTGATACATGTGGCATTCTCTCAGTCAAAGATGGCCCTACTGAAAACCCGTGGCGAACGCTTGTGTGGCCATTGGCACGTGATTGCCCTGCACTCTACCATGCGATCGCTTCCCTCACATCGTTTCACCAGTCTAAGGATTCTCCAGCCATGCGCATTCAAGGGATTGACCACATGCGCGCCGCTTTTCATGCGCTAGCCTCAAGCCTGGAAAACATGCATGTCGATGCAGCCATCTCAACCACGCTAGTCCTCGCTTTCTCGGAGTCTTGGGATCAGCATATTAGCACTGGAATCAACCACATCAAGGGCGCGAAAATCCTGCTCAATAAGGCTCTTGTGCAACGCAGTCAGGCACCTGTCCTGGGTGAAGAATTCAACCGACTCAAATTTCTCTGCAATACTTGGATTTACATGGACGTCATTGCTCGTCTGACTTCCGCCGAGAACGATGAATCAGACGATTTTGACGTTGTTTATGACAGCATTTACGCGAATGGCGAGACTGACACCAAGTTAGACCCACTCATGGGGTGTGCAACCACCCTTTTCCCTATCATCGGCCGAGTTGCGAACCTAGTCAGGAAAGTGCGTAGGACAAACGGAAACGGGCCAACCATTATTTCCAAGGCCATGCAACTAAAATCGCAACTTGAGGATTGGACACCACCATCTTTTATTGAGGATCCAGAGGACCAGTCAACAAGCCCGCATGATTCGATCAAAACTGCCGCTGCTTATCAATATGCTACGCTACTATACTTACACCAAGCTGTGCCTGAGATCCCATCACTCCCATCCGCTGACCTTGCAAAGAAGGTGCTGTGTGATCTCGCCACTGTCGATATTAGCTCCCGCTCCACCATCGTTCACATCTATCCACTCATGGCTGCTGGCTGTGAAGCGATGGAACAAGAAGACCGGGATTGGGTTTGCGCCCGCTGGGGGCTCATGTCTTCGAGAATGAAGCTAGGTATCATTGAGAAATGCTTAGAGGTCACCAAAGAGGTCTGGACTCGTCGTGACACATATGTAGAAAACCTACTTCTGGAGAATCAGCAAATTAGCAGGATGCATTCACCAACAGCTCTCAAGCGCAATTTTGGTTCCTTCTCGTTCGAAGACGCCGGGGCCATTGGAGACTTCTCCCTGATCAATTCTGGACCCAAACGAAGAGCAGTGAATGGGTCTTCCCTTGATGATCATCTACCAATCCCAATACTAGCGGAACGAATCGAAAGCAATGGGAAAGCAGAACCTGGCACTGAGATTTTACAGCATGACTTCACCGTGAAGGGCCGGTTACACTGGCTGGGAGTAATGAAAGACTGGAACTGGGAGGGTGCGTATACTTCATTGAAATCTTGGGGAGTTTCTAATTATATTCACAGTTCTTTTGGGATAACTCGAGCAAATAAGTCAGCCAACCTACAATATACTGTAACTTTCCAGCACTTTATCAATCCCCCATCTTTCTTCCCATAAGGACATGAAGGCTCTTGTACCTCACTCCTCGGCTGGATTGTTCATGGATTCGAATGACCGTTATGACCGCTCGTTTTGGATACGCCTCCCATGCATATGACATATTGCATAGTGGAGGTATGAAACTCCTTAATGCCTTTCATTTACTCTGGGCGTCGTACATGGAAACCAATATTTCTATTCTATCTCTCTTTATTATTAGTTTTATGGGACATTTCTGGACAGCAAGGAGTTGGATTTGGGCAAAAGCGGGATTTATGGCGGTATGGATTATATTGGATTATGCAGTACACATGGAAGAGATGGGTTTCATGCGCAAGCCAGGTGTGTTTCAACGGCTTTTGGAGTTACGGCTTTGTTGCCCAAGAATGAGGCAATAGGGGTGTAAGGAAGTTATTGAGGTTTATATTCTACTTCTTACGATAGTATTGGAGTAACTCTAGGACCTCCACAGCCCAGGTTATAATTTTGTATACGAACCGCTACTTATTGGTACGTACATTTTGGTTTGGGACACATCACTATTCTTTTTGGGCTCGGCATTTGGTCCAATGTGTCTCGATGATCTTGTAACAATTATAAGAAACTTCTGTCGGGTTTCTTCATACATAATGAGACGGTTGACACGATCAAAGTGCTTCTCTTGTTAGGCTTGGGGGTACGCAGCGTTACAAAGCCGTTCAGTCAAGGCTATGTCTGCACCACTTCGCAGCTCTGGATACTCTCTGCAGTGAATATTGCGCCCATATACACACATTTCGGGGAACTACGTTGACGCATACTACTGTGGCGATGAGAGACAGGTGTAGGGTACCTGTCAGAATGCCGCCATCGAGAATACACAGAGTGCTGCAGGTGGCATCACGGCCCGCTGCAACTGACCTGAAGAGTCACCCGCCGCAGAGCAGTTTTTCACTTTGCTGCATGTCTCCTCAACGCATGCATTTGCTTCCCCGCGGCCACACCTCAACAAAGCAGCAGTCGCTCACAAATGCCCAGCCACAGTAGTATTTGCGTCATCGAAGGCAGGAGACAGGGGGCTCAGGTGCCGCCGATCCTACGTCCGGTCCGCTGCTGCATCGGCAAGTCACAGATATATCCAGGTAATCGCAACTGTAACTTTCCGAACATCGATGCTACGCTAAATGAAAATAAATTCCAAATCTTTTATTTACCTACCTTGATACTGTTCTTCCTACCTTGATCGTGTTTGTACAGTGCCTTGAAAAGAAAAGGGTGTGTATGTTTCTGCACGGATGGATCCCTGGGCGAATGCTACGCTACGGAGATACCCTAGGCTGCGGATACCCGTTGATGCATCCTTGTTTGGTGGAGGATGCGCAGCGATACCGGGAGGTTTGGGAGGAATCGCTGGGAGCCTGGGATTCCCGTGACTTGGTCGTGTTGATCGTACGCGTGCAGAGTGCTTGGGATCTTGCAAGTGGACATAGAGTATGCCAAAGTGTTTTTTGTTCTGGACTCGGCTCTGGATTACTAGAACGCTACAAATATCTGTATCGGGCCCTGCAATGAGTTCATGTGAGAAATATCTAATTCCTTTATCACTTACTTCCAGGTCAGTCGACATTTCGGTTACTCGGTGACAATGCCATGACAAGAAATGTTATTCCGCTAAGCGTCGAGTCCACCAAGCAAGTAATGAATGCCACCCGGTCCAAATCCTGCAACACTGCGAAAGAAACAATTCGCCACGCTGCCTCCACTTCGTGCTTGCCTTGCTGCCGCTGTCACCTTCGTATGGTATGGCAACGATGCTGCAACATCTGGATACTGTAGAGGCACGGCCTTCTCTCATCATGTCTGCCGTTATCGAACTAGGATGTCGATCTGGCACTAAGGGTAGGCCAGACCAGATAAACTGAGTAATGTTCCTCCGTGTATTCTATCTCAACCCATCAGTCAACCTCACTGCACGTCATGTCCCGCATGCAATATCCCAAGGGTCCCCTACTTCTACACTATTCAAGTAATCAGTCAATGGTGAATCCCATCGCATTGCATTACATTCCCCGGTCATGTTTCTCCGCTAGCATCGCTACACAACCTCACATAAACCCCAATCTACTTCCCCACTCTGTGCTGTTGTGCAATCCGCGTGACGCAGCGCAATTACATCGACATGACCGGGTTGAGAGACTTGAGTTTCAGTTTTCGAAGTCGAGTCCTCCGGGTTGGGTTGTGTGGTGTTGAGGTTGAGGAGCGGGTGCGTGCAGATCGGTGTTGGCAACGGCTGGGTCGTCGTTCGGGTTTGGTTGGATGAAATGCAACTGAGGAGAATAGGGGGATCGATGGGGCTGCAGATCGAGTGGGGAGTGGAGAAAATGCCGGAACTGGAAATAGATAATATTCCTGGTTTACAATTGGATAGAAATGTAGAAATATGTTAAAATAATCATAAATATCTTATTACATACCTTTTTGAATCCCTACACATCACAGTCTACCCTATTGATATGGGGAATAGAATACTTTCCTATCCCCCAGTTCACATCTTCAAATCCACGACTCTATCCAGTCAAACTCGCCTATCTCCTCTCCAGCGCTCATCACTTTACCTACCATACTCTACCATTTCCTCCCCCTCCCCCTACCCCTACCACTACCCCCGCCCAACTCCCCCAATCACCCGACCAGAATTTCCCTCCACGCCACTATCGACTTCCTACTTAGTCTTTGAAAAATAAAAAATAGGGAACGTGTAACAGCGCGAAAATTTGCGGGTGTAACGCGGCACGGCTGTGTAAGAGATGTAGTCAGCCTGTTCTTTTTGGTTCCGTGGGATGTGTGACTGGGGGGTTGTGGAACGTGCATGGGTCGCATGGTAGGGGTTATTCAGCGTTGAGGTGGTCTTGAAGTCGATGAGGGGAAGTGGGTTGATGGTGGGATGATGCTCAATAACGTATTATGCAAGGCCCAATAGCCTGTCGAGGGAATGTATTAATAAGGAATTATTTGCTACTTTGAATGTCCGGAAGTGCGAACCTATTATTCAAGTATATCTATAATGTACATGGCTCAAATAGATTGGATCACTAACTACCAAGCTTCGACAAGTCATTACATATGCTTAGATAATGACTCATTGTGCTTAGTCTGTGGAGGAGTCGCTGAAGCCCTCCTTTTCACTACCAAGATCGCTGAGATCACTACTTCCGGCGACACTCTCGTCGTCAGACTCTTCAATATTTCTCTTCTTTGTTGCAGCTCTTTTCACTCCATTTGTCACCTTGATTGGAGAAGTGCTCATATCTTTTCGGCCTCCAGTCCGATTGACCAAGTGATCAATGACACAGCCTTTCTCCCAGCCTTCGCTATTTTCACCCGTGATAGCTCGACACCGTGGACATGTCCTCCCATGACTGATGAGCAGCTTGTGAAGCGGATACTTCAAGTTGTCAGGAATCCTAACTTCACAATGTGCGTAAGTCGAATTTCTTGTAGGTCCCGCAAATTTGATCTTGGCTCCTGGTGCTAGGCCTGCCGGATCGCCAGGAGGTGGCACCCATCCAAGCCATTGGCATAGGCGGAAAACGTGGGTATCAACCGCGAATGAAGGCCTTTGAAGACAGAAGAGAAGAACGCAGGAGGCTGTCTTGGGTCCTATGCCAGGGTACTTAGTCATGGCATTGAAAGCATCGTCGTTTGACAGCAGATGAAGGTGATCCAAGGAGAGCACATTCTCGTCAGCTTTCGCAATCTCCGTGCTTTTCTCATCGGGGCCCTCATTTTCCGACCCTAAAGCTGATTCTTTTGACGAAATAAGCGCCTCGCGCCTTGCTTGATTTTCCTCCCATACCATTTGCAAGATTTTCTTAATGTCCTTAGACTTGACGTCGGCTAGACCTCCGCTCTTGATGGCTTCAAAAATGTCTTTCGTATCAGCAAGACGGACCTTGTTCCAGTCCACGCTTCCCTTCCCTATGCCATCTTTCAGAATGCCAAACTTCTCCACCAGGCCAGCAAAAGCTCGTGAGGAGTTGGTATTTGATGTTGCCGCCGAGAGACGAGTGCGAATCAGAGCATCTAGAACAGACGGTACTTCTCCGCATCCGGACACGGTAAGAGAGGGAGTTGGAATTGCTTTGGGTGGTGTGACCTTTCCGTGTACTTTTGATAATAGCCGAACGACTTCTTCACACTCTTCGGGAGTTGGATGTGGCCAATTTGGGTAAGGCGTTTGTCCCGGCGTCAAACCGTAGTTGCCCTTCGACTTCTTTGCGGTGGTTTTATTAGGGGTTACCGAAGCTTTGGGTGTTGACGGTTCAGTTTCTTCCTTCTTTATACCGGCAGTTTTACTTGACTTCGTCGAGTTCCTGGCCTTTTTTGCTGGTGGAGTGACCTTTTCGACCTTGATTGAATTCGTACCTGGGGTATTCAAATTTTCATGTTTTGTGGACGCTCGATGCCCTCGCTTCCGAGTACTTGCGGTAGTACTCCGTAAGGGTTCAACTGGGGAGATCTCTTGAGCTCCCTCTCCCGATCCCAGTCCTTTCCTCTTCTTACCCCTTTGAGGTTTTGGCGTTGATGGTGGGCTGCTCAGCTGTGTTGGTTCCACTTTGACAGCTGAACTTCTAGTGCTTCTCGCCATTGTGAAGAGCAGACAATGACGTAGGAGAAGAGATGATGAAAAGGCAGCAAATGGTCTCCTATTTAGACGAAACGTTGTGACTAGAGCCGAAAGGGGCGCGAAGGTGAGATGGCAACGGTACAGGGGAATCTGAACTTGAGACAACTTTACTTTCCTAGTTCTTGGGATGAAAGAGAAGACGCGTGAAGACGGGACTGGGAAAGTCTATGAACGTGCAAAAAGGCAAAAGAGCCATCAAAAAGAGTAGATGGAGAGTGAATGAAGTGACGTCGTTGATTGGAGCTTGGGCCACAGACCCCTGAACATGCAGGTCCGCAGTAGCGCGTCGCAACCGAGGTGCTTGCCCCGCGACCGCCGCCTCTGCGTCTGGACTCCGCCAACATCAAGCAAACAAGCATACCCTACAACTCCTCTCCCCCATATTCGTGCTCCGAAGATGGCTTCAGCAGCTCCCTTAGTTGTCCCAGCCCTGAAGAGGCACACAGCTACCGTCATTGTCGCTCACGGTTTGGGAGATAGCGGAGCCGGCTGGTAAGTTGTTACAACCAAAAAGTTCCATGATGTATTGGCTATCGACCATTTCTTACACTTTGGTAGGATTTTTCTGGCAGAGAATTGGCGACGACGAAGCAAATTCGAGGAAGTCTCATTCATCTTCCCTAATGCGCCCAATATCCCCATCACACTGGTATGCCGGTCCCTTCTCCACGCGCAACACCGATCCCGATAAACTAACGATAATTTGGGCAGAATATGGGCATGCGGATGCCTGGGTGGTACGATATCAAATCCCTCAGCGATCTCGCCAGCCGCGAAGAAGACGAAGAAGGCATCCTCAAATCGCGCGATTACTTCCACTCTCTCATTGACCAAGAGATTGCTAAAGGCATTCCGGCCAACCGTGTTGTTATCGGAGGTTTCTCGCAAGGAGGCGCCATGTCCTTGCTATCCGGTATCACATACAAGAGCCAGTTGGGAGGCATCTTCGGTTTGAGCTGCTATCTGCTTCTCCAGAAGAAGATCAAAGACATGGTCCCAGCAGACAGCCCGAACCAAAACACACCAATCTTCCTGGGTCATGGTGATCGAGATCAGGTGGTCGCTCACAAGTACGGCAAACTGACTGCGGATGAGCTCACCAAGCTGGGATACAAAGTCGACTTCAGGACCTATGAGTATGAATGCCGCCTCTCTTCCAGAATTAACTGGCTAACAATATACAGGGGCCTCGTGCATTCCGCAGACCCTGATGAAATCGATCACCTCGAATCCTACCTCAATCAACAAATACCACCTCTTGGAGAGGAAAAAAAATCAGACACATCCCTCTGACTCTCCCGACGTCCTCCGTCCATATTAGCACCGACCGAATTCACGCCATTTCTGGTGTTGGCTATCACACTGGGTATTGCATGGATTGCTTGGCTCAAGAAAGGAAGAGACTTCAAACATAAAGAGGAGTAGTTGTAGCACAGCTTGGGAGCTCTGAAGGACACACATGGAGTAGCTTTATCACCAATATATTTCTATATAGAGTTTGGTGTACTGAATCGCCCGATTGGCGGTGAACAAAGAATCTATACCCACTTAGAGGGACCGCGTTTACTCTTACATCCATTTGAAGGCAGCGTTCGTCCGTCTCAATTCATGTTCCTATAGGTAATTTCTATCCTAAGTTGCTTCCGAGTCCGCAACATCGTAGGCTTTCGCGAACATCTCGTTGTCGTAGGCTAGCTCTACCATGACATTCTTGTTAAAGACTGGTATTTTCATTGCAACGTTCTTGGTCGGTTCCCTTATTGCAGCCTTCTCTCCCATTGCAATGGAGGTTTTACTCCGCTGTCTTCGTGTTGGTGGCTTTTTCCTCCAACGCGACGCCGTTGGCTACCCTCAATGCAGTATAAGCAAGGTGAGCAAAGGCAGCACCGCCGGCATATTCTGAAATGGTGACCGCACCCTTCCCACCAGTCTGCTTGAGTTAGCGCTGTCTTTTAGAAAGATGTATGAAGGACTAACCGCAGCGGATTGTAGCATCATGAAGAGCGTGCCAGGATGTTTACCAAGGCGCTTTTGAATGTAGGCAGCAACAGAACCTGGATTATTTGTGTGAGTTACAATATTCTTGAAGTAATTCATTTGATATGCATACCCGCTTTGACACCCTTTGGAGTGAAGCCAAGAAGACGGAGGAAGGGCCCAGTGAGGGGGACGGTCATGACGCCTACGTTGAGGATGTCTGACCAAAGGGGATTCTTGAGGATGCGTTGGGTGAAGAGTAGCAAGAATTGCTCGGTGAGTTTCGAGAATAGGGCGCCCATTTTGTTGGTGCCGATGAGTCTTCGAGATGAGTAAAATGGGGTTTGTAGAAGAGTGTTAGGAAAAAAATCAAGGGTAGATAGTTTTTGTGGAAAATGATTGCAATTGGGATGATCTATCAACGGGAATAAACTGTCTGGTTAAATAATTCGGACTCAGAATGCAAACTTGAACAGATATACACAAATGCAAACAACCAAACTTGTAAGGTACCGGCATACTCCGGGATATCAAACTGCGTGTTAATTGAGTTGTTCTCAAACAGTACACCGACATTTGTCAATTTTCGTTGGAGCCATTATCAGTCAATCTGGATTGAATTTGACAGCTATACCCCGTTGAAGTGTTTGTATGCCCTATCGCTCTCAACGACATAGATTGTCTGTGCTACGAAACGATTGTCTACCAGTTTCAATACACGTTGGTGCCGCCATCATGGTAAGAGACAAAACCTTGGTAGCATCATCATATCCATTCATTGTATTCACCCATAATTTCCTCATCCAAAGAAGTTCGCATGCAAATATCCCGATGAACTTTTGGCTCCACAGCCCAAACCATGCAAGTAACCCCGTCTCCGTCCATCTAATGTAGTTAGTAAAGTTAAATGACCAGATAATTGCGACCTACAACAGCTGATTGCAACATTGCAAACAATCCTCCTGGTGCATTCGGATGCAGCAACGACTACATTCATGCAGCGAAAGATTCTAAGGCCAATTGCTCTAGTTTGTCGTCATCCTCACCTCATTTCGCTGTGATGACTTACCTGCGGCGGGTTCGGCTGCTATGAACCCCAAGAACTCTAGGATTCCAGAGGTGGATTGTTGGGTCGAATAGCGATGATTATCATGACCACGGCGGTGGCAATAGCGCCGACTGCAGCGAACAGAATGACTATCATGAAAGCCGCATGATCTCGAGACCATTGGGCAGTCGAGTAAGCAGAACGGAGGACTGCGGAACCAGCGTTCTTAATCGCTGTAGCGAAGGAAGAGGCCATGCTACCCATTGCTTATGAAAATAGGTCAAGTGAGGCTTTTTTGCTGATGGGCGGTCGTGGAATGAATGGTGGGAATGAGTAAGAAACACCACCGGAAGAGCAAATGTATGTGGGAAGCCTGAAGGGCTGTGGGGCCAGCGAGAAAAGTTTGTTTTGTTTTGTGCTTCACCATTCGGTGAATTTTTCAGCCATGGTGAAGACCCATGGCTTATATAATTGAAGTTTGAAGTGTAAAAGATGATATCAGACGATGAGAAACATATCGCAGCATTCATCAAGGATGACATACGAGCACAGCGTACTTGGGACGAACATTTTTTAACATGCATACTGCCAATATAGATCGTATTTACAGGTAGTCAGAAAGAATCGCCGCCCCTTAGTGATACAAATGAAGTCCAAATATTTACCGGAATCATTGGGATGGCTACATCAAACCTGTTCATGTTTCTTCCCTACCTCCAAAATCTTGAACGAAGGTATCGATACGAATATTTGATTGCTTGTGGAGTGTAAGCCCCGCCAGCGAATACTGCTACTGCCGTGACTCTTGGAATGATAGAAACAGCGAATCCATTAGTCTAGCTTTGTCAGTTTGGCATGTGTGTAACAGGGACTCAGACTAACAGGGACCAGCTGCAAAGTTGCGAGAAGAACACTAGTTATAACCCTATTCAACAGTGATTGGATGCTCACAGCAAGTGCCGCTGTAGCTTTTATATTAGCGCTAACGTTTTCTGCCTAATTTGACTGTGAAGAAATACCTCCACCGACTCCAGCTGGAATAGATCCAATCAGGGCAAAAGTGATCATTCGTTTGAAGATCAAAATCCCCAAAGGTAGAATAGAACTACCTGAAGTGATGGCGTAAATAATGTAGCCCATGGTGATGACCGGATTCCCTCTAGCATATGTTGCGGCTGAGGCAACTAGATGGTAGAAAAAGACAGAGCTAAGTTGGGCCAATCTGCGTACGGTAGGTTTGATGCTGTCCATCTTTGTCGTGCTGCTAGGTTGATTTTGATAGATTGTCTGCTGGACGAAGAACATGACAGAAGTTCTCTGCTTAAAACCGCGAAAAATACATGGACACTGTGAACAGTGCGACCTAGTGAAAGTATTTTTTATTTCCTAATGCCAGTGAAAGGCCTTGGGAGCAGTCAAACCCATGGACTGTACCACCACCACTTGTGGCCTATGGTATTCCTGCCTAATTCTAATTACGCCGCAAGAGAAAGGGATAGTCAATTCTGAGATTTGGCCGAGCGAATATTTGAAAGTGTGTAAGGCTGCGTCCGAATGAATTCCTTCATGGATTGGAGCTCGTTGCGAACGAGGATAATTTGTCTTTAGATTTTCTTTATGGTCCCAGCAGAGGCCTCAACACCCATTCCCACACTTGCCAAAGCGCCAACCCGACCACAAGTGCCGAAAGGCTGCTAACGCAAGCGAACATTGAGGCGGCAGCAAGCCCATACCCAAATATCTAACATGGTTAATTTCGCCTCCATGGCGGGGACGTTGAACTGACTATAGTCAACGGGAACACCGGATAAATTATATCTGACGGGCCTACACCAGCGACTGACTGTATGTATTCAGCGGTAGCGGCTATGATACGCCTTTTAGTTTCCTTCTCTCCGTTTATCATCTATCTTCCCTCATCTATAACGTACCTATTGCGGCTGCGCTTGCACTGAATAAGAGCATGAGCAGAAAGGGACACCGGAGCAGATCAAGACCATAGACCGCAACAGCTACGAGGGATCCGCAGATAAAGAAGGTGATAGCTGCTGCCAGAAGTTGATGATCTGTGTCATCCTGTTCGATACAGGCAACGCAATAGTTGAACATGGTGGTAGTGCCGGTTGGTCGGTGGACGTGAATTGAATGCGATGACTTGAAGACGAAGAGTTAGTTATGACGAAGTAAAAAACGCCATATTTCTGTTGCGGGGTCGGTGAACAGTGAACAGTGAACAGCTACGGTGAAGGTAGATAGTTAATACTTTAGTAGGCTTGAAAGCAAGTTGATAGTGTCACATCTGCCCTATTCTCAGAAATAAGAACCGTGTAAATCGCGTTCGTTTGTCACACATGCATGCGCTCTCAATTCACATACTGAAGTCTATATCTTCAAATTCTGCGCCTACGGAAACCGAGTCAAGACCTCACTCGACCCTAGCCATAATGCCAAAGAACCCACCAGGCCCAGACTCGCAGCACTCTGCAACCGAATTCTACTTCCGTGGCGGAAGCAACGTGCTTAAGCCAAATCATATCACGTCATATATTTACCCTTCACTTTGCGGGCACCCCAAACACTCCCTCCGCCTGCAGCCACCCGCAGATTCGAAAAAGCGCTCGCGCCCTCAGGGCCAGGGATCATGGGGCAAAGATGGTCATAAATTTCTGACAATAACACGCGCTATCAAATCTGCGCCCACTGAAACACAGTTTCGGCGATGGCTCCTCGCTGCGAAGGAGAAGGACAAGAAGAGCAAGAACCCGCTCGGTAGAGCAATGAAACGAGTCACAGCATATGCTGGAAATACTGTACTTGAGAGCGGCAAATTTGCGTTACGGAAAGACAGTCCATTGGTATATGTTGTGAAAAGAACGACAATGCTAATACTTGGGGGAATCGACCAAGGAAAGTTTGGGCGGGACGAGGATACATATGTTATCGAGTGTGGAAGATGGAGACACCTGCGAGTTGACAGTTCGCCTGGTCATGATTCTTGGTGGATGAGATTGCATGTGAGGGAAATGAAGTGTGACTGTTCTCTTACTGTGCAATATTGATGCTGTTGACTAGGATCTATATCAAGGTACTAGCGATCGGGCTTTTTGGAGTTGCAGAGAAAATCTAGATAAACTAGGGATTCCGGCTCCTCTCATCAAATGGTGAGTCGGCACCAACTACTACAGGTTTATAAACACTACTTCAGTGCGTCTTGCTAATCGTATTGAAGGCTTCCAAGACGAGACGTTGAATCTTCCGTCAAAATCCACCGCAAAAGGACTCAATTACCGGAGAGTGCTGATGACTCATGTACTTGTGGAAGTACATGGTTTGAGTTTAGTGAATACGCTTGTGAACTTAAGTGTGGGCACTTTCTATGTTTGGAATGTTTGACTAAGATAATTGACGAAAAGACTGGTACGGCCATCAAATCCCCAATGAAACTCATACTAATTACCTCTTCACAGGCAAAGGGAACCTATTCCCCGGTGAAAAAGATCCAAATACCAAATTTTGGCGTTGTCCCTTCTGCCGCGCCATTAATCCCACGAAATTCGATCGTACCGAAGTTATTCGGCCAGACGAGCTTCCTTGGTGGCGGTGGCGCATTTGTCAACGAAGGTTGGAAGTAGAGGTAAAAGATAACTGGGTAACACGACTCGAAACTCTCGTAGTTGATCGTTGGGTTGAAGCATTTCCTGACCATCTCGACCATAATCAGATTGAGAACTATGTCAAGGTAAATGTGAGATATAACGAAGCAGTAAGGTTTATGGGGGCAGTGCCAAAGAAGGTGTGGAGCATGCTGCCATTTGGATTCAGTCTGGATAATCCGGTCGCATCCAGTGAGGCCGTATTACTCGAAGGCTGCCTCCAAAAAGAACTGCGACGCCTTTCAACAGATCGCAGAAAGTTCAATACTCTTCAACTGATCGAGCATATGAAAGGTGTCGCTACCAAAGCCTATAAATCCGTAATTGTGGACGATAAAGATGCAAGGCTGGGCAATCCTGTTTCACCTCCAGGATATGAGGAGTATCGCAACTTCTTGTGTGAGTGGACCGCGAGAGGATGCTTTCTGAGCCCAAATGGGAGATCCGAGTTGTTGAAATTCATGAAGAAGATGGAGGCGACTAAGACGCGAGCATGGTGGAAAGACGTGAGGGAATGTCAATTTGATCCCTAAACTCGAGAGTTATGGAAGTTTCCATAATTTCGAAGACATAAAGCTCTTCTCTAATCTTGAGTATCGACGATAATCAATCGGGAGCGTGACGAATACGGAATGAGCAACTTATGTCCCTTGCGATCTCTTCTCGCGTAAGGCATTGTACTTCTGACCGGTTTTGAATTCAAAATGGATAATGCCTTCTTCCAGTATGAGGTTAAAGATCCTGATGTAGAAACACAGCATGCAACCCTGAACTCGCGAATGGTGATGGCGGAAATATGTTTCTTTTGTGCTACACTTGGAGGCAAAAAAGGCAGCGTCCTATCCTGACCCAAGGCTGATTTCGTTGTCTGCTTGAAGTGCTGGCGTTATAGACTGATATAGTTCGTTTGTATCGCTCGTCAGTCTGTGAGCTTCATGAGAAGCTTCGCGTCTATGCTTGCTTTGCTGGCGGTTTGCCCCTACTGGAAACCGTTTCTTTGTGCCACAGAAAGAACATTCGATTACCAGAACGTCAGCCCACGGTTTCTTGCCTCCTTTGCTCAAGTTCTCAACGACCTGAGAGGACGTTCGTCCAGGTATAAGAACTGTGCTGCAGGTTTTGCACATAGAGCGCTTTAGTTTCGTAGAAAGTCGAACCTGCCCTTTGCGAGAAACCGTATGAAGCTGAGAACCTAATGAGAGCGCAAGTGGAGAGTGGGTATTTTTAGGTACTTCGATGGTATTGGATCCTTCTTGAGACGTTTTGGCCACACAACTAGAGTCTTTGGCAGTAGCCTGGAGGGTGAGGTACGTCGCTGCCTGAAACAAAAAAGTGGTCCTAGCGTGCAGGTGTTTGTTTGGCACCCCCTTGGTCTTAGGGACTTTGATTTGGGCCATGTGGTACGACTCGACAAAGCGTGTAGCAATACAAGGAGCTGCCTTGTGCTGAAGAATTGTTTCGAAGTGAACCGTTCTTGTTCGGTTTATGAATCAAAGGGTGCGCAAGTTCATATTGAGACTAGCGTGTCTTGGCGGCACGGACCGGTTTTCTACTTCCTCTCACAGCTGCGACCTTCACTCCTCCCTCCCCACGTTCACCGTCGCCATCACCGTCACGACAGCTTCACCGCTGTCACTCATTCTCGTCACAACCGCTTGCGCACGAGCCAACTGTACTAATCTTTGACTCTGCTCTGTCTCTAGAGACTCCCAGGCTACCGACGAAACTCCACTTCATCAACAGCAGCCTTGTGCTCACTTCGCACCGCCACCCGACTCACAGAAACCTTCACTGGTCCATTCCAGCAACTTCACTATCATGTCTCACGAAGAGGATCTCATCGACTACTCCGACGAGGAGATCGAAACAACCAAGGCGCCTGCCAACGGCGCGGCTGCTGCAAAGGCTGGTCTCGCTCCGGGGGACGCAGCCGGCGATAAGAAGGGCAGCTATGTCGGCATTCACTCGACTGGATTTCGCGATTTCCTCTTGAAAGACGAGCTCGTGCGAGCAATCACCGACTGCGGCTTTGAGCACCCATCCGAGGGTTAGTCTAATCATTCCCCTCTGCCTTCTATCCACATAAAAGCGTCCGTCCATTTCCGCATCGGTACGGTTGTCTGTTTTCGCAGCGATTTCGTCTCGCACACACGCGCACAAATGGCAAGGGACGTAGTATCCTTTCGCCGCAAATCGGCCTTTGGGCAATGTTGGCATATTTAGATGCGTTCGCGCCGGTGTTGTACAGCACAGATCCTGCTGGTTCCCCGTCTTCCACCCAGCGGTGTGAAGAGGGCCTCATTTCGGGAATGCAAATCTGTCGTGCATGGAAAGAAGAAAGATCACCGTGTCATTGGACAGTTTCAAGAGCTGGATTAACTGGGCTTATTTCTTGATCGGCCCCGCTAGTGCAACATGGACGGACGCTTCCCCTTCCACTACTTCGTTTCGACCGCTTTTAAAAGACCTTTCTAACTTGATATTACCCTACAGTCCAGCAAGTCACTATCCCACAGGCAATTCTCGGCAACGATGTTCTCTGCCAGGCCAAGTCTGGTCTTGGAAAGACTGCTGTCTTCGTTCTTGCCACCCTCCAACAGATGGACGAGAAGCCAGAGGCTGGCGTAGCCACTATCTTGGTTATGTGCCACACCCGCGAGCTTGCCTTCCAGATCAAAAACGAGTATAACCGCTTTGCGAAGTTCTTGCCGGACGTCAAGGTTTCCGTCTTCTACGGCGGTACTCCTGTTCAGAAGGACATTGACCTCCTCTCCAATAAGGAGACCCACCCACACATTATTGTTGGAACTCCTGGTCGTATCAACGCTCTCGTCCGTGACAAGAAGCTTCGTCTTGCCAACCTGAAGCACTTCGTGCTCGATGAGTGTGACAAGATGCTTGATCAGCCTGGTTAGTATCGATCACATTAGCTACTCCAGAGCGACGCTAACATTTGTCAGATATGCGCAACGATGTACAGCAGATCTTCCGTGCTACCCCATCGCACAAGCAAGTCATGATGTTCTCAGCCACCCTCTCCAAGGACATTCGTCTTATCTGCAAGAAGTTCATGCAGAACCCGCTTGAAATCTACGTGGATGACGAGAAAAAACTTACCCTCCACGGTCTGCAACAGTACTACATCAAGCTTGATGAGCGTGAGAAGAACCGCAAGCTGAATGACCTCCTCGACACTCTCGAGTTCAACCAGGTCATCATCTTCGTGCGTTCGACCCTCCGATGCACTGAGCTCGACAAGCTGTTGCGCGAGTGTAACTTCCCTAGCACGGCTGTTCATTCCGGTATTGGCCAGGAGGAGCGGTATGTAGTCCAAACCCTCGAAACCTAGATTTTTACTAATACCCTTCTAGTATCAAGCGCTACAAGGAGTTCAAGGAATTCCAGACTCGTATTTGCGTCTCCACCGACATCTTCGGCCGTGGTATCGATGTTGAGCGCATCAACGTTGCCATTAATTACGACATGCCGGACAAGGCCGACTCCTACCTCCACCGTGTCGGTCGTGCTGGTAGGTTCGGAACCAAGGGTTTGAGTATCTCGTTCGTGAGCAGCCCTGAGGACGAGTCTGTTCTAAAGTCGATTGAGGAGCGCTTCCAGGTTTCGCTTCCGTAAGTTACACCTGATGATGCTTTTATTGAATTATTGTCTAATGGAATATAGTGAATTTCCTGAGGAGGGTGTCGACTCTGGATCTTACATGGACAATTAGGTAGTTGTCTATGCTATGGCCTACCAGTGGGGATGTGTGTCAGCGATATTCTTAGGAAGAAAATGGCCAGTGTCATGTGAACTGTGCTTTGTGATTCTGATCACGGTGCAGTCTCGCTTTACGATGAAAATCTCAGCTCGGCGTAGGATGGTTAGGCTTTCAGAAGGGTTTTTGTTTGTGTACATTTAACTTGAAAATGCGGTGCCTGGCTGCTACACATGCTCATCCAGTAGTAGTGGCTGTTATCTAGTGCTGAGCTTCAAATGACGACCGAAATGGTGATCACCCAAATTGATGGAAATTTTCCTTTTTGGATGTATGTTCTCCTTGCTGTTCCCTCGGCCTGTCTGACCTTTGTGTGTGTGTGTGTGTGTGTGTGTGTGTGTTCGCCCATGCCGCTGGATGTAGTATGGTGAATTTGCAAGCATCTGACACAGACACGTTGAACGCTGTCTAAAGTACCACTACCTGGGTATGGTATATTGCTCGTATATAACAAGTTACACTCTTTCGTGCCGCGATCCGGATGACGCACTGGCTGCCTGTTTTTGGTACGGCGGCAAGTCACATACCGGTACTGTGGCGATAGGAATGAGAATGGAGGTCGGGGTATGGGTGGGTAGTCATAAGGCAGGAAAAGGAATGCGGGTCTCGCACGCGCGAGCGAGCTGCTTTTACAAAAGCATTCCGACGCTAGGTAGCATACATACGCAAAGTTTTAGGTCTCTTTTTGAAGAAGGGAAGAGTTTACAATACAAGTAAGGGCTATGGGTCGGATAGGATAGGATAGGATAGAGTTGTAATTCAGTCTAGTCTAGTGATAAATCATAACCATGAACCAACCATGAGGAGCAGCAAACTTGCTCCACCGCATTCCAACCCATCCACGCCGTTATCAACAATTTGTAACAGAAAGGCAAAGGAAAGCAAACGGACGAAACACTTACAAAACCACAAAGCCAGCAAGAAAAAAAAAGTTGGCAGCATGCCTGTCCGTCGTTTAACTTATCGCATACACGAGAAATATGCAGGTCGCGCTCTGGAAGCCCGCAATATAAATATCGGGGGCATGGTGCATATCGTACATAATGCTGCGCCAACGCAACCGTCGGTTAGATCCACTGTCAGCACGAAACGAAGCGCGAGAAAGGGAGAATAAGGGGTACTGTGTACAGTGAGGTACATGCGATAAAAGGAAGGATGTTATTAATGTGTAGGATAAGAAGAAGGTGTGATTTGCTCTTGCTGAATCTGGTACTGGTGCCTGACGAGGCGATAGGGCCAAAGATACGATGGGGTACGCTGGGCTGCATGCAGCTTGCATGTGCCTCGACAAGGCCATCATGCGTGCATGCAACCAGGTAAAACGTAAGAGAACCCAAAGAAGTATTGCTGTGAGGTTGTATGGAAAAGGTACATCGGTACATCGGTACTTGATGCGTAGAGTAAAGTGCAATGTAGTGACGCGCGAGAGAGTGAGCGATGCCATGAGGGTGTTCACATCCAGAATCCAACAAGCGCGCGATATCGCACTGTTGCAACGTCAACGCTCCGCTCCGTCATTGTTGGGCTGGACACGCTACTATATGTCCCGTGGAGCGACCCGAACTTTGGTACATTGGGCCAGTTTATGGAAATGGAGACATCTGACGATCCCTCTGTATATTCTGCATCAATGGAGAAGAGGTACGTATGAGTATGTACAGTAAGTACTGGAATTAAAAGGACGTGCGGGCCCCACGTCGCCATGTCACGCTTTAGATTCGGCCCCGGCAACAAGGGAAACCCGCAAGTCGAAACCGTCGAGAAGCAAAAAAGCTGGAAAAGTTGGATACTTAAGACGGGCTATTATTGCGTGTTGGGGCGAGGGGGCTGGCCGCTGGGTGGATACTCTGGGTTGCGTGTTAGATGGGGGTTTTACCCGGTGAGTACGATGATGCTCGATTGGATCGGACGCTCGGTTCAGGGAAGGCAGCAGGACGGTCGTTTCGCTGCTGAGATTGAGATTGCGATTGCAGGATATGGAGAATAGGAGTAGGGAAGATGAGATTGTATCGTGTGGTGTCATAAGGTAGCATGGGCGTTTGGATTCATAAGCGTTTACTTTGTTGGTTGCTAAGCGTAAATAATTGTGAGCTTCATCAATCGTTCAGGCGGGCTGTTCGTTTTGGATACAGCGCTTCGAGTGGAGTCGAGGCCTCCGGTAGACATCTTCATAACTCTTGTGGTCTCCTATCAGTGCCAACATTTCTTTGAGCCAGCTTAGATGAGCGCTCTTATCAGTTGCTCGTTCGCGCCAGGGAGACTATGGCAGGAAGTGTTTGGGTGGCTCCTTTGAAATAAAATATGGGGTTTCGAGGGCTTGAAGCGAAAATCGCAATCATGATGTGTGAAGTGCGATGTGCGATGTGCAATAATAATTCCTATGCGATCGACGCAAGCAGGCGCGGAGGCCGGCTGCGTGCTTGGGAGAAGGACGCTAGGCCGCTTTCTGCTGAACTCGGCACCTACGCAGCCACTGACGATACGCGCTCGCCTACTGCCGAGCGCCATGGTCAGGAACGGGTAAGGCATGGTGGCTTGTCTGTTTCGCTTCGATGGTTCGATGGAGACCCGCTTGGTGGAGACATTCCGTGAGCGCAGTACGCAGTTTCTGTCGACTAGTCCTGTGTATGTACTAGTGTAGTTTCTCGCCTTACCAGGCCTTGTCGCGTTCGGATTCTGAATTTTCTTCGAATCCTCTTTGTTGACGATGATATGATTATTACGTGCGAGTATTCGAGTGTACGAGACAGTTTGGGGATTGGCATGGGAGGCTTCTGGTGGTGTTCGATCGAGTAAAGGCGCGCATCGACGTGGCAATCTACCGGCACTACCGTCGTGACCCTGCTTTTCCTGCAGGTTCTGCTATTTTTTGAGTTCGAAGGTCATTGTAGGTAGACAGAATACCTCGCTTGCCTAAGTTGGTACGCGAAGGGCTATTTTGCCATCGGGGTATTTGTTACGAGAAGACATCTTCTCTGTGGTCCGCGGCGACTGTTGCAACAGGGCATGGATGCAGCAACCGCATTTCCAATTTCCCCATGATTCAGCTATCCTATTTCGCATGTCCAATCGTGAAGATTTCCAATGGGGATTTCTGACACTCACAAGCCTCCTCGGATGCGAAAAGGGTACTTCCTGGCCTATATTGACTGTCACTATCAGTCGAAACGGCCGCTAAAGCACGGAGGCGCGAAAGTTGCCTTGCAGTGCTACTGCGTCACGCTGATGTCCACGCGTGGGAACAGGTAGCGGAAAGGGGTTTCAAGCGCTGTTTACAGCCATCGCATGCCTCCCGGGTCTGCTGTCCTTGCTTGGGTAACGTACAGGTGTCATTTCGAGGGGCGAAGGCTAGATGTCTCTCGTTTATCACATCAGATTTCTAGAACTGTGCAACGGAAAGAGAGCCATCCGGCGGCCGAAGACACGAGCATCAAGATAAGCTCAATACAAAACATAAAAAGTCGCTGGGGCATGGGAGGCGCTCTGGGGTTGACCGATCTCATTGCTGCTGCTTGAATTATATGGCTGCGCTAGATTGGGAAGTCGCGACTGTTAAGTTTGGAAGTGCTTCGGTTACCAGGGGTGTGGCTCCCGCTGTCACCATCCGTGTCAGGAAGATCATTGAGCTGTCTACCTGAAGGCAATATTGGAGGCAAGGAGATCTCCATTGGCGAACACGGATTGGACAAGCTCGACGAAGCTCTGCAGCCGCATAGGCGATGCTTGAAGCGGAGAGTTTGGGGATTGGGCGGCGACAGCGTGGCAAAGGGGAATTATTGAATGGATGCGCGTGGATGTCTGAATGTGTGGAGAAGCAACACGACATCGAGATCGCGATTCGTCGGAGGTTAGCGCAGCTGGTTAGCCAGGCAGTGCAAATCAGAGGGAAGCTAGCGAGTCGCTCGGAGAGGACCGCGAAGGCACAAATTTGGGGGACTTGAAACATTAGAATGGAATGGTTGGGAGACGGCCGCATTGTGCAAGGCCGTACGGTCTTGGGACGCAATGCTCTTGGAGCTGCTGGTGAACATGGACATGGCTTGGCAAGCTTTCCCGGCTGGGACGGACGAAATTGCAGAGATGCGGCGGAGGATGCACGGGGGAGGATGGCAGTAGTAAATTGCAAGGCGGCGATGAAGACAGGGCGTGGCGTGGCGTTTGATATGGACAGCAGCTATTGCTCTGGGGATTGATAGGCGGATCAAAGGCTGGTCAACCTCAAACCGCGAGGCTTTGTTCATGCTGTGCCTGTAGATGGACCCGATATGCGTTTCGTGGCTATTTAGAATGAAGGTTGAGCAGAGGAGCAGCCCCTGCGACTGCGACACGGGGGAAGGAAGCTGTACCCAGAGCGACCCAGAGCGGAACGCGCAGTAGTGGTGGTAGGGTCGGAACGGCGGTTTGGAGGATGAGGGTCAGACGAGGTTGGACGTGGTGTGCGCGGCAGGCATGCGCAAGCTCGAGTGAGATTTTCTGTGAATGGATGGGTGGATGGATGATGGCTGCAAAGCATGGGCCTCTAAGCAGACAGGCTCCAAGCTGGGTGGGGATGAGATGAGAATGGGCTCAGAATAAAAAAAAATATGAGCAAAAAAGGGGAGCGCGCGACCGGTAAGCCCTGGAAGGGCAGCAGACAGAGGGCGGAATCGCAGGAGCTGTTGCTATTCTTTGTCTGCAGAGTGCTATCAGCGAGAATCACCACGACCCCCCATGCTCGTTCGCGCCCAGTCGCAGCAGACAAGGCCAGGAGATTACCATGATCTCTGCCAGGCTCTATCTGGGACGGCGCGTTGCCGGATTGGGCTACGCTGGGGCGCTGCCGTTGGAAGACGGAGGAGAGAGTTTGGCAATTTTAGCAGCGTTCTAGCAACAAGGGAAGCGCAATGACAGCGATGACGAGGTGGGTGTCTGTGCCAAGAAAACGCCCCTCTGCGCTAGCCAAGTGGTGGCAGTACTGGCAGTCTGCCATTGCTGCCATTTGTGCCATTCTGCTGCCAGTGCTCTGCCAGTTTCTGAAAAAAACTGGAAGCTAAAGACCCCGAGCTGCCCGAAAGCTGCCAACGTCAATTCCACTCGGCCTTTCTCTGCTATTGGCTGCGCGTCGCTTGTTGGGCGATCGTCCGCCGCGGTGACGCATACTGAGCACCGTGCAGGACGAAGACAGACGACCGTGAATCGTGAATTTCATGCTGCTCGTTGCTGCTTCTTGCGCCTTCAAGCCGCCTTTGATAGGGCACCACAAGATGCAGATGCACCCGCTTCAGATCTTCCTCACCGCATGCGAATTGGGCCACGGCACCCCCTCCAGCAAAATCCGAGCCCTGGTCGATCGCCATGTCGGCCACCGGGGCGGATACGCAGACGCGTCCTGGGGGGTGGAAGTCGCCGGATAGCTCCTGAATTCTGACCTGACGCGACGCGAGAGAAGACAGAATAGGACAGGATGGGGATAGGATAGGTGCTCCGTAGACTAGACAAAGGAACGCTTGCAGCGCCTGCGAAATTGGCTGTGTGTCTGTCTGTGAGCTGGAGGCTGGTGCCGGACTGTACATACTTACAGCACACAGTGCACAGCACCGCCATCGCCGAACCAATGCCTCCAGTCTCCACTCGATTCTTGCATACTGTACTTACATAGACACATCGACACATACATACATACGTATGCACATGCTTCCGTCAACAAAAACTCTGCTTCTGCTGTATCTGTCTCTCTGCGTGCACTCGGGAATGCTCACGCCCCCTCGGTCGTATCAAAGTAGTCGTTCTCGTTCCCACCCCAGCAGCTCATCTCCCGCGCCTCTTTTGAGCCTGGTGGGCTTTTGCGAGTACCGTACCTGTTCCTACCGCTATCTTTTGCCCATCGGAACCCCCATCAATATCAGGCCTGGCGGCGGCGGCGATAGCGTTCTCACCCGGGCCTCTAGCCTGAGTAGCCTGAGTTCGTGCCAGGAACCCAGTCCCCCAGGACGCTGCCCCAGTCACCGTTACCCAGTCACCCAGTTCCCAGCACTTCCGCCTGTCACCTTGCGCTTCCTTGATCTTGCAAGTTGCCTCTAGCTTGATTGCGCACTGAACTTGTTGCTGGCTGTGGACCGTGAGCCCTGGACCTTGGACCTTGGACCTTGGACCTTGGACCGTCCACCGTCGATGTTCGACTTGTGGGCGCTGCAGCGGCAGATCAAGCTTTATCACTGCACACTACCCACAATCTCTCCCAACCTTCGACGGCTCCTCTCCTCCGCTCTCTTGCTCCGCCTCCTCCCTTACCCTACCTTCCTCTCTACTACTTCTTTCTATCTACCTCTCTCCCTCGTCGACCCCTTTGCGTCGTCTCCCCTCGCTCTCCCGCCCGCCCGCTCGCTCGCTGTGTAACCCCAAGGTTGTGGCACCAAACTTGCGCCTTCCTTGGCCCCATTCGTGCCTTGCCCAACGTCTTGTGGCAGTTCCCGCTTCCGTCTCGCGCGCGCCCGCAAACCGTTTTCCCAGAGCTCACCATCGCCTCTCTTTCTCACCTGTTTCATGTCGACCAACTGACGAGTGTCTTCTGGCCACCGTACGCTCATTCCCCCCAACCTTTTTTATCTTAATCAATAATCTCGCCGCCCGACCGTCGCCCTCGTCCTCTCGGTGCTGTGTGGCTTGCCCATCGTCGCGGCACCTGTCCGCCAACGCCAACTTTTCTGGGTTTCCTTCACCCTGCGTCGCCCGCCTCCTCGACCCTCCACCTCTCTCCCTTTTCGGTCCCAGCTTTCTAACAACCGCCCGCCATGGCTCCCGCCATTCCCAGACTGCGAATTCTCTCAGGTGCGTCCCTCTGTCGCGAGCTGTCACACAACAATGGCTCGCAAAGTTTCCGTCTGTACAAAGCACTCGCGTTATCTGGCTTGTGATAATGTACATCCAGCCGCCTCTACCCGCCCTCGTCCGTTCTGTTGACTGATACCACTACACCTGCCCTCTTGCCTTTTACAAACGTACAATGTGCACTAACTCAACCTCTAGTCGGCGGTAACGCCGTTTCGGCTTTCCTGTCATGGCGACTTCAAGCTACCAATGCCTGCGACGTTACGCTAGTGTGGAAATCTGGGTTTGAGAGCGTCGCCCAATATGGCATTTCTTTCAAGTACGTTCCGCTGCGTGATTCTTTCGCTGGAGCACCCAAAGCTAACATTTTCGCAGATCCGCACTCTACGGCAATGAGCGGTTTAAACCCCATGCTGGTATGTCGCAAATTCTTGATGCTTCCTGAGGAAAAGCAACCGTACTAACGACTTCGCTGTAGTGGTCCGAACTCCTGAAGAAGCCGCCCATTCTTCCAAGCAGCCATTCGACTATGTCCTCCTTTGCGTTAAAGCCCTCCCCGATGTATACGATATCGCCAACATCATCGAGTCAGTCGTCTCGCCACAGCACACGTGCATCATTATGAATACCACACACTGCTTAGGAGTGGAGTCATATTTAGAGCAACGGTTTCCAACAAACGTTGTGTTGTCACTAGTATCAGGGGCAGAAATTTCACAGCTAGGAGCTAGTGAATTTGAGCATAAGAGCGCAAACGGCATATGGGTTGGACCAGCTAACAAAAATGACCGAATCCCGGCGCAGATCCAGTCAGACATGGCTGACGCTTTGGCTATGACCCTTGGTTTGGGTCAGGTCGACTGCAAGGTATCTCCAAACATACGCCAACAGCAATTTGAGCGAATGATAGGGTATGTCCCATATCAGTTTTCTGTTGCCTGTGAGTCCCGCTAATCAATACTAGACCAATAGCATTCCATCCGACTAGTGTTCTTTTTGAAACTCCGAACCACGCAGAGCTGATCGAGAAGGTCGGCGTCAGGCCTCTCATTACCGGCATCATTGACGAGTTACTTGAGCTTGCCAAAGCCCAGGAGTGTACGTTTTCCTCAGATTTCCGTGATGTGACGATCCAACAAATGCTCCAACCACAGGATAATAACAGTACCATGTGGATGGACTTTGAAGCCCGGCGACCCATGGAAATTGAGACATATCTCGGCTCCCCATTAAAACTCTCACAAAAGTTCAATGTTCCTGTACCTCGTATCGAAACCCTCTATGCTACTCTTCATCATCTCAACATCGCAAACAGGAACAAACCGGCCGCAGGACAAACACCATCTCCTTCCAATGGGGCTCAACCAAATGGTGTCCAGCACCCACCGAGGCTCTCTTCTGCTCCTTTACCCAGAGGACCACCAGGACCCGGAGGACCAATGATGAACGGAAATGGCCCCATGAAAAACGGACCTCGTCCTGGAAGCCGCGCCCCTTCCATTACCGGAATGCCACCTCCAATGGGTCGCCGAGGCCCTCCAGGACCTCCAAATGGCTATCCACCGAGGCAAATGAACGGCATGCCGAATGGGCAACGACGACCTTCATTTGAGGAGAATAATTTGGAGGAGTTTTCACACCTAATGCTCTATGACGATATGGCCAATGAAGGGGGTGCCAACGGCTATGATGGTCCCAACGATCTTGCACTTCGAGAAAGGGAGCTCATGCTGCGTCAGAGGGAACTTCAGCTTAGAGAGCAGGAGCTTAATATGCGTCGTGGTGGCCGAGGCCGACCGCCTCCGCCACCATCCATGGGCGGCTTTGATGAGGACGACGATGAGGATGACTATTTCGATCCAATGGCTCCCCGTGGTCCTGTGCCCATGATTGATCCTGACAATTTCGATATGATGAGCGTAACGTCACGTCGCAACCGCAAAGTACCCAGTGCCAGCCAAATTCGAAAGAATCCCGAAATGGCAGGTTATGGTGGACAAGGCCGATCCAGGAACCCGTTCTCGCGCGCAGGAGGGAATAAGAATCGGACAAGTGCGCGAATGATGCAAGATGTGCCTGGTCTTCATGATTCGATTATGAACAACCCACTTATGGGCTACTCGTCGAATCGCTACGGCGATGTCGACCGTGGTACTATGGGAGCACAATCCAGAGCGAATTCACTGACTACAGCCCGTCTAGATGAGCTTCAACAAGGTGGTGGCAATTACGGTGCCTATCCTCCGATGAGCCGTCGGACCAGCCAGTCGCCTGGCAACCCCCTTAGCCCTGGGCCCCGGCCGATGGGCCGGCCCTCTCCACCCAACGGCTATCCTAATGGGATGCCGTACAATGGGCCCTCGCCGCCTGGCATGAGGGCACCCGTTCCCCGGCATCCGCCAGGACATGGAAACTCAGTAGCACCACAACAAGTTGAACAACATGCTGGGGTGAGCAATCCCTACCCGTCCAAGTCTCGTCCTCAAGTTCGCAGTCTGACTGGAAGTGCTTCTGCCAGCGCGGGGTCTGGTGATTCCGCCCAACTAGATTCGGAAAACTCTGCGCATAGCAGCCAGAGTAGCCTGGGACCCCGTCCTCGACTTGGCGTTCGGTAATTGGAGAAATCTGTTTCATTTCCACATCAGAGCATTCGACTTGGAGTATGTTGGGAGTCTGCATCACCACCGTTTTTCGATTCGGCGACTTATTGATGAAAGTTATCTACTGGTTTGAAAGCCGGCAGTCCCTGCCACTGACATGTCTTTTTTGGGGTTCCTTATCTCTCTGCTGTTGACGGCGGGCTATCATCCATCATCTTGCTTCGGAACCACACACGCACACACTTACACACGCACACGAATATACAACTAGGATTTTGTTTTATCGCTCGATCACTGAACAAGCGGGATCGGGAAAGGTTTTTTATGAACTGCCACGGGCTGTTTTGGGGCTCGCTGGCGGGTAATTAATGACGAACATTAGAGATTTGGACACAGGGAGGAGCACTTTGCACGTATACAGACCAGCCTTGACACCAGGTTGTTTTTTCAAGCCTTTTTTTTCTTTTGTCACTATCGTACATACAGTAGACGTGTTTTTTTTTTTGGCCAAAAGGCGACGTCTTCTTTCATTACCCCGAGCACCCGCTAATATTTGATGTTTTCTTGGTCATGGGATTGCTCCCAAAGGGGTTCGGGCTTTCAGAAGCTGATAGGAGTTTTTGATACATGCACATGTCTTGTGGCTTTTTGTTAGGCATTTATATATGCCACTGAGACAGCTATTCCCCCAGTGCAGTATTATTGGGTACGGACTGTAAGCGTGTGTATTATTGATTCCTGGGCGGCAAGAGGATTGACGATGAAGAAGGAGCAGAGTTGTGGGGAAGGGAGATAGGATGGCTGGGCATTACAGATATGGGAAGAGCAGAGGGCAGAGGGAGATGATTAGGCATGTAACAAAAGCATACATAGCTTGAAACAGCAAGCAAGCGCAGAAGAGAGAAAGACAGTTGCATTCTCGATGGCATGTGCATGGATCTGGATGCGGGGAAGTAGTGTTGTTTGAATACGAAGATGTGAGCAGCCTTGCCAGGCCAGGGCCAGCCCAGCCCAGCTGAGGTGGAGAAGCGGCCGCCAGATATGCGTGGATCCACGGCTGAGGCAGCCGCCGACGTAAACGGTTTTTGGTTAAGGTTTCGAATGTTATTGTCGAATGTCGAAGAGGCTGGGCTAAGGCACGGAAGAGTCACGTGCCATGGTACTTTGATTTTGGCCTCGGACTTGTGCTTGTGCTTGGACTTGTCGGGAGGGAGGATCTAACAGTGATGCAGTGATGCAGTGATGATGGTGAAGGGCAAGTGGCTTCACGATGCGATACCCCAGGTGTATTTGTGTTTGTGTGCAAGCCCCGTCGTTTCCAAAACAGACTAGAGCATGTTGCGCAGGCGGGCAACAACCTCTCGCACCTCTCGCACCTCCCTCATAAGGAGCATGCACCCTCCAATTGCACGGCTCGACATTCCCTCATTTCTCCCGCGCACCGCGAATTGCTACCCAATGCTCCCTGCAGGCGCATACAAGACTAATAAAGCTATCTAATAGACTCTGGTGCTAGGTGGTAGCCAGCAGGTATTCAGGCCTTGTCCGCATTACACGCAGCGCCCCATTACGCCGCCGAGCGATCCCTGTGTCTCCCTTGTGTTCCTTGAGTTCCTTGGGTTCCTTGGGGAGCTGCATGCCGTGCTGCGAGCCCCTCGAACCCCTCCATTCCCTTCCGACTTGCACCCTATAGCAACTTGCGCCAGCGCTGGCTGCTTGTTGCTGTTGTAACCCCACCTTGACCGTAACGCCCGCCAAACCGGGCCTGCGTCCGCAACAACCACCACCACCACCATAAGCGCACACAGCTCCAGTTGGCAGGGCCGACAGAGCCCAATTAAAGCCAACTCGTCTCCCGCCTCGTCCCAGCCTTTGCCCTCCAGCCCGAGTCTCAGTCCTTCTCGTCTTTCTCGTCCTTCTCGTCCTTCTCCTCTTCCTCCTCCTCGTCGTAGCCCCGTGTGGACCCACCAGTTCTTCAGCCTTGCGCTGCTCCTGCTCGTGCTCGCTGTCCAGTTTTTTGCCCCGCAGCTTCCTCAGCATATTTTGCAGTACCTCACGCCAGCCCACATTACATCACCGCCCAATTCGCTCCGCAGCCGACCCCTCCATAACGATCCTCCCATTTGTCTCAAACCCCGCCAGCACGTCGAATTCGCCGGTACCTTCAATACAGATACGGAACGCAGCATGGCCCTAGTCGAGCAAGCAAAGCGGGTTGCCGCTGAATTCGAGTTTGGCCCAGACCATGTCAATCGCGCAGTCAAGGAGTTCATAAGGGAGATGGGTATGTCTTGGCTTTCACACCACCTCACTGTCAAACATGAAAACCAAGCCTCCAGAAACTGACTGCTTGCAGACGAGGGTTTGGATAAGCAAGGTACTGAGCTGAGCCAGATCCCCACTTACGTCACCGCGGTCCCCAACGGCACTGAGAAGGTACGGCACACAACGCGCAGATCCAGGTCAATGGCATAGAATGAAGCAAATCTAATGCGGGAAATAGGGCCTCTACATGGCCGTGGACTTGGGCGGCACCAATTTCCGTGTCTGCTCTGTCCAATTGCACGGCAACACCACCTTCTCCCTCACCCAGAGCAAGGTCGCAATTCCCCGCGAGCTCATGGTTGCAAAGACCTCGAAAGAACTGTTCGCATTCCTCGCAAAGCAGATCGAGGCCTTCCTCAAGGCTCATCACGAAGAACACTATGCTGGCGTTGTAAAACGCCGTGAAGCCGGAGAGGCACACAAAAGCGAAGAGATTTTCAGCTTGGGCTTTACCTTCTCCTTCCCCGTTCAGCAGATTGGTATCAACAAGGGATTACTCATGCGTTGGACCAAGGGCTTCGATATTGATGAGGCAGTTGGCAAAGATGTTTGCGCCTTGCTCCAGGCAGAGCTAGATGCCCTCCATCTACCAGTACGCGTCGCTGCCTTGGTGAACGATACTGTTGGAACTCTTATGGCGCGTTCTTACACATCTCCTGGAAAGACTGGTACACTTTTGGGCGCCATCTTTGGCACTGGAACGAATGGTGCCTATGTGGAGAAGCTCGACAAGGTCACAAAGCTCACGAAGAGCCAGGATGCTGGAGCATACGACAAGTCTACTGGTGAGATGATTGTCAACACAGAGTGGGGTTCCTTTGACAATTCGCTCCGCACGCTTCCCAACACGCCTTATGATGTCGAGTTGGACACTAAATCCAACAACCCTGGGATCCAGATGTTCGAGAAGCGAGTGTCAGGCATGTTCCTTGGTGAAATTTTGCGTCTGGCTCTGGTTGGCCTGGTCAAAGATCCTAACGTTCCTCTATTCGCGGACGAGAACTCGTCGTCAAATGATGTTCACAGCACCACGCAAATTCATGACGGTAGCCCGCTATGGAAGCAGTGGGGTATCGACACAAGCTTCCTCAGTATTTGCGCCGGTGACAACAGCCCTGGTCTCCGGATGATCAGGCAGACTCTTGACAAAGACTATGGCGTCTCCGCTGTGAGTGCGGAAGATGCAGAGGCAGTACGAGAAATCGCTGCGGCCGTCGGTCGCCGTGCAGCTCGGCTCTCTGCAGTTCCTATTGCGGCCATTGTTCTCAACACTGGCCGACTAGGCAAGACGACAGGTGACCCAGAAGCAGATGTCATCGACATTGGCGTCGATGGTTCCCTGGTCGAGTTCTACCCCAATTTCGAGGACCATATCCGGCAAGCCCTTCGCGAAGTTCCCGAGATTGGCGAGCAGGGCGAGAAGAGGATTCGAATTGGCATTGCGAAAGACGGCTCTGGAGTGGGTGCTGCGTTGATTGCCCTAGTAGCAGGCAATATCTCGGACCCAGCTTTGTAAATACGTATCGATTGGGCTGATGCAAGTCTCAGATACACATTCTTTGTTATTGTTTGCATTTACTTTGCATTGAGCATGTGAGCAGGTGTGGGTGGAATGGGGAGGGCGACGAGTGGGTGTTGGTTCCCCTCATTGGCAAGTAGCCGGCTTGATACGAATCATATGTGCATAGGAATGACCTAAGATGAGCGAGCTGGGTGGCTAGTCTTTGTAGATTTTCGGTCTGCAGCTGTTGGCAAAGAACGTTTCGTTTCACATGTTTTACCGGTGCTTCGTTTGTGTAAACTGACAGCGCCGAATCTGATGTGTAGTAGCACACTAGCTGATGACAACAACCATCCATCCATCCATCTGTCTAATCAGGCAACAAACCGACGTTATACTCAATCAGAACGCTCCGACCCACCCCTAAACAGGGCGAACCCCACTTGAAGCTATTCTCTTCGCTAGATAGCCCCATAATTGACAAACAGACGAATCGGTCTAATGCAAAGCCCACAGCCACTATTATTATTCGTCTATTCATGTATGACACTTTGAAGTTTTCGAAAAGACTTTTTTTTTCCACCTCACCCTGCCCACATTGTTCAATTTGGGCCGTTATATATATATATTTATTTAACGGAGTATATAAATAGATTTTACTGCTAGGAAGAGGATATGCTTGTTCGATTGTCAAGAGGCCCGGCTGGCACAATTGGTTAGCGCGTGAGACTTTTAATCTCAAGGCTCTGGGTTGTACGTACTTTCTATATCTTTCAGACTTGTGAATTATTTGGTCTTGGGGGATTGAACTTGAACTAACTTGCTGTCTGCTTGTAGCGAGTCCCAGGTCGGGCGTGAACGTAAACGTAGATTTGCGGGGGTTCGGATGATGGGGTTGTCGTGGATTGTTTACCCTTTTTTTGGGTGTTGTTTTTTGGGATTGGTAGGTGGGTGGATGGGTGGATGGGTGGGTAGGTATCATAATTAGTTCAGTTTATGCACAAATGTGGAGTCTGTTTTATGGGAGTGGAGTGCGTGGTATATTATCTAGTGATAGACTTTGTTTGTGGGCGAGGGCGGGGAAAAAGGTATAGCTAAACCTTTAATCTACCTAGTCTAGCTACCGTCGCCTATGATTCAGACAAAAACTACACCACGTATACACAGAGATCACTTACGTATCACATCTCCATCTCACCCTTCCCTTCCCTTATCTCTTTTCCTTTCTCCACGAGTTAGTTATACCGTTCCGTTAGAGGCAACCCACACCATCCCCATTCGGAAAGTATAAACCATCTTACCAACCAATCAAAACACTGTCTTCTTCCCCTCCTCATGCAAACTCACTGCATGCAAGCAGCCCAGCACACGCAAACACACACATGCATACAGCATATGCAACACATAGCAAATAGGGCATAAATCCAAACAGGAAAGCAAAAATTGCCGTATGCGGATAATAGTCGTATCTAGCCTTGAATTCTTTCGAGGTTTATACACCAGATACAGTAGGGTGCCTAAACGATTCCAGCCTGAATTTGTGGAATCATGCATGTGAGAGGCGGGGTAAGAAGGTACGAGTAGGGAGAACGAAGGAGGTAGGATGTGTATAAAAGGCGACATGATATCATGCCCTCGAGGAGAGAAGAATATTCAAACCAAACCGTCTTCGTAAGATTTGTCGGCTATTTCAGAAAACGTGCAATCAACGACTGCTCTTTACTGCTTGAAGTCAGCGACCACCTACCAACACAGCGACTCAACCTGATATCATCCCAATGCCTCCTCCCCGCCACGCCATCATCGCCATAACCTCCGCCTCTGCCCCTCTCTTCTCTGGCAAAGAAACAACCGGCCTCTTCATAGGCGAGGCCTTGCACCCCTACAATGTCCTCGCCTCCGCCGGCTTTACCGTAGACCTGGTCTCAGAAACAGGTTCTTACACACCAGACTGGCTCTCCCAGCAACCAGATTTTCTTTCCGGCAGTGACCTCGCTACCTGGAACGACACGGATAGCGAGTTCCGCAAGAAGCTCGACAACATGAGTAAAGCGGCTGACGTCGATGGATCGAAGTACGGCGTGTTTTATGCTTCAGCGGGACATGCGGCGCTTATTGATTATCCTAATGCGACAAACCTTCAAAAGATTGCCGAGCAAGTGTGGGCGAATGGAGGTGTAGTGTCGAGCGTATGCCATGGCCCTGCCATCTTTACGCACTTGCTTGATCGCGCGACGGGCGAACCGCTCATCAATGGGAAGAGACTGACGGGATTCACGACCGAGGCCGAGGAGACGATGGGGATTATGGGGGAACTGAGGAGCTGGGATGCCGAGATGGTGGAGGAGGTTGCAGCAAGGCTTGGAGCGACGTGTGAGTTCTCTTCTCAGACGTATATCTCTGGCACCTTGCCTTGGTGTCTACTAAGTAGCATGGGTATAACTCGATGGGATCCACTTTGCTGACGACTACCACAGATGAGCGCGCGCCGGGCATTTGGGACGACTTCCATGTCGTTGATGGACGTCTTGTTACAGGGCAGAACCCTGGGAGTGCGGCATCAACCGCTAAGGCTGTGGTGGAGGTGTTTGACAAGCTGTAAACGGCAACATGGATTGTCTTACAGTGTTACTATAAACAGCAGTATCGGTTAATTCCTTTAGTTATGTGGTGTTGGGCAGATAAGGTCAATGATAGCAACCGAATGAATGAACTCTTGTGCTGTGATGTACGTATACCGTACGTGCTTACACGAGTATGCGTGGCTAAACATATCCTCGAATGAAACACATTAGTAATGACGATAAGTCCAGTTGATCTCCATACTGGATTCGCAAGACGACGACGGCATTGTGCTCAAAAGGAAGATAAAAGAGTCACATGAAGATTGGTGGTGGTAAGAATAGACCCGACATGTCGGTATTTAGAGCTTAGAATAGAAACCCTCATACGCCACGCATGCCTCAAGGTGCACTTCTAGAGGTGCGCTGGTGGGATTATGTCAGCTTCGACCTACTTGTTGGAAATTATTGGAAAAGAGCTCGCCATGCATCGTCGAGTAGGTAGCGACCGAGACATTTTGGGGGTGCAGGGCGACAATCGCAGAAACGTTTGACGTCATGTGATGCCATATATGTCGGCAGAGGTAGTGAAACGGTACAAAGCAATTATAATCAAGCGGTACTCTCTATGAGCGGAGATGCCGTGCGAATCAGACAATGAGGCATTCAACTTGATTAGAGTGGCATTAGATGGAGAAAGGACAAATCTCTGGTCCAGTAATGCTTTTGGCGTGTAGAGAGCTGGGATAGTCGAGCGGCTGTCTTGATGCAGCCCCAGCAACGGGCCGGCTAACCTGCTGGGATAGAGTGAAAGCTTATCCAGCCCATGTGTCCCCGCGTGTCGGGTTCGCCGGTGAATTGGATCGACAGCATACCACGTTTGTGCTTTGGCCAGCAGGTAATTCAAGACAAAAGAGTGGCCAAGGAGCGTAATTGGCAAAAGTTGCGCAGGATGTGACGGGAGTGGAAATACGAGCGTATGAACTCCCCTCATCCCAATGCCCTGTTTGGGACTTGTGGATAGAGGCTTGATGTTCTGGTGCTGGTCCCAAGAAAGCGCGATTTGGCTGCTGCAAGTCGGTCGGTCTGCATGCAATGGATCTCACTCGGATGATTGTCGCGTCCGTCGGAAGGACCAAACGACGAGACCGGAGAAGACTACAGACGTACTATCTGCCGATATAGAAATGGGGGACATGCAGTGGTCGGCCGGGTTGGAACCAGTGAAGGGCACACCGACTGATGGCCATAGATGGAGGGGACATGTCTAGGAGCAAAGGGCGGTCGGCGATGCCGCGACAAAGGGCCCAGGGTTGTGCAGATGGGTTCGGTTGTGGGAAGAGTGCGTACTGTCCCGCCTCCATCCCCCCCGCATCTGCCCAGTAGGGCGAGTGCGTCGTCTGCACATGTCGTCTGCAGGGTGCCGCGAGCCAATGGCCTGAGGCATTGGAGAGCCCCCAGCAAGCGAGGCGAGGCTTGGGAGCTTCGTCAACGATGGGAAATGCATCAGAAGATGCCGTTCTCCGGGCGTCCTAGGGTGGGAGTAGGTTAGATCGGCGTCAAGTGAAGTGTCAACCAGACCAGACGGAAGGATGAAGGTGGAAGGATGTGGGCAAATGACGTGTCGAGACCATCGCAGAGCCGCATGGAGGGAATGGGGACATGGCCAGGTGGGTGGGGATATAAAAGAAATGGCGTTTTTCTGTCGACTTTTTGCGACTAGAAACCAAAGACGAGCGAGAAAGCAAGAAAGAAGCGCTGGGAGCTGGGTTTGAAACAGCCACCACCACTCACCACCGACCACTCACCACTGGCCACTCACTCTCTGTGCCCACCGCCAAAACGAAACAAGAGCCCCGGCCACTAAGCCCTACCCGTCGCCCGTCGTCGCCCGTGCCCCGTTGGCAGCTGCGTCCCCGTCGTCGACTTGAACTTTTGACGTTTTAGACGTTTGCACATTTCCTCTCCCCCCAAACTCAGACTCCGCGACCAAACACATCGCAAACCTGCACCAGTAAGTTTTGATTCGCAGACACTGCGAGGCTGGCACCACAAGACCTGCGAGGCTGACGCATGCGCCACAACAGTGTCCTCCAACCGGGACCCCGCAGACAGCTTGCCGCAGTCGCTGGCTGCCGTGCTGCAGAATAATTCTCCCGTCCAGGACCCGCTCAGCGACTGGTTCTCGTCATCCCCTCGAGACTTCTCTGCTCGCCTCGTCCACTTGACTGCCCTCCCAACCGGCCAGGTGCCGATCTCTTCTTCATACCCTTCCTCGCCGCCGTACTCGCACTCTGTCCGCAGCAGCTCCTCCATGGCACCCGCCTGTATCCACCAGTCCAACGCCTCCACCCACCCGCCATCCCTCTACAACCACTCCGATGTGACGCCTACTGAGACCTCGATAAGCACGGGTATCGCCAGTCAGTTCTCGGGCGTCCCGCTGCTCGAAGAAGTGAATGGCGTGCTCGAGAGACGCCCGAATCAGTTCAAGCCGGCCATGTACGAATGTGCCTTCTGGTTCCTGAGCTGTACATACGCGTCGAACGATATGGAGGAGTGGGAGGTTCACTGCTTAAGTCATTTCAGAGGCGAGGAGCCCCCTCGGTCCGTGCAGTGTCCCTTATGTGATTGGAATACTACGTGCGAGGATGGAGCGACCGCGTGGAACCACCGAATGCGGCACATTGCTTCCTGGCATGCCATGCTCGGCCACACGCTGAAGACCAGCCGGCCCGACTTCCATCTATTCCAGCACCTATGGCAGAAGCGCTTGATTGATGATTCAGATCTGAAGGAGCTGAAGGGCGGGAACCACAATCTTACTCGGCCGCCATCCAACTACACCAGCACGAATCGACCGCGAGACAGAGACAGAGACAGAGACAGAGGTAGGGGACAGCGCTCGAGACGACAGCATATCCCCGCAAGACACCCTATGAATCCTGTGCCCGCCTGAAACGCATGTCACGTGCTGACCATGTCTCTCTGCCTCTGTCTTGAATGGTTGCATTCTTCACTCAACCAGTGATTCGAGACTGCAATGCCATGCTGGCTGGCTCCCGGCATGTTGGTGCCAAGTCCACTTTCGGTCATGGAGCCTTCCCTCAAATTTGTTGTTTCCTTCTCTTGTCTGCCACATGGTTTTCTTGCACACGTAATTTTTTATTTACTTTCTTCTCTTCAAATAGCTTCATGATTTGAGCGTTACTGCTTTTAGGGAATCGTCCTCTTAGTTTGACTCCATAAGGACACGATGGCATATCTGGCGTTTGGGATAAAAGGATTTAGCGATGTGCGTTGGTAGCGACTTTGAATTCTAGTACTGTATTAGGGTGATATTGTACGAAGGGATGAATTGGAATGGAAAGGAATGGGATGATGGAATGGTTTTACCTGGTTTTCTCTACGGCGAGACATCTGGCTTTGCTTTATTCGAGCAAACGGGCTCGTTGGATGAAAGGCATGGATAAATGGGATAGATGATGGAATTCAAAAAGAATGACAATTGTCCTTTTTTCTTCTTTCCTTTTTTTCGCCACCATTTTCAGCTGAGGTGTGCATGCGCAGTTACGATGCAGTGTGGTAAAAAGCGGACACGCCAACCTCCTTATATCACTCTTACGGTGAGGCTACCGGCTACCAAAGCAAATCTCAGCCTAGCCCTCCTTTAAGAAAACGGGTATTTTCCCAGCCCCCTGCCCCCGCTTTGCCTCTTCGCCTGTTCGCGGCTCTTCTCGCGCGTTTGGGGAAAAACGCGTCCTGGTTCGGGTCGGGTTTGATGCCATCTTAAAACATGTCTGCCTTGGATTCATTCAATTTCCCGCGTCGTGCTGATGCAGCCTGGACTAGTACTAGTGGATTACTGCTTTTGGAAAGGGTTTAGGCCCATGGAGGCAAATGGTTCGCATAAGCATGGGGGATGGTTGCGTTGACTTGAGCGGTGTTGGGCTGGACTTGACGCATTTTTTTCTTTTGATTGCTTGTGGGTTTTTGTTTGAATTTGAGGGGGCCGGGTGAGATTTGGGTTTTGCAGGGGTGGATGGCGGTTGGGGACGGGTGGTGGTGGGTTTGCGGGTTAGGCAGCAGTATGAGGGGCGAGAGGAGCTGAGGTGGTTGTTGGGGGGGTTTGGTTGGTTTGGTGGAGGGAAATTTGGGTGTTGGGATTTAGTTTAAGGGAGAGATTTGGTAAAGGAGGGTATGGTGTATTGGAGTGTTTGTTTTGTTGATTGCATGAGGGAGAGGATTGGTGGGTTGAAGGATGGGGTTTATTTTCATCGCCGGTTGGTTGTGGGTATTTACTCTTGTATAGGCGTGTCTTGTACTTGTTTGGATTCGCCTTGATGTTTATTGTTATCGTTTCCATGGTTTGTATGGCCTTACCTATGGTATTTGATTTGCATTCCATCTAGAGAAGTGGAATCCTTAGGGTCAGAATAACCTTGAGATCGGATCAGGAGAAAAAGCTCTGAAATGATGGCTTTGTGTTTGTGATTAAAAGAGGGGGCATTAGTGCCAGCGAAAGTCTATGTTGAAGGAAGCTGGTACGCCTTTAGCTTAGTTTAGAAGTTCTGAAGAGGTAAGAGTTGGTTTGGTAATCCGGTAGCTGTAAACCGTAGTTGGGGGTACGGCGGCTATCAAATTTTTCGTAACCTTTGAGGTTTGTTCTGATATAGATGTTTCATGATCTTCCTACCCAAAAAGCTGTGTCTGGCGTGGATACCTGTGAAGCCGTGGAGAGAGAATTCATAAGAATGCTAGGATAGAATATATCTCGGCACCTATGGCATTGAGTTCGAAAAAATTGTTCAACATCAATTACTCTCTCCCGATCGGAAGAACAGGTCCGCAACAAAAGATTTGTTAATAAATCGGCTCGTAATTTATAGGGTTGATTGTTTTGCCATGCAACTTGCTGGGGACAGATGGAGAATTACTGAGTAGGTCAGAACGAGTAACCCGCAGAATGGCATTTAAGCGAGCCGAGGCCCCGCTGCAGACAACACTCCTGAACAACCAGCTGCCCAAGCTCTGAACAAGTCGCATACTATTGCGAATTGAAATTCGAATATATAACCTATCGGCAGCCATGGCTGAGATACCAAATTTCAACACTTTGTTTCGCCTTGATGGCAAGGTCGCCTTGATCACAGGCGGTTAGTTAAACCCTTTGCCACCAAATAGATGGCTCTGCATTGGCATCGATTTACTAAGTGACCATTACAGGTTCCACCGGAATAGGCTACTACATTGCTGCCTCTTTCATGCAAGCTGGAGCCAGCCAAGTTATCATTACCTCCCGCAAGGAAGCCGGACTGTCCGATGCTGTAAAAAGGCTAAACGCCATCCCTGGCTTACCTGGCCGGGCCTCCTACATCGTGTCGAACATCAGCACCATGGAAGGCGTGGAAAAGCTAACCGAAGATCTTCAGCAAGTGCTACCGAATGGTAAACTCCATATTCTCATCAACAATGCCGCTGCTAGCTGGGGAGGTCCGTTTGAAGATTTCGAGGACTGGAAGGTTGCGAAGACCTTTGACGTAAACGTTCGGGCTGTTTTCAATCTCACTAGAAAGTAAGCAATTTTTTTTCTTGTCGAAGGTAGTCACACATTGTACCTAACGTTTCGAAAGACTGCAGCCGAATCTTATGAAAGCAGCGATAAGGGATGATCCCGCGAGAGTTGTAATCGTGAGTTCTGTCGGTGGCGTTATTGTCCCGCACGTTGGCCAGGCCGGCGCGATAGCTTATAGTGCCTCAAAAGCGGCAGCTCATCATCTCGGAAGGAACTTCGCCATGGAGCTTGTGCCACATGGTATCACGACCAATATCATCGCCCCTGGTTGGTTCCCAACAAGACTGGCGAATCCCGCGATCGATAAAGCTGGTGGTGAGAAGGTTGCTGGAGCGGGGAACCCAATGGGAAGACTTGGAGACCCAGAGGATATTGCTGGTGCTGTTGTATATCTCTGCTCAAGAGCCGGTCGATATATTAATGGAGAGGATATCAGTATTGACGGAGGGAATAGGTTGATGAATGCTAGTGCGAGTGAGCACATTTTGAAAGTACGACAAGATTCTAAATTATAGATAGCCTACACGCAGAACCACAAGGCTGAGTGCAAGAATTCCTTTTTTCGTACTAAAGATGGGTATCGCTTTTCTGATCGCTTTATTTGCTTACTGTTACAGAAAGTTCGACCATGTCAGAGCATGCTAATTCAGCCTGTCTTTCCATGTAGCCGTTGAAAGCTAAACTTAAAGCTTACACATCCTATTCAACTACCAAGACATGCATTTCCCTTCTAATGCATCATTTCCGTCATTCCATGATGAGATCGCCGAGAAAATCCTTTACAAATGCCCCTGTCCACCCCACATTCACTTTCAATCATCATTCTCAATGTCCAACTTCTTTTCAATGATGCCCCAATTTTCCAATTGAATCAATAATTCCAGCGGGTCCTTGCCATTCCATGCAGAAATTTCCCACTCCCTTTTGTCTTTGCCGAAGTCTTCATCATATACTCCCGGAATGACTTCAATGGTCCACACCACTTTGCGCTGCGCAGTATTCAATTGTCGGATGTATTGACTAAGCTTCGTCAAAGCGTCGTCCCTGCTCCGCCGCCGGAGCTTGCTCCATGAACTTGAAATGTGCGGTATGCGACTTTGAGCTCCTGCATAGAAAGCAGTGCGTATTTCCTCAATCTCCGAAATGATATTGCAATAGGTTTCTCTGGTTAGACCAATCTCATCCATCTCTGGTGTATGAGGTGGGTACATTGGATGATGGAATCCGAACCGTAAAATTCGCAATCTTGAACCATGCTCGGTAGCTTTGCGGCACTCGAGCTTGCGATTGTGTTCATAGCTCGCTCTATTTGTTGGGCCTTGGAACTGCTCCGTCCATCTGTGGCCTTTGGTGAGCATTCCCCATAACATGCTTCTTCCGGATGGCAATGCTGTGTATTCTCTCCTTGTGTTCACGAGTGGATTATCTTCTCGTTCGATCATCCATGTGGCATAGGAGGTAGTTTGGGTACGAGAAGTGATGCTTGCTCTCATCCATGCCCGAAAGTATGGGTCAGAGCCATACCTCTCAGCATTCCTGCATAACAGTTCCTGTTTGAAGAAAGGGATGGCATTCGGCCACAGCGACCATGGCTGGGCTCGGTCGGACCGGTTTGTTTGCTTATGGTGGTGAGTCGAATCATCGTGAGGGAGTAAGTTCGATTCGTCATACTTCATTGCGGCAAATGGGTCGATGAAGTACAAGCGCTGCTCCGAGATTGCTTCGGATTCTACCATCTGTGATGCGCTTGGCGATTTTAAAGGTACGTGGAGGAGTTGAATGTGGGCCTCAGAAACACGGTTTGGCGGAAAAAGAGAGTACGAACTAAGACACACTATGACCTGGAGACCTCTTTCTTGCCAATTCCAAGTTATTTCTTCAAGCAGTTTATTGAGGGCTGTGCCTTGTTCTTCGGCTTTATTGTGTCGTTCGACTTGATTAGACACATACGGGACACAGTCTCTGGTTGGTATGGATAGTCGGACGACACTGCCATCCTGGTGTCTTTGGCCCTTATCTCCAGCCTCGGTCGAACTTTGAAATGACCGCTTAGGTCTATATCTCCAATTTGGCTCGCTGAAGGGTTCATCGAGGAAATTTGCCAAAACAGCCACCAAACGAGAGTAGTCGGTGTAGGTAATTCCATGATCGGCCATAGCTGTTGTATACTCTATTGGCTCACATAACCTCCAGGCTGTGATGAAATGCGCATTGATCTGAGTACACTGTTTCCGATCACATACTCCGGGTATCACCATCCCGATAGAGTCAGTGAATCGCATCTCTGGCTCTTCAGGCAGCAAACGAAAGTCTGCAGGCGATATTGAAACCACCCGATCCCTACTCGATTGATGTGAAAAGGTGCAAATTGAAGACCTCAGACGACGCAGTATGCTAGGTCGTTTTCGCGAGTCTTGGTCTGTAGGCGTTTCTATTGATAGAATGCTGGTTGATGTAGCGGACGATCTCAAGCTTGGTCCTGAAGGTATTGTGAGCGGTGTACTTGGCCTCGAAAGAGAATTTGAGTCCTGAGTGATGCGGCATGGCTCCAGAAGAGTAGGAAAGTGTTGCAGGTTTTGACGGTTTCTGTTCGGCGCCTCTTCCTCCACGACGCCACATTCGGATATCTCATACTTCCGTGGCATTGAATGTACCAGGCGTTGTATCTTCTCAAATCGAATCTGCTCTTCATCCAATTCGTCTTTCTCCAGCCATCTCTTACCATTCAGGATGTGCAGCTTACAATGCCGAATCATGAATACGGGCATTTCATGACCCAGGTGTTGACTGCAAACAAAATTGTAGGCCGCGATTGTTTTTTTACGCGTTCATGTGGGTTGAAGCGCGATGTTGTGTAACAATGTATGTGTAACTAATGGATCACAACGTTCAGGCATGAAGGGCTTTGGGCCACAGTGTCTCTTTATCATGGGCATTGAGGGCCAAACAAGGAGAAATCAAACCAGACGCCTGGATACAATGCTCCATCTTCTCCAATACCCATCACTCTCAAAACATCCTCAAAACGTATCCTCGCCTCTTGTGGGCGGCGAAGGCGGGTACAAAGGGATGACGAAGGGAGGTGGCTTGGGGCTAGCCCGAATCGACTTCAAAGGTATTGGTCGCTCGCTTATTGTTTGCGAAAGACGTACCAGAGGCGGCGGAGAAATTGAGAGCTCAGCTGTGTCGCTTTTCCAACGCAACGGTCAATGTCGCTGCGTGTGACTGTACGATAGGGGTCATTTCGAGCTGTTCACCAGTAGCAGTAAGGGGTTGGTTTCCTTGGCGGCTAAGCTACTGACCGACTTCTCTTTTCTCTCAAGGCGTAAAGCAACAATACAAATAACCGGTTCGGAAATGAAAGCAGTAGAGCCACTTGTAGCCTAATATGGAGACAAGTCAGTAATAGTGAGGGCGCGCCTTTTTGGCTCGCTATCAAGGTAAGCTAAAGCCAGCCCTAGTGCCTGTTAAGGTTTGTACTCACTATCTGTAGCCGGAATGAGAGTAGTGACGTCTTCTCTATCTGTTTTTCGCCATCAATACAAAGGAAACCAGTCGAAGAAGTCAGTTTCATTTTGCACATACATGTTCCTTAATGGGATCTTGGCATGCTTCCGACCTCATCCTGACTTCTGTCAATATACTAGTAACAAGTATCACATGCATCATTGTGCACCACGAGCCACTCTTCAGAGCAATATTTCTGTCACTCGTACTGCTTTTATTTCTCGATCTACGTGCATCTAGACTTTATCTAATTACCAGTTCCAAATGAGCTATTCCGACTGTTCAAATTTCTTCCAGGTGGAATTCGTACTGCTGTGTCTGCAACTATACTGAGACCACCTTCTATCAAAGACTTTACATAAATAGGCCACATATAATTCAATGATCTGCCATAACTATACGATGCTCTGTCAGTGTTCATTGACAGATGCTACTGGCCCATTACTAAACAACAAACACAAAAATATGGCAAACTTATCTCGAAGCCCTCTAACTTATCTCAAAACAGGTGTAAATAAGCCTTGAATATTTACTCCATATTAAAAACTATATTCCACTAAGATGCGAATCGATATGTGCACCCCAACTATGCAATCCCACCACGTGCACTCACAACGTCCAGCCCAACCTCAATGCCCACCCATTACAATGTCCTTAGCCACTTAAACACATACCAATATTAACACAACACAACCCCGACCCAACTCCCACCCTCTCCCCCCTCTATATAAAATTGAGTCCCTAGCTTTCCAGGCAACCATGATCAATCATAATAACAACCACTTCCCCCTGTTACTATCACATATGTCCCGGATAGACCACACACCATTCTAATCCCCCCTTCCTCTCGAGAATCTAGAACCCCTACGATTTTCATAAACAAAAGACACCCAAAATGTGCACAGAGTGCCTCGACGAAACCTACACCATGGCCCGCAGCCACGGCCTCTCCCGCGACGCCGCCTTCGCATTAGCAAAAATGTTCGACAACGGCATTTCCGCCAAAAGGACGACTACCACTAACAGCAGCGCATATTCTTCCGGCCGCAGCACTCGCTCTTCGTCGCCGGAGACCAACACCTACCAAGACTACGGTGCGTACAACACGTACACAACTGCCCCTGGAGGCGGCCCTACAAGCTCAAATGGCTATCGGGACTACGATGTGCCATTGTACTCGGCTGGCGGCTCAAGGCCCCAGTATTATGAGTATCCGTATACGTATGGAACCGCGCCGTCTTCGGCATATAGTAGCTATAGCACTAACATGCCGAAATACACGACTACGGAACACTATCCCGGCTGCGGGGACGCGTATGAGCAAGAGCGCGAGTACTCTAGGTCTAAACCATCAGCAAGGTCTTCATCCAAATCTTCGAATCCAAAGTCTTCCAAATATTCATCATCATCGTCGTCGTCAAAATCCTCGCATTCTAAATCACACTCTTCAAAATCTTCATCGTTTTCAGAGCCTAAGATTAAAAAGGAAAACTTCTACAAAACACTAGGCGTCTCTAAATCTGCCACACAAGAAGAAATTAAAAGGGCGTATCGCAATCTGAGCTTAAAATATCATCCAGATCGGGCTTCGGCGACGGACAAGCAGGCTGCGACAGAAAAAATGGCGGATATTAACCATGCGTACGACGTTCTAGGCGATCCCGAAAAGCGCGTGCTATATGACCGTGGCGTGTATTGATTTAACTAGAGAGAAGATGGCGAAGTGAAAGAAGAGATATGCAGGGGGATTCTTTAGGTTTACGACAGAATAGATGCCAGTAGGGTTAATCTCATCACATGATAGTATTAGAATACGCGGCGTTTTTTTTTTTTTTGGATGAAATTTATTGAGATATTGATACATTAGGAAATATGGCCGTAGTATGTGGCGTGAGTAGAAAACTACTCATGTGATGCTTGACCGTCGGATACTCATCGACTAAGGCTGTATATGCAACTAAATTATTGTTCAACATCGTAAAGCCTATTCGTCCCCGCTATGAGATTTCTACATGTGAAAAGAAAGTGAAATAAGTTAAAAGAAGTAAAAGATTGAAACAGGCCGTCTAACGACTACGAGTCGACTCGGCATAACTTGCCGTTTTCATTAGGCAGGCCATCAACACTCTCGACTTTCCATCGCTCGCTGCCAACACTGGTTGTAGCAAAGAACACGTCGTGTGGATCCAACTGCTTCTTCAACTCAAGCAAGCGTGGGTATTTGTCGCCCCAGAATGCCTGACCAAAGTTCGGCTCCAAACGGTCAGCTTCGGCGAGATAGCTTCCGGCGCCGGGGCTGATATCTCTCCACCGTTGCATGTCGCCTGTTTGAAAGTCTTGTCGAATCTTGAGGATCTCCTCGGCAGTGCCATTGACCGGCCATCGGACAGCTTGCTGAGCGAAGAGCACCATGGGGCGCCAAGCAGAGTTTACAGCATTATCAGCGTTAGCTGGGTCAACAGTCTTGATGTTGAAATGGACTTGGACTCTGTTGTTCTCGCTTGATTTCCTCAAGTTCTGGAATAGTTCTTCTCTCTTCTCCTCGGTCACGAAGTTGGATCGAGGGAACATGCGGGAACCGGTTGTGGCGTTGATCTTCTGGACCACCTCGAGGGGGAAGGAGTTACGCCAGGCCTCATAGAATGAGTCGTACTGGGTGATGTTTGGATTGAATTTGATGCCGAGGTCGTTTAGTCGGGTGAACCAGGGCTGAAGCAAAGCCGTAGTCTCCTCGAGTGTTTTACCAGGGGCGAAAAAGGGGCTCATGTTGAAAGTGAAAATGCCGGTCCATACATTAGGAATTAGTGTAAAATATGCGTATGTCCCAGCATCAGCGTTGGGGATAAAGTAATCGACGTATGAGCGCACACCGGCCCAAAACGTCTCGTTTCCAATCTTAGAAGAGTTGAAGCTGAAGAGCGACGAAGTTGTATGCATATCAGGGTGCGCTTTGACGGTAACGGAAACGGCAACACCAAAGGTACTGCCTCCGCCACCGCGCATTGCCCAGAAGAGATCTGTGTTGGAGGTCGAATTGGCAACAACATATTCACCATCGGCAGTGACCACTTCGAAGGAGAGGATCTGATCGGCTCCCGTGCCGTAACTAATATGAAGTTAGCTGATCTGAAGGTAATTGTCAGCGAGATTAGTTGTACTTACAGACTGCTTAGGGGCGAGTGACCACCTCCTTGGATGTAGCCGCCCATGATTCCGACGGTCTCCCTTTCGCCTCCAACGACGACTCTTCCTTTCTCGTGCGCAGCCTTGTACATCTCGAAGGCCTGCACACCCACTCCGTTCTTGAAGGCGGGACCACTGTAGCCAAGTTTCTCATCTTTGTATTCCTCAATATATTCAATGTCCTTGAACCAGTGAGTCCAGATGCTCAGCGAATCCTTGCCACCACTTTTGCCCAAGAAGTCGTGTCCAGTGTTCTTGATGACAAGTCTTACACCGGTGTTTCTAGCAAAGTTGACACCGGCCTGGATGTGTTTTGGCTCCGTTGCATTGATAACATACATCGGGAAGCCTCCTCTCGTGCAGTTACCAGAGTCAAACACATTCGGGGGCATGCAAGTCAGACCTTGTGCAACCGGGCTCATCATTTCAATTGGGTCATGCATGTGCGTATATGACCTTCCCCAAATCTGAGGGGTCAGCTCTGCACATTTCTCAGCATTGTACTCAGGTCCGGGGTAACAGACGGCTGCCCTTGGAATTGGTTTGGTGAGAAGGTTGTTGTCGACGAGCTTGTTCAGTTCAGACCAGGCTTCTTCGGAAGGCCATTCTGGGTCGTCTGGGTAGACTTTGCATCGCGAGGTCCGGTTCTTCGGAGGCTGAGAGGTTCCTGGGAGAAACAGGTCCTTGAGACTGTTGGTGACGTCTTGAAGATCGGATTCCACAAGCGTGACGAGCCCACCAAGGACTGGTGAGGCGTTGGAGGAGGCAGCAAGATACGCAGTGAGCCAAAGGGCAACCGACGATATAGATCTGCCTGCCATTGTGCTTCTTCTGCTGCTCAAGATGGCTTTTCTTTTGTCCTTGACTCGATTAGGTCTCTGCTAGTAGTCAATGTTAGCAGTGGATTATCAATGAAGATCCAGACTGATCCAGGTCAATGGGACGTGGCGTCAGTCTCGATCGCGGGTACGAACTGACGGAAGCCGTTGCGCTCGCAAACTATTGAGTGAAGCTATCTTAGCCCCGGTCCCCTACGAAGAAAGCGAGGAGAAAAACGAAGCCATTGCTGCCCATCCTTTTCTTTAAGGGGCGGCGAGATTGCCGGCGGCGTGGTAGTAAATCGCGTAAATATAAGGCAAGGCTCTCGTCTCCCGACGTCGGGTGCCTGCTACATTAGCAGAAGATCGACGAAAGCCACCTGCGCGCGCTTGGCGAAACTGAAAATCATTGCCTGGGTTAGACGGTTTGTTCCTGTTCCCGTGGGGCGAACCGTAGGAATAGGCAATGGTCGGCGTTCATCAATTGGTCATTTACGGGTTGCTAGTCATGTATTTCTTATGCTGCCCGACCTTTTTGCTATGCAGGCAGTGAGGCACGCCAGGGCAACGACTCGTGGACAGGCAATTGCTGGTGGGTGGTGGCGACGACGACGACGTGCCGTGTGGTGGTGGGTTGGGGGATATAGTTTTTCGTGGACATGACAGTTGCTAGACTATTGTATTTAGTCGCATCGTGACGAAGGTGCAGCCTGGCGATGCGCCTCTGCCGTCGATGGCTGCATTGATCTGAAGCTGGAGTAAGATGGGCGGGAGATTGGGATTCAGGATCAATCGATTGATGACAGCTGATGGGGCCCTGGCCGCGGGGTCGGGACGGAAGGATGTCGGCGGTTTTGGGAAAGTTGGAGTGAAGATGAGTGCGTGTGCGCGTGTATTATCATCCATTCGTGTGTGCGTTCGGGGGTTTTGTTCAGGGCTAGGTTGCGAGAAGTGGGAGAAAGTTGGTCAAGTCCCATGTCATCCCTTCTCAGTGCCCGCTCACCCCCGCGGGCCCGCTAGACGGCAACAGGAAGTAGTGCCTGGTAGTTACTGCCCAGCCCTGCACGGTCTGCACAGCTAAACCTTGATCTCACCAAAACCACCTCCACCCACGTCTCTCACGACTCTGCCCCCCAGCGAACACATTGGCAGATCAACACCGTTGCTTCCCTATCCACGCTGGTGTTACGCTGAGTCCGGCCGGGGAAGCGTGACCGTCACATCCCATCTGCTACCGTCGACACACAGACATCTGTCCGTCATGCACAGGCTCCTAGCATACAAAGGCCTTTCGCAGCCCCCCTTCGAAATGGTCTGGATCGACTCGCTCGTGTCCGCATTCTTTTGTGAGAACCTCACTCGCTTTATGACGTTCTCTTAAGCACGCTGAGTGCGTTATATACTGGTAAAAGTACCCCACAACATGGAAAGCAGACAGGATGAGGCGCTCGCTGTCATCTGTCTCTTCACTGCCCTTGCCGGTCTCTTTGTAGGTGCAAGAGGCTTCTCACGATACCTGGGCCAGAACTTTGGCTGGGACGACTACCTCATCGGGGTGTCCATGATTCTTCTGCTCACCGAGACCATCTGTGTATACGTCTGTACGTCTTCTTTCTCTCTCCGACAGTGCTAAGCTGCAATTGGCTGATCATTCACAAGACATTCTCCTCAGTCACACTGGCTTTCATGTCTACGACATTCCCAAGCAGACCATCGAAGAGCAGGTGCTTGCTATGAAATGGAGCTATTATGGTGTCCAAATGCTCTACCACCCTATGATGGGCGTAATCCGCGCATCCATCATCATGTTCCTTTTCCGTCTGAAAGATCACCGTCGACATATCAAGTGGGCCCTCCACATTGTTTGTAAGTGTGCCATCATCTGTTGTCAATATGCAGTGACCAACAAGTCTTCTCAGTCTGGATCAACATTGGGTACACGGTATCGACAACCATAGTCAGCATCGCCCAATGCACTCCTGTTCGCTACGCTTACATGCGACCTGCAATGGACACAGAACTCGACGCCAATGGCAACATTATCAAGACTGGGAAATGCATCGAATCCCGTACCTTCATTCTCGCGAGCTGCGCATTGAGCATCTTCATGGACCTCATCATCATCCCCATCCCCACAGTCATGGTCTGGGATCTGCAGATGCGCACTAAGACTAAAATCTTTGTCGTGATCATCATGAGCATGGGTTGGATGTATGTCTCCACATCTCCACTCTCAAAACTTGAATCCTGAACTAACACATTCAAAGTGCGACCGCCGTCTCTGCTGGCCGTTTCGTGGTATACTACTACCGCTATGCTCCTGGCAACAAAGACCGGACCTGGGACATTGGCGTCATCATCTCCATTGTCGAACCAGCCGTAGGTATCATCGCTGCATGCGCACCAGCATTGAAGTGTCTGTTCCGTCTCTTGATGCCACGCTACTTTACCACCGAGGGCGGCTCTGCTTATCCCACGCACACTTCCCTGCACAAATCCACCCACAACGGGTCATCGCGACAGCGCAAATTTGGATTCAATCTCGGAGGCAACGATGGCCAATCAAACCGGATCGATGTCGGTAAAGAGGAGCAACTGTATGGTATGAGGCCTCTTGGAAGCATCGATTCCTCGGAACGCATCAGTGGCATTCCCGAAGCCCTTCCCCAGCGAACGAGGAGCGTGAAGACCGGCATCAGCGAAAGCCGAAGCGATGGTGTCGAAGCAGAACCGAAACATATTCTAAGCAACAAGAACTACTCTTAAGAGTCGCTCTTTTAAAAGCAAATATTTAACCCGTAGCATGGCGTTTCAGGCGGTCAGTCTTTGAAGATGTTGGCATCACATGATGGATTGGTCGGCGGTCTGTGTCTTCACTGTTTTTATTAACCTTTCTGTATTTTGGTACTATACCCAGCCAAGCTCCTTTGCTTACGGCTCATGTAACGTTATGAAGAGATATCGAAACAAATACATAAGGAGATGATTGTGGGTTTTCCTCAATCTGGTTACGGTTCTCGTTACGGGTTTATTTATCTGCGCTTCGTGTCCTGCTTTTTACATAGTCAATTCAACGACCTACTATTCTATGCGCAAACAATACCATCCCGATCTTCTACAAGCATTCTACGAAACCCGAAACTTTGCATAGATAACCATCCGAGAAATATACTGCAAGACCATGTCACTTTCTCAATATAAAAACTCTCCATTGTTTGACGGGCGTTATTCAGGGTCCTCCAGGGTCCAGGTGCTCGGTATAACGCAGGGCCCAAGCATGTCACTGTACATGATACAAACTTTGATGGTCGGGTCCCTGATTATCACGCCAGGCACTCAGGCCGCAATTTTGAGCGTACGAAGCGTTTTCGCGCGATTGTGATGTTTGGGGATGTGGGTGGATGGGGTGATTTGATTATATTGCCATGGAGTGGAAGTGCGCTAAGGTGTGTGGATAGTGTGTGCGGGGTCATTGGTTGTTCTGTGAGGGGAGTTCTTTGGACGGAGTGGACGTCTTGAGATTTTATGTTTTGTTCTTGGGAGGTGAAATTGAGTGTGGTATCAGTGATGACTTGTGTCTACTTAAAAGTGGCTGGAGGATGTATACGATAACTCTCAAATGATAATATGGCATAAACCACTTCCATATTTTACAACTTCGCGCTACTCCCTATCTTAACCCACACCGCATCCGCCTGCAAAAGCTTCGTCCCATCCCCATCCCTCATAACCCCTCTTGTCCTCATCTTATTTTCCTGATAATCCAGCACCTCCACCTCTACCCCCACCACCCCGGGACAAGGTACGGGCTTCAAAAACGTCAGGTCCAGCTTCGCCGTGACGTAATTTCCCTTGAGAACCTCATGCGCAGGCCGTCCCTCAGCCAGCGTCTTCGCGTAATCCGGAGTCAGGCTCGCCCACTCATCTGTATCCACGCCAGCGGCCACTGTCCGATTGACGACTGTGAGCCATCCCATAGCCTCGTCCATTATACTCATTATTGCGCCGCCGTGGGCGATGCCTGGGAAGCCGTAGAGACCCGGACCGTATTTTATTACGGAGATTGTTTTCTTGACGAGGGGAGAGTCTGAGTCTTGTGAGGGCTTTTGGTAGAGTTCTAGCCAGTGCTGGACGCCGTCGTACGCGGATAATGTGTCTCGTGAGAACCGGTCTGTTTCGGCACCGAAGGTGAAGCCGCGGTAGCGATTGCGGATGATCCAGTCCTTGGATGTTAGGTACGGGGTTGCCCATTTTAAGGATGCGAAGGCTTCAAGTTGTTCTGGTGTGGGGACCATGGTGGTGTGAATAGAGCGATGTGAGTATGAGCAAGAGGGTCAGAGTCAGGGATAAACAACCCATCTCAAATATTATTTGTCTTCTCATTGCCGCGTGGTCCGGCCCTCAAAACTGTGCATCTAGCAGCTCCCCCACAAAGTAATCCTTGTTGATGCTGTTGATGCTGCTGATGCCGCAATCAGGAAACTCTCGTGCTGACTAATCCATCCCTGGAGCATTTGGTTTGTTGATGATTCTCGCTCGGAACCTTTTTCAGTCAGCTTTCCTGGGTCCCACCAGCCAGAGTTTACGACCAAGCTCTGCATATTCCCTTAAAGGAAAAAGGGTTCAACGGCAACACGCGGGTGTCACAAAAGAGCCGTCGGCATTTTTGGCGTGGGAAAGCGTCGTAGCTACTCGGCTGGTTCGGCCCAAAGAGATAAAAATAATTTATCGCTTGTGCACGGATTGAGAAGTGTGAGGGACTAAGGACGAAAGGATCGAAAAAGCTTCAACAGCGTTTCTGAGCTTGCTGGGTGGTCTTAAGTAACGGCTGAAGTGTTTTTTGGTTCTACTCTACCAATATGCATTTGTATACCTTTTCCTCTCACGAACGCAAATAAAAAATCTACTATTGCATCACTTTACAAAAGTGTTCACTGGCAGTCGGTACACATCGATTGTCCAGTATGGCCTTCTGGTTCCTTCCCACTCCTTGCTTCCGTGCAATCCGGCAGGAACGTCAATATCTTCCCACACAGTATCGAAGCCGGCTTCGTAGAGATCCATCTCCGCAACCTATTCCAACGTTAGTTTTTTACCTTTCCAATCATGCAGACGTCCAAATACGCACCTTGGTATAAACATCATAGCAAATTTGCCTATCCGCTCCCAGCCCGTTGTACCATCCAAACTTGCCATCAGGCGCCAAAAGTTGGATAACATATTCTGCGAAAAACTCCTTCAACGCCTTGTAGTCTTCCGCAAAGGTGTCGTAGTAAATGCCATCCAACACAACACCCTGCTCCACCAATTTAGGCAGCACATCCTGCCATCGTCCCTCGTGGATAATGACATTCGGCTTGTCGTACCAGCCTTGCTCTCGCAAGCGCTGGTGTACCTGTGGGTGCGCTTCAATAATGTGATGCTCGGCAGGATTGTGAGTTTGGATAGCAGTGTCGACGATTCCCATGCCGTGTCCGACATTCATTACCTTAAGTCCAGGCTTTGGGTTTATAGTTTCGGCGTGGCGCTGCATGATTTGGGTCTCCCAGTCCATCATGACGGCGTTGTCGCTTTCGTCCAGAAGAATACCTGGTTTGTACCTCAATTGGCTCCTGAGATACGCTTTGTTGTCCAATGATACATCGCCCAAGACCTTTGGATCCGCAGCCTCTTGTATGGGCTTCGCCTCCTCCTCTGATACCTTTTGCTTCTTAGCTGCTGGCTGTTCCTCGTGGTCTTCGGCGTCCTGCTCTTCCACTTCCTCGGTATTGCCACCCAGACCTAGAGCTTCCATCTTTGCAAAGAGCATCTCAGCGCGAACACCGGCCTCTACCATCATGTCATAGATTTTCTTCTGGCCAAGTTTCAGGGCAATGCATCCAGGCGTGTCGTCCTCTTTGTTCAGGTCATTCCAAATGGCACCATTTTCTAGTAGCAACTGTACAGTTTGTACGGCATCTTCGCCAGCTTCTTTGCCCTCTTCTACCTTTCCACAAGCGGCAATTGCAGCGTGGAGAGGTGATGTAGCAACGGTCGCTGTGGGGTCTTGAACATTGGCCGATCCTTCTTTGAGCAAAACTTTCAGCGCAGGCAGGTCGTGGCGCTCTGCCGCGGAAATGATGCGCTTGGCGAGCAGGATATCTTCTTCTGATGCTTGTTCGGCCATGATTGATTGATGGTTCTGAATGTTTTCACTCTCGTCCGGCACAAAACTGTTGGTGGGGTGGAAATTTTGTGCAGGGATCTGCGATAAGATAAGCGATCGTTAGTGTTCACTAACATTACCCTTTGAGGTTAGCGAGATGAGAGACGACAGTGGTCAAAAGTTACGGGAGTGGGATTGCCTAATGTATTTGTCTATATAGAGAGCTGACGACATTTATTTGGAAGATCAGCTGTTAGCTGCTTAATCTACATTGCGTAAATGAGAGACTTATTGAACGCCGCTGAAGGTTAGCTGGTTTTGCTGAACAGAGCCCATTACAGTGAAGCCAATATTGACCTAAGGTAGCTTAACAGCAACGTGCTTGATATGGGAAGAAATTTCAGTTCTTGAAGTCACTAGATTTCATTCTCTGGTTTTGTTTTGGCTAACGAATTTACGTGCTCGTGTGGTCCAGGCTGTGTCCATGCGTGCTGTCTCTCACCTTTCACCGTCACCGCTGTCGTTCTTCTTTCACGCCTACCTTGCGCCGCTCTTGCCTCTCCAGTGTCTTCAACGCCAGCGCAACACGGCGCTAGTGTTTGTTTATCTTCCAACCTGCTCCAACAAAATCAACTGCAGCCTCCCTCAACACCCCCCACCTCCTTTTCTCTTTCTTCCCGCACTGGCTCTCGCCTTCCCTCCTTTGCTTCATCCCACCCGCTTGCTGACAACAATCGTGCTTATCGTCCCTCTTAGCTCCAAGTGAGGAGGCGGCGATATGGCCGGCCCAAAGCCGAAACACCATTGCGCCGTTTGCTCTCAAACGTTCCGAAGCAAGCAGGCACTCTATCAGCACATGGAAAATCATCCGGATGCTACTTCCCAGCAGCTGGAGTGTGCATCCTGCGGCTGGGCTTTTGACGACTCTTTCGCTCTGGAGAATCATCTTCTCCAGACGGGTCACCGCGCGGCATCCTTTGAGTGTGACAACTGTTTTGAGAAATTTCAGAAGCTCGAAGACTTCAAAATTCACCGCAAATTTCCATCGGAGTGCTCAGATGCTTTTAGAAAGCGGACTCCAGCAAATCAGCGCAACCAGTCGCCAGTGTCGGCCGAAGATCATCTAGGCCAGTTACCAAAAGATGACGCTTTCGACGACTTGGCGACTTCGATAGAAGAACTGGATTGCTCTTCTTCCGAGACAGCTCCCCGCAACTTTGCTACATACTGCAATGTCTGCGAGAAAGATTTCAAGACTCCATATGCATTCAATAATCATTTCCTGGCATGCCGTCCTGTAAAGCAATCAACCGCTACCACGCCTGCCACTGGGGCCTACTCTGTGCAACCAATCAGTGCTCCGATGGTTCCTGTTGTCGGTATTCAATCGAAGGTTGTGGAGGACGCATTGCCTCAACCCAAGGCGCAAAATCCTCCACCTGGAAACCCAGCTCCAGAACCTGTGACCCTGCCGCTTCGTCCAGCGTCCACTCCGACTGAAGTTCCAACTTCTTTTGTTTGCTCAGTCAAAAGCTGCAAGAACAGTTATAGATCGGAGCAGGCTCTTAAAATCCACCAGGCTGATGCACATGGTATCGGAGGTCAAGCACTTGACCTACTGGGCAAGGACTCGTGGATGCTCAGTCAACGCGAACGAGACCGACTCATGAATGAGGGCTCTCTGCGTCCAGCTCCAAGGACTACTCCTCCACCTGGCCGTGGTCGGGGCAATCGAGGACCTACCATACCACCTAGACCAAGCCCTCCACCCAATGTGACGCAACCTTTGCCAGCAACCGCAGTGGATAACACACAACCATCTGTAGCTGAGAATGTCACTAGTGGAGCGGCAGAGATGGAACAAGGAAAGCTTATTCACGATAAGATGCTACGTCTTGTGCTTCAATCAGACATCTTCATTCACCCTCATGGAACAATCTACGTTAGTGACAGTGGTTGGACTCGCATCAGTGTCCCCAGACAGGCTGAGGTAGCCTCCATGCTCGCAGGCCTCTGTCATCTACCTAGAGCGCTCCAGGGAGAATATCTCCCACCGCCCAAAGCTTTCAGGACCGATTACAAGGTGTCACCTCCCTCATCTGAGTTCAAGCCATCACCAGAACGAAACAACATGAAGCCCGCTCTCGATGTTATTGTCATATCATGCAGCAGTATTGTCCGAGCAGATGGTGTCCACGAGGTTGTCAAAGTAGCCGCTGTTGACGTTCTGACCTGCCGAATTCTTCTGAACCATCTTGTCTGTACCGATCCTAAGACTCGAGTCGCTGACTGGCGCGCTGGAATTACGGGGTTGTCAGACTTCAATGACATGGAAGCCGCACGCAAGGCCGGCTATAAAGTTTTCAAAGGATGGCAAGCAACTCGAGAAGCTCTCTGGAAATTTGTTGACAAGGAGACCATCATCGTTGGCCACAATCTTCGCAGCGAGCTCGATGCTTTGCGAATGATCCATGGTCGCGCGGTAGACACTGCTAAACTCTTCGAGAAAGCAGCTAAAGGGCCTCTTTCGAAAGCGCAGCTCAGCCTCGATAGTTTGTGCCGTGACTACCCCAAGGTCAAGCTTTCAAATGACCTAACATACGGACGCGATTGCCTCCAGAATGCATTTGCGGCTCGAGGTATTGCGATTTGGATTGTGAAAAACAAAGAAGAGTTCGAAAAGAGTGCAAGGCAGAAGTCTTTAGACTATCAAAAGGCGAACCCTTTAATAGCTGCCTAATCTCATTCAATTCCCGCAGCTCATTATGGTATAACCAACTTTCACCTGTATCAAAGAAAAGCTAACAGAAGAACGAAGGTGTTGACCAGACATAATCAACCTTTAAGGCAATGGTAAAAGGTGATCTCGGTGATGGGACACGTTCAAAAATGGTCGGAATTACAGTCAATCAATGATGGAAAAAAGTACCTTATTTAGTGACCTTGGTGCTTTGAAAATGGCTCCCTATAGACGAATAATGTCAGCAGCTAGTTCTGTAGTCGAGAGATAGTTGGATTTGTAATATCAAATCCGATCTTGCACCCCTATATGATTGTCACAGGCTTTTGGGGCCATGACAGCACCCTTGATTCGAAATAACATAATTCTTCCTGCGGGTGTACAACTTCAAGCAACATGATTAACTCTATTATTTTGCCTTTGTTTAGAGAGCTTTGCCCAAAGGAAGGGCTTACTCTCAAACCAGGAGTCCCGTCTATCCTAATCTACTTCTGTTCGCTTTCATTTTCCACCACGTCGACCACGAAAGCACCACCTAGTAATATAGCAGGCTCATCGATGCTATGGTGTTCGTAACTAGCCGTTACTATTAGCGGAATTCATCGTGGCCCGAAGACGCAATCTGCTCCCTTCCCCTCTTCCATGAAACGTAAAAAAGAACGTATAAACTTACCTCAACGTCCCCACGCCACCAGCCTCAAGTATCAAACTCGGATTATCTTTTAACGGCTTACCCACCCACCTCGCCGCAAACGACCTCAAAATATGCCCATGCGCCACAATCAACACATCATTCGGCGTCTTACTCTTACCCTTCCACCCGGCGTCCGCACCAAACCTCCCCTTATGCCACTTCTCCCGTATATCAGCAATCAGCGCATCCAACCTCTTCGTAACATCCTCGGGAGACTCTCCACCCTCACAGCCATCGCGCCAAATGTCCCAGTCCTCATTGAGGCCGCGTTCTTTGCGCGATTTGCGGATTTCAGCGGAGCGAAGACCTTCGTAGTTGCCGTAATCCCATTCGCGGATCTCAGGCGTGATTTCTATCTGCGCGTTTGTGCGGATATCCAGGGCGGTGGACTCTGTGGTGTTGTCGTCGGTTTTGTGCCATGGGTAGCGGTCGCGGCAGCCTAGACTGAGGAGTTCGAGAGTGCGTTGGGCGCGGTGACGCGGGCTGACGTAGCTGGTGGGTGGTTAGTTTTTCTATATGCTTTAATGTGGTTTTTCATGAGGTAAGTGAGAGTGTGTACATATGTGCTAGGTTTCCTGGGACGATCAGTCTGTCCTCGCCGACGAGAGCTTTGCCTGTGGCTCGCACACGTTTCTCGCCGTTGGCAGTCAAGGGTAGATCTGTTACGCCTGTGTGTCGACCGTTGAGAGACCATTCGGTTTCTCCGTGTCGAATTATAAAGACTCGGGGGTCCGGCATTGCAATTGGGAGCTATGAACTGCGGAGCTCAGTTCGAGATGGGAGAAGACTGGGGCACTCGTTGAGAGTCTCAAGAGACGGAAAGGGAATAATGAAATTGACCAGTCACAATAGCAGAGGAACAATGAGATTTAGATTGCCAGGAAGGAGGGAGCCCTGTGTGATGTATAGTTTGGGTAATGGCGGAACTCATCGGACCTCCTGTGCATGATGCGCGGTCAAGAGAATAAATGGGTGGTGGGGTAGCTCTCATATGCCCCACTAAGTCACCCCGCGTTATATAATAGCTCAGAAATCTGGAAGTGTAGTCAGGCTTATTCAGCTGTTTACAAACTGCATCATCCTTGTGCTAATGTAGTTTTTAACGCTCAGTGGCCTTCTGCGGTGTTTCTTCGTAAAGGAAATTGCAGACTAATCCGGACATGACAAATGTAGGGTGTAGGAAGGAGTAGGTTTTTGGAATATGCTTATTTATTCCTCAACTATGCTATAGAGACATATGGAAATACATGGCTATTGACTCTGTCCTGCAATGTTTATTTACTCGTCCGCGACGCACTGGTAATAGAAGTCTATCCAGAAGTTAGCGAGTTCTCCTTACAGCTTTCGTTGGGGGATCGAGACTTACCATTTTGCCATATACATTTCGCACCAGAGGCGCACTTCGTACAACCTGTCCAAGGCTCTCCATCATAATATCCTCCACACTGGTAATACAGCGGTACGGGACATTTTGTGCTGCTCGGTCCAACCTCTCCCTCTTGAGTCTTAGTGGGCTTCGCAGTTGACTTGATTGTCTGTCATGGTAATTAGCATTCAGTAGGCCCCTTGACATGAAAGTGCGAAGTAGGGGTAGACAGTAAGAAACATAGCAGCAAAGCATACCTTTGTGGGTGGATTCTCCGGTGGAGGCGTGTACTTGCTGGTTGGCTTTGGGGTCGATGTCGTTTTCGGCGGGTTAGGCTTCGATGTTGTCGGTTTCGGTGGCTGAGTGGGCAAGACTGGCGGGCCGTCATTGCACCTGGGTCCATTGCAGGTTACAGTGTACGTGAAATGCCCTGGCTCTTGCCGCTGGTCCAGTTGAGCATTTGCGGGAGCCTGTACATGATGAGTATATGTGGTTATGAGAGGAGAGAGAGGCAGGGGCTTACTGCTAAGCAGCTTGAGAATAATGGTGAGAGGAGTAGCGAGAAGGTAAGAAGCTTCATTGCGATCGGACTGAAGTATACAAATGTTCAATAAGTTGCTTAGAATGAGATGCGGAATCGTCAGGAGGTTATATAGCATTATTGATCTTTCAGCCAGTTACCCAGGTTCGGCGTCTTTCCAACCGGGACGGCCCTTGACAGCATTGAAAATACGACAAATGGCTCGTCACGGTACAGAATAGATTGTTTCGATTATCTGTGGAATACGAGGCGTTTGATATACGATAACAGTGGTCTAGTACCATCTAGCTGAACGGCGTGTGCTCGCTTAGCAAATTGGAAGCGGACATAGTGTGTAGGGCAGTGGAAATGATGACAACAGTGGCACAACAAGTGCATCGAAGCTCGAAGACTGGCGTTTAAAGGCGGGGCTAGTCTGCCATCGATATCTACGCATAACTTGCGATAGGCCGCTTGAGTTCTTTGCTGTTGTTTGAGTTGCCATGCTTTTCTTACACAACACTCACATGAAGCCTTGTATTGGGTGGTGCATGTACAATAATGTAAATACGATTCCGTAGCCCTTTGCTGCTTACTAGCTTACCATCGCGTATGATAGCAGCGATTCGGCTCGCTTTACGGCAAACGATGGTGCTATTTTTGTGCGTTTTTCCTCAAGGCGAGGTGGGCCTCTTGTTTACCCGTATATTGATCTCAACCAAACCCTTGTCAGGCGCGGCCCTGCTGTAGCCAAGAACAAAAAATTATACAACTCGACTTCCCAGAGTTCGGTGGAGTTATGGTGCGGTTGCATGTTGTGCTCCAAAAAATGCTCAATTCAAATGATTACACTCTATAATCAACCAGGGCATACCGCAGGGTTGGGCCAGAGCGCAGATGAGGCTACGGACCACGGCGGCGGAGAACGTGGTGAAGTTTGGAAATCTAGTCGGGCCCGGCCTTCCGTTCGGCTCGAAGGAGTGGAGCGCAACGCGGTCAAAGTGCAGATATAAGCCTGGATGTTGGGAACTTAATCAATACGTGGCAATATCGCCATGTAAGTCTTGTTGCGAGTTGCTTGCCTAAACTGACGCAGTGAACGTCGAGTCGTCAACTAGCAATGCGCTGGTCGATCGGGAATCCAATAATAAAGGTGACCCACGTCAGGGACACATATTTGCAGCATCCGGCATCATCTTGTTACCTTCTATATCCTATGACCCACTTGTCCAGTCCAAATTCGCCCAAGAAACGCTATTGCATCGATCCGTTGACCAACAAACTCCTTCTATCCTCTACCCGGATACCGGGGAAGGATTCGAGAAGAGTTCTAGGCCACAGACTTAGTGAGAGTCTGTTCTGTTGGCCTGTTCCCGAGAACTCCGAATACTTTTTAGATAGATGCTCTTTGCTGGCTTCGAAGACATCTCGGAAACGATCACAAGTACCAAGTGAATTTCGTGTAGTGAATTCGGAATGCTCTCTGGGCCCTTATTGAGAATGTCGCCGAGTTATTTCTTGATCTAGTATTCCCTTGTGTGTGACATCTTCTGGCATTGGCAAACTATCAAAGCTTCTGTTCTCAGATTGAAAACAACCTTTTCATGGTTGTTCCTCGGAACTACAATCCTAGAGCTGTTACAATAAGTGCGGACTAGTGCCAAATTGAGGGCTAGTCTGTACCCAGATGCTGGCTTCGCGACTGACGGGCCAAATAGAATGCATAATTGGCCGGTGAAGGTCGGTGGAGGAAGGAGCCCCGGAGACGAGGTTAGCACGGGGCATGCGAAAGAAGAACTATATCGCCTAGTTCTTTCAAGAGCTGGTCATTTTGATATCTGTATGAAGTTGTGTTGACCTGGGTCCTTGATTCATGGCTTGGGAGCGAGTGATCCTTCTCTTCATGTTTCTTTTCCACTTAGAGTATTCACATTGCTGAATAGATCTCCAATTCCAATCCATTTCCTCACTAGAAATGCCCCGGTCGGTTTCAGTTTCCGATAATAGCCCTCCTCTTTCCCAAGAACCTCAAAACCTCTCTTCTGGTACCACTCCATGCCTTCCTCATTCGCCTCCCAGACGTGGGCGGTTACACACTTTACACCGTGTACCTCAACAGCCTTGACTACAACCCGTTGTAGCAAATGCGAAGCAATTCCGTGAGATCGGAAGGGAACAAGCAGACCGAGAGTGGAAATATAAAGAGTCGATGAAGGAAGGATACGGCAACGGATGGCGCCCACCAATCGCGGCTTTTCTGACATTGTGGATTCTTTCCCATTCGGAGGCTTGGAATGCCAGAGCGCCATGAGTGTGATGCCATGGTGAGGCTCAGTCATAGTCTCGGTGTAATAAGATGCGGGATATGGGATTGGCAATGTTAGAGCATTAAGTCTCTTGAACCCGGGTACAAGATCCTTTGTCAATGGGACTAATTCGACATTAGCTGGAAGGGGGGGGAGAGACAAGAACTTCAGCGGAACAGGATTTTGTGTTTCCGCCTTTGTAGGTACAGCATGATCCGGCACGGGATCAGAAGGCGGAAGAGAGACCTGGCGTTGTTCCTTGGTGGAAAGCGTGGTCGTAGTCGCGGAATCACTGGCCTTCTTGACTGAGGCAGGCTTCTGCAGCCACGAAGTGATGGAAGATTGCACCATCACTGAAGGGCTCCGCAGATGATTGTTTATTCGTAAGTGTTGGCTAAATCGCCTACACAATCCCGCTGCGATCTCTTTGAGTTAATGTGGCGAAGAGATGCGAGGTAGACAAGCGGAAATATTGCAACGCATCGCGACGCGACAAACCAGTCTGCTTTTGAGTTAGCGCAGCCAAGACTGGGAGAAGTCGGAGCCCAGCGTCAACATCATCCGTTGACAGCATCCCGCAGCTCGGGCAACATCACAATGGGAGCAGAAAACTCAAAGCCCTCTAGCGAGGTGAAGCAGTACGTCTTTTCGACGTAAGTATCCCATTGTCTTGCCAATTGAACCCCTTGCGACAGGCCCGGAGGCTGATGAGACTTTCCTACAGAGATGCGCCTGTCCGGTTTTCGAACCAGCTGGTAGATTCACTCCAGAAGAACACCTTTGTATGCTCTCAGAACCAATCCCCCGCGAGAAGGATAATTCTAACATCAGTTGATGCCTAGACCGACTCAGTGCGCGCAAAGCAACAAGAATTCGAGTTCCAGCAGCGATTGACGGCCGAGCTCGAGAAGCTCCGCGAACAAGAAGCCCAAAATCTGTCTAAACTCTCCGAGACCCTCTCCCAAGAAGCAGAAGCTCCGGTAGAAGCCACACTCGCCGAGAAGCTCAGTGATGCGACATCAGCTTCCTCCACCCTGGCCGAGAAACAGAAGCTGAAAGAGATGAGCCGAGATAGCGTCACAAAGGAGATTGAAGCGATGAGGAAGAAATTGGAGGGCAGAAAGAAAATTGAGGAGCTAGATCCATCTCTTATCAAAGCAAAGGAGGACCTTGTTACTTGCTTGAGGCTAAATGACAGGCGGCCATTGGACTGCTGGAAAGAAGTGGAAACATTCAAGCAAGAGGTTGGACGGTTAGAGAAGGTTTTTGTGGAAAAGACCATTAGGTGAAGTGCATAAGTCTGAATCACAGATTCTTTCCTCTTCGATCGTATGGTCTACGTAGGATTATGTACAGATAGAGTTGATGTTATAAGTATCTAAGGACCACATCATTTCTTCATTCTTTCCTTACACCTTAACCTATCCTATTTCTTTTACCGGTCGCCCAAAGCGGGTAAAGTCGCAACACCTTACAGGTACACGGCACTCACCTGGCTCAGCGGAACACAAACAATTTATGCTAGTGCTCCAAGTAGTTGAGCTCCAGAGGACATTTCTCTTCTACGAATGATACACTTTAACCCAGCAGATAGCGAGCCTTCTGAATTGGCTTCACCGCGCGCAACTCTAGGCTCATGCTCTTCCTCTCTCTCAGCTTCACCCACACTGCCCAAAACAATTTGTTCTCGCCTTCACCTCTCACCACTTCACCGCCATCTCTGTCGTATAAATACTTATCTTCCCTTCAACTTCAACTTGAACTGTCCCCATCTCACCAATTCTTCGAAACGCGGTTCAACTCGACGAACATAGTATTCCAACGCGTCAGCGTCCGACCACACGATGTCGAGAACGAACTTCTTAGACTTAACAGTTGACGAGGACCTGGACCTGGACATTCAGAATTACTGTAAGCCTCTCTTCTTTCCTCCAAAATCATGTTTTTCTGATCCGACTGCAGGGTCCGATGAGGAAAAGGATATTGGTCTCGACTTTATCACCATTGACGACGACAACCACCATAACGAGGTTCACGATTATGACAACGCATTCCCTAAGAGCATTGAGCTGGAGCACGTCACCACAGAATGCGGCAGAATCTCAGTCGGCGACACGGTTGAGCTTCAAGATCATTCTAGCCGAGAGCCTACACATTTGTTGAGCAGTGACTTCTTAAGAGTCACCCAAATCATGGAATCTATTGTAACGAGAGAGGTCCACCTGCGCGGGCTACGACTCCGCCGATGTACAGAATGCGCTCCTCAATTCGACGGTAAGTCTCCTCAATTCGGTAACTTCTCCAATAACGCCCTAATACGCTTCTAGATATACTGAATGAGGTCTTCGTGAGCATCGAAGTCAACGAAAACGACCCCAACACGGGGATGGCGTATAACCAGATTGACGTGGCCATATCAGAGGTAGTGCGGAAGAGAGCGTGCTACTTCACGCACATTCCTCGCGAGCCAGGCAGCCACCTACAGACTGGAACTGAAGCTGAAAATTATCAGTTCCACCATGGAAAATTATACTGTCGTTGGGTTAATATTGCATACCTTTCTAAGAACGGGAAGAGTTACGGCGGGGAGACCCGCCGGATCTACAAGTGGGAAAGTGACCGTGTCAACGAGCCTCCTGCTAGGCCCCGTGGAAAACACCATCGTTCAAATTCTCTCCAAGAGATTGCACCACCAAAGAAGCCACCACATCAACAAATGACACCCCAATACAAATTTGGGGATGTATTTTGTGGATGTGGTGGAGCCAGCGAGGGTGCCCGCAGAGCTGGACTTAGAATTGAGTTCGCTATCGATATTGAGGAGACAGCCATAGCCTCCTACCGAGAAAACCATGAAAACGTCAAAGCCTTAGTGATGGACGCCCATGATCTCCCTGCAAATGGCAATAGGACAAGATTCGAGGTCGATATTCTTCATTGCTCGCCATGCTGCCAGGTCTTCTCGAGAGCCAAGTAAGTGTTCAATGCCCTCTGCCTCTGATATTGATTTAGTACATGCTCACCCCAAATAGGACACATGAAGGGCGGAATGACCAAGCCAACTACGAAACAGTTATGGTCCCAGGCCCTACCTTGAGAAAGTTAAAACCGGCATATGGTACCATGGAGGAAGCCGACGGTCTGCTTGTTAACACAAAGCATCGAATAACATTTAGAAAACTTATCAATGAGTAGGTCCCCTATTCCTACCGGCCTCCAAATTTTTTTTTTTTGCTAAACAAATCCTTAGGATCATCTCCAATGGGTACAATGTGCGTTACCGGATACTAAACCTCGCGGATTACGGGCTATCGCAGGAGAGAAAGCGCTTACTATTCATTGTGGCAAAGTGAGTTTTATTCTACAACCAGTATATTCAAGACTACAATGTTGACAAAGTCAAGGGTCGGTTTGCCAATACCCCCATTCCCAAAGCCTACCCATGGACCGCCGGGCAGCGGTCTCAAGCCATACAACAGAGTTTCCCATGCGCTACAGCAGCTCAACCGTGTACCCCGAAACGATCCGTGGCACCAGCCATCCACCATGAAACGCTACGACAAAAGCGCCTATGACCCGAGAACCAAGTCCCTCGAAGGCTGCATCACCACCAACGGGGGCGAAAATTACCACTTCAGCGGCATGCGAAAATACTCGGTTAGAGAGCTCGCATTCTTCCAAAGCTTCTGTGCTAAGTATCGTTTCTGCGGCTCGAACACCGACGCCATCAAGCAAATCGGCAATGCGTTTCCGCCGTTGATGGCCGAGCAATTAATTCTATCTGCTGCCCAGACGTATGAAGCATACCAACACGGGTTCATTGAGGCTGAGGAGGATATATTTGATCTGTTCATCACGCTGGAAATAAAGGGTATCCGCATCCCGGAGAACTCGACCCAGTTCCGCTACCTACCCCGTTTGAGGAGAAATGCCGCCTTGCCTTCCTATGTACCCAAGTCGATTTGGTCGAAGAGGAATCATGTTGAGCCGATGATTCGGGGTCGCAGAAACCGTCGTTCATTTGACCGCGGTTTCTCAGCGGAGATCGAGGTAGACGATGAGCTGCAACTTTCAGAAATCGAGCGAGCGTTCATAAACGGTGATATCATGGAGCTTGATTAACAGTAAGATTGTCGGACGCGGTAGACAGATCGGTAGAGGCTTCTGCGGTAGCTATATGGGGAATAATGTATATGGTCGGGTGTTTCTGAACTTGAGGGCACGCTTTAGTAAAAGATTATAGCATGGGAGTTTTCTGGCGTCGTTCCTGGTGAGTTACTAAGAAGGGAATCAAATACAACAGGATGATTGAAAATAAACGGCGGCTAGTGGTTGTCTTCAAGTAGTCAATGAATAGTCAAGGCAGCCAATGAATAGCATTCAATACTGAACGATGAGTACAAGAAATCAATTTCGGTCTATCTCATTACCTAAAAATGTAATCCTAAAGACGTGATGTGATCTATCGTGAATTATGTTCCACTAGGAACTATTACCATATCATGATAGGAGGGACAAGTCCACCGCAGCTGCTCACCCAGTAAAACGCCATGTAACCATGAAGCATGCATGGTGTGTCAAAAGCCAGCCACATCGTCGGGTATCAGCCATATTATCACCCTCCGTTCCACCTCATTAGCTTATTCATTCACTCATTCACAGACTCGTTCGCATCACCGACTTTCCTGAGCGATCAACCTGCATCATCTAACTTCGGATTCAAGCTCCTTGATCCTCATTCTTAGACTGCCATAAGCAAGTCCTCTGCAGAAACTCCACCGGGCATCTTGCCCTTGGGCGACCACACCCTGCCTACAAAAGGCGCAAGATCCGTCCTCTCGCCAGTACCAGTACCAATACCAGTACCAGTACTAGTACCAGCACCAGCGACTTCGCCTTTACCCTGTCCCTGCTCACCACCGACACACCCCTCAAACTCCTTCAGCAGCCCCAGAATCCTAACCTGACTCTGACAAAACAGCACCTGACAAGCCAACAGCAGGATACTCTTCTTGACGAAAACCTCATTACCGACCGTGATCCTGAAATAGCATTCAGGAAGCTCAAAGCTGACAGGAATCTGTTTAACCTTCAAGTTAGCCAGACCCTGCGCGAAGCGGTGATCGCGATCGCACATGAAGAACGCAGTGAGGCATTTCTTAGCGCAAAATGGGGTAGACGTGTTTGTTGCATCGGCAGTGAGACGGAGCGACTGGAGATTGGTGGGTAGGTATGTCAGAAGGGTGACGAGAGCATCAATGTAGGCAGTTGCGCGCGGGGCGATGGGTTTCCAGCCTGTGCCGTTGGGACCGGGACACGTTTGGAGTTGGCGGGGGCAATAGAGAAGGTCGATTGTGAGGTGGCGGAGGAGAGGGAGGTCTTTGAGTCGGAGGGGAGGATCGAACTGGCCATGGAAGGAGGGTGATTTTGTGTTCACGGGAGGGATGGTTTGAAGAGTGGTGGTTGGTCCGTCATGGTTCGTTTTGACTTCACTCGCAATACCAGTGTCTGGGATGCTGGAGATGTAGAAAGTGTTTCTTCCTATGAAAATGCTTTTTGCTTCGTCGTGTATTTGCTTGTTGGTCCGAAGGATTGCCAGGTGCAAACCATACGCCTTCTCTTTCCGGGCGGTCCTGCCTCGAATGGGTTTGGCGGTGACGAGAAGATGCTCGTAGATGTGCAGGCGGAGCTCAGGTGGAAGAGCCTCCAGGAGCATGCAACTGGCTGAGGCTTTCTTCGTGCTTGTGGCCATAATTGACGGTTAAGGTGCCTCAGGTAAAAAGGCCTTGTCGAAGCCAGTTGCCTTTGGTACACCCAAGTAAGTGGCTTTATCCGGCAGTTGCTCCACGGCTGTCGACGACTCAGCCCTCTACAGAAAGTGATGAGTCGCGGTGGCTTGGGGGAGGGGGAGGAGGAAGAGGAGGAGGAGAGGAGAGGGCGAACTGGAGAATTATACGCCCATAGACAGGAGCGCCCTTTGTGAATTCGAGTAGTCTCAACCCTTACTCTCCGTCGACAACAGTGAAGTAGGGCACAATTCCAAGTGAACGTTAAATCTTATTAGCTACCGTTTCCAGCCGAGCGGTAGCTAGTAGATGCTTTAGTAACTAGGAGTGAATGAGAGTAGAAGAAGAAGAAGAAGAAGAAGTAGAAGAGAAGAGAAAGGAGAAGAAACGGGAATCAAGTCGTGTGAAGTAGCGGGCAAACCTCAGCTCTTGTACGCAACCACCCGCCGACCGGCCCTTCGCCATTCACACTCATCCCATCCTCTATGCCCCATCATCCAAGTCACACGCCCCTCAGAACATAGTCGCGGCTCCACACAGACTCTCGGTACGGCTGCCAACACCACGGCCGGCGCTTCTTACTCGCCACACTTTGCCCATAAGGAAACCCTCCCGCGATCGCTCGACACACTAGAAGCCCCGTAGAACGCTCACGAGCCCCACGATATCCACTCTCCTTCGCCATCGACAGACATAGCCGCAAGAAGGGAGCATGAAAAAGGTTCAAAACAGCGGCGCCGAAAGGTCGACCGAAGCTGCAGGCACCGGTGGCGCCCCCGCTGACGTCCCACTCGCATTCGGGCAAATTCCCCCCTTCTAGCGCGTTTCTCGAATGTTTCGAAACTTGTGACGCGCAGACGGGATGAGATGGTTGGCTTGAGGACTTGGTTGCTTCCGGTGCCTTTGTCTCATAGGGAGACTATCCGCTGCGTAACATCGCTCAGTACGGTACAGGCCCAAGTCTCATCTGGTAACATCTGGTAACATTGCGCCTCACCCCTTGCCTAATCGGGGATCCACCCTCCGAGCAATCTACCACTGTTAGATACTTGATTCCCGATCCGGGAGTGCGCGGAGATGTCTTTGTCCTCGATTGGACTACGTAGATGCCAGCTGCAGACAACACTTCAAAAGATGCTGGGTGACGACGACGAAGCGGCGTTAGAAGCCCCTACTTGGCACACCCAGAGTTACATGTGTATGCATATCCTGATTTCCCCCCTACGGATGCTTCCTTCCTTGAAAGGACACAGCGGACGACGATGCCTCAGGCACACACCTACTCTACCATCGAGCTGAGGCCGGACGTCCAGGTTCTAGCCATTTATGCAGTTACAGCTAGCCTCTCAGCTAACTCAAACACCGTCACAGGATCTAGGCGTACCTACAACCACTCCTGATGATCACTTACTAGTACTATAATTGCCATGCCCGGAGACATCTCCGGTGGCGCTTTGGAAATTCATCTCATGTCATCGCTAAGGGATGAGATAGGTCCAAAAGAATAGCATCACTAACGTGCACTCTCTGGACCGCTCGTGTCTCGCCGAAATTGTGGATATGTCAGCACATAGGAAACCAAGCCGATTCAGATTCTTGCATTTTCTTTGCTCGAAATAGATATCCATAGTAGCGCTAATTTCAGGGAAGAAGCCGAGAAAAACCCACCGCCCGTATGCAGCTCCGTTGGCTTATGCAACCCAGTCTCTCTACATTCGTGATTTCGTTTTCTCATCAAAAGGGGGCTGTTTGTTCGTCATCATAAGTCATCATCGTAATGGTACAGGAAAATGCACATGTGCCTTCAAACCAAGCACTGTTTGTCATCAACAAATGAGTACCGTCCACCAATAATCGTCCGAAACTCCATTAAGGAAAGCTCTTCTTAGAAGTCGTCCGAATCGCGGCGCCTTCTTCTAGATTCGCGCCTCCTTCTCGCAGCGCGCTGGCGATCAGAATCCGAGTCGTAAGAGCTTGCATCATCGTCATATCGGTCATCACGGCGCCTGTCGCGAGATGGAGACCTCGAGTAGTCATGTCGGCTACTTCTCGGGCGGCCCGGGCTTTTCTCTCGGGTCCGTGATCTATTACTTGTCAGTTGCACTGGCCATTGTAAGAGTGATCAGCTGATGTCGAAAAACCTACCTCTCGTGCCTCCGCTCCAACTCTCTTGCGCCTAGACCTCCTATAGCCGCGCCTACAAGAGCAGTCAGTCTCCCTTTGCCAATAGCGCCGCCAGCCAGTCCACCAGCCAACGCACCTCCCACCGAAGCAGCCAAGTTCTTCTCACGCGTGTCAAGATTATCAAACCTATCACGCAATTGATCAGCGACTCGGCTACGAGAGCGACCATGATGACCTGCAGACTTTGCTCTATGATGTTTTGAATCGCGACGGCGATGGTGGTGCAAGTCTGCATCATGGAAGCTCTGGGTGGGAGGAGGATCGTAGTGGATGAGCTGGTTTTGGTCGTCTGGATGCGAATATTGCGTCAGGGAAGGCTGAGATCGTGACTCTTGTCGATAAAAGGGTGGCGGGGATGGGTAGGCATTGCCTGGAGCTCTGTAGGAAGCATTTGGATATGGAGATGCATAGTCGGCGGGATTATAGGGAGCATAGCCCGTATTTGGAGGAGGGGGAGGAGGAGGAACAGAAGAATTCACATTCACAGGAGATGGAGAATACCCGGGCCCAGGTGTATATCGCGCAGCAGAGGACGACGGGGCACGAGAACCTGCGGGCTGAGGAGAGTTAGTTGTTGTTCGTCGGAGCAACGCCGCTAATGGCGGCTCATAAGATGGAGAGAAAGATAGTTGAAAAGGAGAAGGACAAGAAAGAGCATTAGTAATTCCCAAGGGAGTTACGACTTTCGGGCTCGTAGGTGTTCTGTTCATCCACATGCGCGGAGACCAGTTTCCCAGAGTCGAATGGTCTGCTGTCATCGGTACAGTTGCTCTTCGAGAACGAGAGATGTTATTTACCTGAGGCGAATACCCACTATCGGGCATGGCTGACGAACCTCGACGGACGTAGGGGTTGTCGTATCCACTTGCCATAGCAGCACCAGTCGCTGCAGCTGCGGGTGCAGCGTAGTCTTGGGGGTTATATGGTCGATAGTCGGCGTTGGGGGGAGGGTCAAATCGGTCTGAGCGATCCATAGGAGAGTAGCGTCCGTATTCTCCGTCTACGTCTGTGTTACGGCTTTTGTGCCTGCCGCGACTTAAACTGCGACTGAAGCTGCGGCTCACGCTGCGGCTCAGTCGATGCCCTAAACTCTTTGCGCGACCGCGTCGGCCTTGTTTGCGAGGTTCTCTCTCGTAATCTGTGTCGTCGTAGGCGCTGTAGTCGGAAAAGTCGGTCGAAGAATTGGGACGGTGTCGCTGCGATGATCTGCGCTTCTCGCTCTGGCTCTTGTGGCGTGGTTCTCGAACGAGGCGACGGTTGGTTTTGGTCTGCTTTTTATCTGGTGGTGTGAAGAAGCCGCCTGGGATAGATTCAAAAATCTTGTCAGGTATCTTATCAGCGCCGTAGCCTATCGCCTTAAAAGCGAGTGCTGCCATTTTGCTGCAGGGCTTCCCAGTTGGTCAAAATCAGGTTCCGAGAGCGAATGGTGGGTGGTACGGCGTGTTGACGTAAGACTCAAGGTGCAGGCGGAGCACTGATTGGAGGCCGCAAGACCCAGCAGAGGGCGCGGATAATAGATAGTGCGAAGGGAAGGCTGTAGGACAGATTCAACGTCTTGAGATTGGAATGAGTAGTGTGTTTTGATAATATGTCTGATTGGGATGAAAAGGACTAATGTGATGGTGGTAGTAGTAGTGGTTGTGGTTGTGGTGGTGGTTGTGGTGTTGGTGGTGCTGTGTGACCCAGTCGCAAAGCAGTGGCAAGGCAAACACAAAGGGCAAGAGAATTTCCCAGCAGTGTCGCCTCCAGCAGTCTAAACTGCCCGAGGAAGGAGGAAGGAAGCAATTAAGACCCAGAGCACTTGCCTCCAAGCCCAGGCTCACGATGCTCCTGATTCGACGTTGTGCAGAATGGCACGTACGCACGCACTGCGCTTTCTCGTTCCAAGGCGGATGACATCATTTGCCTACACCGCTATGCTACCACCTATGTGCGGTCCACTCACGGCCAGAGCCGCAAGACCCCGTGCCCGTGCCCGTCCAAAAGCACATCCTGTCTCCCTGCCACCCCACGCCCATGCTCGACGATCTCCACGATTGACACCTGCAACATCGCAAAAATCTTTTGTTCAATCCTCATCCCTCTTCAAAGACGGGGTAGCAGACATGGTCCACTCTTGCAGCTTCAACCACCCATCTCCAATGTCCATGTGCACACCACCAGCAACCACACCACCATGACCCTGCCATGTCTCCCCACACAACCGTGGCGGCATGCGCCTGTGCCGGATAGCGCTGAATTCCGCCATCTTCACGCCGCCAGGGTGATCGTGTGAACACCGGCATTGCCCCAGCAGCCCAGCACCCTGACACGCAAGCGTGGAGCCATCTGCCTAGACCCGCCTCCCTTGCCCCTCAATCTGCGTCTCTTACTCTGCTCCAGCTCTTCTCTCCACACACCGTCGTCCAAAAAACCGCAAAAGAAACCTGGCCCTTTACCCGGATGCCGGCCAGGTCTGCTGTTGTGCTGGGTCAACACCCGGGCCAGACGCTCAATACGGCTACGGTTACGGGTCCGAGAGACGGTTGCGAGTACTATCGTGGACCTCTTTTTGTGAGCAGGGTGGCATGGTCAGCTTTGTTCGCCCAAGCCCACACAGCAGCTCCAGCCTCATGCCCGATGACGAAATTGGCTCGAGGCGTCATTTTTCCATCTGCCATCAGCACCAGAATTCCTAGAACATTCTCTGCAATAATACTGATGCTCCTAGATACACAGCTTTCATGACATGATGCATTCTTTTCACGATTAACGAGGTGCGAGCCGGCGCGCTTCAATTCAAAAAGATCTGTTGATATGTCGGCACTTGGCATTCCGAGATCCACGGCCATGTGTAATGCTGTTGAACTTCCGATGGTCACGTCTCCTTAGGACCGTAGCACGTCTGATTGAGGTGTTGTGCCTAAACTTCAAAGTGTCACTATTATCAATTCTGCCTATGCCTCGTTCTCAAGCTGCGACTCGTATAACTCAGACAGGTACCTTCTTCTTGATCCCTGTAAATCGAGACCTTAGTTGTTAAGCCCCCGCAATTCAAAATCGACCATATGCCGAGGAATCCATGGCATGTTTGTGATTGAGGGAAATAAACAGCGATAGTAAGTGATACAAAGCGTTGTAGGGCGTCATCGTAGAAGAAACGTAGTCACATCGTCATTGCAAGCTGATGAAGCGTAATTGGTCATCCTCTCAATGTGTCGTGGCTAGCGTAGCGATCCGCCCTCGCCCTAACACAGACTTGCACAAGTTTAATGAGGCGACATGTGTTTTTCTGGGGAACTCAATGGGGTATCATTGTGTGCCTATCCCGACCCCCAACTCCAACATGAAATAGAAAATGCTTAAATGAAATGATTCTACGCCGTCACCATCACGTTCCGATGATCTCTTCAAGAAGACGGAGATGGGTTTCTCACTTCCCCTGCGGGTTGTCCCGTGCTGTCTGGGACTTCGATCATGTCGTCTACCATTCCTAGGAATCGTTGTCGATACTCGTCGCTAGTAGTAGTGATGCTCATAGGCCCATGGTTTCTGCCTAACTTCAGAAAGTTGAATGAGTTCACTAATCCAGTCATTGCTTTTGCCTGTAGAGCATCTTTGGCCCAGAAGAAATCGAGAAGAATCACCCGATAAACCCACTTGTGATCTCTAGAAACCAAGCCCGATCGCCATTTTGAGGAGTTGCCTGGTGGTACAGGAATCTTGCTATTCTCTACTGACGCCATGGAGGCTGGATGTCGTACGAGAAAGAGACTGTAGTCTACGGCATTTGCATCCTGCAGAATCTTCGTGTCTCGCGTGAGTTGTGCGACTAACTCCTCCTTTTCATCGATGGTGACACGGACTTTGTCATTAAATTCGTCGATTAATCGCTCCTTGACGCTTTCTGGTGCCAATCTCCCGCCTGCGACGTCACGCTCGGGGAAAAAGTAATCGCTGGGCTTCAAGTCATACGTTTCCCACCTCTTCTGGTCACCTTTGTCGCAGCTCGACTTTCCGTACAATATGTTCTCCATCACGATATGGTGGCTTGGAGCAGTACCCAGTATTGCTCCGAGTGTGGCTGTCGGACAGAACAATAGATCCGTTATCCTGACTAACAGGGAGGTTGGGTTTAGTTCCATATGCTCGACGTAAGGATCCAGGAGGCGATTTCGAAAGAACGACTGTTCGAACCCACGCGGCAGAGACTTAAGCAGATATTTTGAATTTGGAGTCGTGAAGAAAGTCTACCTCCATGTAAGTCATATTAAATCACCTCTAGATATTTAAAGGTACGTACGGAGCCAGAGTAACCCAAGTCTCCTATAGCAATGAGATCAGTCCTCTTTCCCTTACTCGGTGAGCGAAAACTCTCGATATACTCTTCTTCTTCCATCTTCCATATCTCATTTCGGAGCTTCTTGAACAGCTCAGCTCGATATCTGGAAAGAGCTAGGTGGAACACGGAGAAGAAGGCAAGAATTCGCGCGAGCAGATTCAGAGGTTTGTCCGCGTCGCTGGAGCTCTTGGTTTTGAAGATGGCTCGAAGGATAGAGGTACTGATTAACCGCTGTCGGCGGCCCATGATGATGTTTATTTCGCGGAAGCGAGTGACATAAATCTAGATGCGAATGTTGCCGGCAGGGTTGACACGCTCATGAGAACTGTGCGCGTCGTCAGTTCAAGCAAACAATCGGATTATTATCGTGTGACGTCACGCTTGGCAAAGGTTTAGGATCGACGACCAGGTTCCGAGCTTAAAGTCAACGAACGAGATTCTCGAAAATAGCCATTAGCGTTAATAGTCTACTAGTTAGAAAATGAATCATATAGGACTTGACTACCTGGTGTAATCAGTTTCAATGCACACCAAAATTAGCAGTTGGAATCTCTGCAAGCAGGCATGAGACGATAAAAAGTGCTGATTCCTTGAAGGCATTTGCTAATACTTGACATGACCCAAAAGGAGCTGCTGCTAGAGTTCCTTCCATTCACTAGCATTGTTCCTTCCCCTTGCGGACAAAAATCCCTTCACTCCTCGACTGAGCGACCACACATTCAACGCCATTGTCCAAACGACCTAGGAAAACAATCACTCATTGAAGTTCCAAATTTTTCATTTGAACTATCTTTCGAAGCAGTCAGAGGCGCTCAAGAAGTCACAAAAATTAATGACCTGCTGTATTCAGCGGTCTATCTCTTCAAGATTAACAAGCGAAGCCGAGCTTCCATCAAGTTGTTGATTACGAGACACTAATTTTACGAATGGGAAACACTGAAAATAATCCTTAGCTATACGGCAGAAATATCGGAAATGAAATTCAAACTATAAACTATATCGCATATTTACTCAGTATCTTCGTTCTCAATGGCAATAATATCCGAATTCCCACAATTTCACAAAACATCGACATTATTACCATTGTCATGGAAACATATCAACAACTTCACACTCCGAGCGCCTAGTTCATTGCCCTGAACGTTCTATTTTCAGCTGGTGTTGAGGATCTTGCGTCTGATGGACAAAAGGTGGCTGATTGGAGGTACTGTGAATTGCCAGACCAATCTTCATCGAATCATTACACAGAGATTTAGCAGGTCATCATCAGTCCACAAGAGGATGAAATGCCTGCAATTGAACTAATTATCGCTTAATTTGTTAGAAGTCTCCCTCACCGATAATCGAGTATAGCTGAAAGCAGCACCGAGTTCGCTTAGCGCATTTTTGTAGTGGTTTCCGCTCCTCTGGAATGCTTACACGACAAGGATTTTCATCAAGCTTCAGGTTACTATATTCTTATGGCACAGGTCGATAAATCTTGCAATCTCAACCAATCTAACCTCCCCTACCCAGCCACGCCTCTGAGGAACGTATGAATCCGAAACTGCGTTCTCAGGGGAAGAAAGTACTCGCCTCAAACACCCACCAAATGCTGCAAACCCCTTCCTGGTCATCGACCTCGATGGCACATCGATACCATATCAAAGGCCTGCAAATCTGATTATCATTTCAGCATTATCAGATGTTGAAAGGTGGTGCTGCAACGAAACGCCCATCAACTAGTGGCAAATGGAGCTTATGGTACGTAGCTTTAGTTTCCCCACACTTCAGCAAGTTTTAGTCGCATACAAGCTTTGTAGTTTGGCGTACATATTTATGAGGGGATAGCGTGCTTCACATGCTCACATTCTGCTTCCGACCCTCTTTTGCATCGGAAATTCCGAGATGTGGCAACTCCGCTGTGAGGCTGCGATCAACACGCAAACGGAAGTGACACTCAATGAATGTCAGCAATGAACGCAGTCGCTGATGCAAATACCAGTCGCAGTGGAATTCCTGGATAGCATTGCCTTTAATCACTTCCAATATGGCAAGATTCAGCTTCCCAGCACTGCTCACGTCCCCTTTCGCCTCAAACCTTAGCGAATAGTCCCTTCCCCACCTTCATTGTAACAGCTTGCAAGAATAGACCCTGCTCTTACGTTCGACAGCCTCGAAAATCTCAACCCGACTTAGCAAGAGGGATAGCCGGAGCAGGCGGGATGCAACTGGGACCCTACCAAGCCTTTTCTCCACTGTCCAAGCATTGTGCTGCAGGACCAGATCTTCCTCAACCCGGACATCGATTTTCGGACCTTGCAAACTTACCACTAGAGACTAAATAAGTGAGCTCCTGGAAGCTGTCGGTGACACAATTCGGCTTGCGAGGCGTACGTTCTGTCCAGTTGTGTATAAATCAACAATAGATTTCCTGGATCTGGCCCTCCAGTTTGAGACAAGGGGAAGATTCTCCGCTGTTGCAGCAGGGCTTCCCGTGGCCGATCTCCCGTCGGGCTGGGCTCCGCGTTCTTTAGCTTCGAGGCCGGTGCTCGACTAGAGAAGTTTGCCCCTTGGATACGGCAAAAGTACTGTACATCACCCAGCCCAGAAGCAGCTTTGCATGGTAGAGAAAGCTGAAGAGGCGAATTGGAGGAACTTTCCGAACGACGGGAATGGTCCAGACTACTTTTAAAACATGTAGGGTTACTTTTCTCTAGGCATACGCAATCGAAGGGGGTACTCCGCCCTAAGAGAAGTACCATGTACCATAGATATTTCTGAATGATAGGCGTCTGACAAGAGTTGTTTTGCTCCATCCTCGGTGTCATCAAGGCACGATGATCTCTAAACAATCTACTCGCTACTCACTCTTTATCAATGAAGAAAAATCAGATCATAATGTTTGTGTACCCATTGCTATAAGCAACAGATACTGCCAAATCGAGCAGTACATGCGTCTACAGTGTGCGCTCAGGTCCGACCTCGTGTTACCTAAACACTATGAGTAGACTACCGTATATTCTAGTGCCAGGGACCGTCTCTTCGCCCAGAAACTTTAGTATCGGTGCCGTTTTTTGGAGTGTCTGCTCGTTTCACCATCACAGCCTTCTATACTCATGGAGCTTGTCTTCCCCTCCCCCACCCACCCGTATTCTCGTTCAATCGGAAGGGCTTAAAGGGCATGACTGCTGCTGCTGCTGGGTATCGGCCTGTTCGAAAACCATCCTTCGCATCCTTCATATCTTTTGTGTTACGGTCGTACATAAACCACCCTGCATCCACTAACCTTTTGCATCGAGCACCGAGTAACACCATTTAACCAGAGCCTACCATACAGACATCCGTTTTCTGGGCACATCACACCATATATTTTCCTTTTGCGGCACCATTCAGTCGCCATTAAATATCTCTTCGTTAGATCCTCCTTTTCTTCTTCAGAAATGGCTACCGCCGATGTTCAGCCTCCTGCCGCTGAGCCGGCTCCCGAGTTACCAGACTACCTCACCGATCCGGATGCGGTGCTCAAGGACAGTGAAGCGAAATGGCGGTATGGCCGCGCTCCTGATTACTCCAAGACGCGCAATGTCTACGCAGAGAGTAAGTTCCAAAGCTCCCGCGAAACGCACTGTTCTATATCCCAATTTCCGGACTCCTCGTCTCGAAATAGTCCATCAGTGTACCAAAAAACCCCACCCAATACCCCAACCACCACAAACAAAAGAAACTCCAACAATACTGACCACAAACCCATAGCAAAACGCATGACCCACCCCGCCGGCTCTCTCCCTTCGCTCGTCCAAAACCTCGTGAAAAACTGGGAAGTAGAAGCCTCCTTCAAGCCCCAGCTCTCCGACTGGCGCACCATCGACCACCCAAACTACTCGTTCGCGATCAATGGCTCTGAGCCGCAGGGCGCAGAAGCGATGCTCAAAGTAGGCACCTACAATGCGATCATTGCGCCGAATGAGTATTATAGTCCTGAGTATTCGGATTTTGCGAGTAGCCATAAGACGTTTAAGCGCATGATGCCAACGTTTGCGTGGGAGGTGCTCGAGGTGTATAGTGGGCCGCCTGTTGTGTGAGTTGTGGATTTTTATTTTTCTTCTCCGGCCCTCCCGTATTTTTTTTTTCTTTTAGTTTATGGTGATTATTTTTATGTTTAATCATGTATTTCATGGGTTCCTTGAGTGAGTTTTTTTGGGCGATTTTTTCTATTTTTGTTTTTGAATCTCAATTCCATTCCACAATATTCCCAAACGAAAAACATCAACACAAACTAACACAACACTTCAACACAGAGCATTCCGCTGGCGTCACTGGGGCGTGATGCAAAACGATTACGTCGGCTTCAACAAGTTACGTCCAAGCTATCCATTTCCTCTTTCCTCATTTAGTCACTTTACCATCTAACAGCATATACAGTAAGGGCGAAAAAGTAACCGCAAAAGCCCACGGTCAACCAATCGACATCCAAGGCGTAACCATCGCCACCGTAAACGACAAAATCCAACTCCAATCCGTACGCACGTGGTTCGACCCCCTCGATATGTTCAGACAGATTGCGCCCAATGGCGTCGTGAAGAAGGAGGTCGTTGATAGGACGCTTTCGCCTGGCGAGGCTTTGGATGTTGAGGCGAAGGCTGAAGTGGTCGAGGTGGAGGCGAAGGTGGAAGATGTGGTTGGGGAGTTGGGACAGAGTTGTCCGTTTTCTGGGGCGAGTGGAGATGGGGAGAGGAATGCTGGTTGTCCCGTTGGGGGAGCGAAGTTGGCGTGATGATTGGGAATTGTGTAAGTGGAGGCAAGATTGATGACTTTGTTAGTGATGGGCGAACTTCATTTTTTGCTTGTTAATTTTGCATAGCGGAATCGTATGGTTGGATCGACTGGAAAAGATCGTTCTAATGCTGCTGTCTGTTTGGATGTTGGATTTCTAGTACGCTGGATGGCTTCACTTTCCACTATCCCATCCAATCACACATCTCTGGACGTCATACGCATCAGCAAATGACATCGGGAAATCCACATCCTTTTCCATTTCGCCTATCGTATCAGGTTTCGAGCTGAATGCCAAAAATGGCGATATCGATACCTGAGGCATACAAGCCTTGAAATTGCCTCCCATCCTCGCTCCGCGGTATCTATCTACGTGTCGTGTGTACCCATTGCCACATTCCCTGCCCAACCTGTTTGCTTCTAGGCACCGATGACTCTTACACAGGCAATCAATCCCTCGTCAGCCGCGGTTTCATTCCACCTCTAGCTTCGAGTAACAACAGGCTCCAGCCTCGCCCTGGCGGTTGATGGACGCGGCACAGACGCGGTCACGGTGTCAGCAGACTTGGTGGAGCGGCCGATGGTAGCCAGCAGTCACGTTGCCATGGCAGAGGATTCTAGCAGCAAGGTTGAGGCGGGGCTGAGAGGATCGTCTCGTATCTACGGGCTGGGTGGGGTGGAGGGTTGAGTGAGATGCCTAGAGAGCCGCTGTCGGACGTGAGTGATTGACTCAGCTGTGAAGGCCCTGCCCAAATGAGCTTGCCCAGGTGGAAGTGAACGTGGCCCTAGAATTTCCTGCGCGGACCGGAACAAGTCGGCTGAGAGGCCAACGAGCGATGAGTCGTTTGGGCGACTGGGCCTTGGCACGTCTGGATCGCACTATCGCACTCAACTCATCTCAGGAGGCGAAAAAATCTCTGCCACTAAGGCGATGCTGAGCTGATGGGTGGGCGGCGCAACATCCCACCTCTGTCCTACGGATCGAGAGGAAGGATTCGGGCATGCAAACCCGAGTTGCACTCTTCTTGGAGATGGCATCATCACGTTGAAGCCATCGATGGCCGAGGGTGCGAAGGCAGGATGCACTGCGACGGTTTGGGAATGCCGTGGAAAACCCGAGCGCCCTCGTCTGCCTCTGAGTGGATTCACGCTTGACGCTTCACAGCCAGCTTTGCCATTTTCTCCAGAAGCAAAGTGGAGAGTCTTCGTCAGTACGTACTCATTGGCTTCACAGCCTTCTCGGACGGGCACGGCCGAGCAGCAGCGAGAGAGCACCGAGGGGGGTTTCCGTTCTCTTCAGCCTGCGCCCGTTTGCGTCACGCAAGGAGTTCGCATTAAGGAGACGGGCACTATGGCGAGAATGAACTGGTGCGCGATTTGCCCAACTCAACAAAATTGCAGCTCAGCAGCCGGCCATCCAAATGAATTGCTGCATCATTCTGCCCCCAGCCCCAGACAGCGCCAGACGAGTCCAGCTCGTGTGTCGTAAGGAGCGGACAGGCCAGGTTAGGGGGTTCGAGGGGGGCTACTGGGGGCGGCTATGACGGCGATCGGGGATGCGAGGACCCTAATTTTGCTGCAACAAGCAGATTTTACGTGAATTAGCATAGCTCGGCTGGCCCGTTCCCGTGCTAAAAGCGCTGCTTTGGGGGACGCGGCCGAGCACTGGCCAATCACGCAGCACGCGTTTGTGAGGGGAAAGCCGCCAGCGCACCATCGAGCCCATCAAGCTGGAGCGCACCGAGCGTAAGCAGCGCAATCAACCCAAAGCATGCGCGACCGACGCGGAGCTGCGGAGGGGGAGGATGAGGAGAAGCAGTATGGGTATGGGTATGGGTATGGATGCATCTGCAACAAGAGAGGGCAGAGTCAAGGCGGTCTTTGCAACAAACGATGCACAGAAGAAGGGGAGCAGCAGCAGTGGCCGGGTGCGTGCGTGCAGAGACAAGGCATTGTTCGAGACGCAGACACCACCCTGCTGCTTTGGTAAGAGTTGATGGAACTGGAACGGCAGCAGCCTCAGGGCACCGCCCTGCTGCGGCCTTGAGGGGGAAAAGGTGCTTGCTCCGTAAGTGGATGGGGGATGTGGGTGTGGATGGGTGGATGGATGGATGGATGGATGATCGAGCAAGCAGCAGGAGGCAGGAACACACGGACTCATTCATTCAGAGTCTGCGTCGCACCCCCAGCAACAGCAGAAGCCAGGCCAGCCATCTATCTCCAGCGTGTCTATCTCGAGATGCTCTGAACAACAATCAAAAACAAATCAGCATGGGAGATACGGAGTGGGCAAGTCACAGTCAACACGCCGTTGCCACCCGCGGGCGCTCGCTGAAAAATCTGCGGGTCAAGCCCGTTGCTCTGTGCGATGAGCAATGAGTCCACGGGAGTGAGTGATTGAGTGTGTGTGTGAGCGAGAGCGAGAGTGTGCCAGTGCAAATCAAGTGCAAGCAAGTGCGAGTGGGCGACGCAGCCTGAATGGCGCGAGATGAGTGGTTGCGCGGTGGTGGCGGCGTCGACCTGGCAAAGCCAAGCCTTTTGCAGAACAGTCAGAGCCCTGGGGGCAAGTGCGCTCGCTCCCCCCCCAGCTGCCTGCCGCCTGCTATATACCGCCAGCCCTCACCTCCATCACCGCTCCATCACCGAACAGCAAAATGGACTTCTCGATACCGATGCGCAAGCCCTGGGGCCTCATCTAGGTCAACAGCCAGCTCCCGTTGTCTGTTCTCCCCCAGAGAACCATCGCCGTCTTCCTTTTGCTTCCTTCGACTACTCATCCCCCCTCTCCCGCCGCCGTCTCTGTCCCAGCAGCCAGCTCAGCACGACCTTGAGTCCGCCACCGCTGCCGCCTACGACAAGACTCATCTCCCATCATCCCCTCTAGTCAACTACCATCCTCCCTCCAGGCTTTCACCTTGCCTCTGACTTGTACCTGCATTTATTTTCCTTTATATACCCATTCTCTCTGCGCGCCTCGCCTTCCAGTTCCGAGCCCCGACCGCCACTCCGCCTTCTCCCACGCCAACCCGCTACTCTCCTCTCCTTCGTCCCTTTACTTGAGCTTATGTGTCCCGCCATCCAATAATAATACCCCCAACATTACAACCACCCTCTTCGGGACTCTCACCCACGACATAACGAACCTGCTTCCGGATTGGTGATTCTGCTCTCGAGTTAGTCACCACCCTAGCATCCTTGTTACATCGAATTTGAATAGTCACGATGCTCCTGTCTCTCTACGCTACTACTCCAGTCATTCGTCGCCCAGAAATCACCACCGCTACTACTTCCGGAAACAAGGCCTTCGTCATTGGAGGCTCCGCCTGCTAGATCCCCGCTTTTCCTTCGGATTTACCCCAGCTTTTGAGGTAGCGACTGCTATCACAACAGCTGCACGTCTTCCGAGCGCATTTGCGGATAGGTCTCACTCAAGGTCTTGTTTGGTGATTTTCTGCGGCTGACGGTGACTGGAATCCTCTGGTACGCGCTTGGAAGCCCACCTTCGACCACTTCACAACTGCTCGAATAAAACGCCTCCTCCGTGAACCCCGTCAAGCTCCCCTACTCGCTCTTCGCCTGTATCCGACACCTTCTCCGGCCTTTTCTGCTGTATCTCCCGGTCTCTTGACCGCATAATCACAATATCTTCAATCTCCCGCTAACAAACTCTCTCTTCCGACTGTTCGGCATTTCAATCCGAACAATCAAGATTCCGAAAGCCACAGCTACTGAAGGAGAAGCAATTACGCATAATCATACGACGAAGATCACAGGGACTACTACCTCCTTACGGTTTGTCTATCGGTTAAGTTCTCGGTCACCCCACGACCACCCGATCACGCTTTGCCCAACGCCTCAAGGTCTACCTCACGGTCAGCACTTCGGGACGTGACGACGTAGCGTCAACATCTCTCCACTCACTCCTTACTCTCTTGCATATTTACTAGCGACTTAGCGTCGTGTAACCTCCTTGTCTTCACCATGAGCCTTGAAACTTACTCCCAGTTTCTTGGCCCTGCTTCTCCAAGAAGCCATCCATACGCCTCTTCCCTTTCTTCTTCCGCATCCTCTTCTACCTCATCAGTATTTTCAGACGCTGCATCACAGACGTCCAGCACCAGCTCCTCCTCTACCCGCTCTGTGTGGGAGTCTGAAGAATGGAGCTCAAGGTCAAGGCAAGCTTTCACCGGCAACACTACGTTCGCGCCCATTGCCCGTGTCAGCACCTTTCCCCAGTATCAACCGTCAGCATGCCGGGACTCCATCCAGGAGAAAACCTTACCTTCTCTTCGTGCCGAGTGCCCTGCTCCTCTAGGGCAGCGACAGCATCCTCGACGATCTTCGACAACCATCGGCCAGCGACCACCTCAACTGGTCAGGCAGTGCGACCGGAAGGTCAACTTTGTCGACTGCCTTGTCGGTTAGTGCATTCAACAATGTTTCTTTCTATTTGTGTTCCTTATACTGACCTGTTTTTCCTTAAGATTCTGCTACTCAGATGGTTGAGGTTATCTGGCAATTGTCTGAGCCAAAGAGTCGTTGTGAAACTGTGTCTGGTCGCGGAGTGCTTCCTCTACGCACCTTCATTCAAGAGACACTTCGTAGATCACGCACTAGCTACTCTACCCTCCAGGTTGCTCTGTATTACCTGATTCTCATCAAGGCACACCTGCCAAAGCATGATTTCACCATGGAGCAACCTGAGGATGCCTCGCTTCGAGCGCTGCAGTGCGGCCGACGCATGTTCCTCGCGGCACTTATCCTTGCCTCAAAGTACTTGCAGGACCGCAATTACTCGGCTCGAGCCTGGAGCAAGATCTCTGGCCTCAAGGTCAGCGAGATCAATACCAACGAAATGGCTTTCCTCGCCGCTGTCAACTGGAAGCTCCACATCACGGACCCCGTCTGGGAGAAGTGGCAGGAGGTTGTCTTGAGACACACTCCTACCTACCCTCCTTCATCTCCTGGTGCTTGCATTCCAAACACCTGGAAGGACATTATTCCAAAGTTGACACCTGAGTTGGAGGTCATCGATGTTACTCCCAAGACTCCTGTCACTCCTGTTCGTCCTGAATTGAAGCGACAAATTAGCCCATATGCCATCCGCTCCCCCATGTCGGAAGGATATGGGTCACATGAGAGCACGCCAACTCCATCTCATTACAAAGTACCAAGGTATCTTGAGCCGAAGCCAGAGCTACTACCTCCACCTACTCCGTCCCTTATTCGCTTGGGTCCATTGCCTACGCCTGCCTTGACACCTCAATCCCTTGCCTCCAACACTCCTGCAGCGAGTGCTTTGGCTTTGGGATCAAGACGCCCCTCGATGTGCTCTGCAATGGCACAGGCACAGTGCTCGTCTCTTGCACGCACCTGTGTTGACCAATTCAACCCAAGCATCAGGAACGGACTGGAAGCTTATCACTTCCCTAGCAGGCGTCCTTCTCTGGCACCTTCGACCGCATCTTCTGCGTCGTCTCCAGAGTCTATGGTCACGGACAACTCTCGCTCTTCCCGCGCCTCATCAATCTCCTCAGTCTCGTCTGCTGGCTGGGCGCCGAACCAGGCCAAGTTGGCCCGGTTGGCGACATGCCGCAATGCGCGTCTGCCCTACCCGGCGCTGTCCAAGTGCAAAGAGCAATACGAGTACGCTTCCAGCGAGCCCATGTCCTCTCCTGATCTGGAAAGCTTCCATATCGACGACTGCGAGGCCTCGCCCAAGAAGGTTGAAAGCCCCATGGCTATCAGCGTCCCCACTCCCAACCGGAAGCGAGGACGATCTTCTGTCGACCTCCAGCAGAACATCCGTCATCTACTCAACCGCTCGTCCTCTTACCATTACAGCGAGCCTACCGTCCTTCCCGATAGGACAGTTGCTCGTTCCTTTATGCTTGGCGCCGAATTCGGCTATGAGCGAAAGGGGCTGCAGTCCCCTAAGCACACTGTTCCGGAACGTCGCCTGCCCATTCAAAAGGACTTTGGAAAGAAGCGAACTTGCTGTGGAACCGAAGCTGCTCAGGTATTCTATCGTGAAGGTCCAGGAATGTGGGAAGGCGTTCTATAACGCTTTCTTCTGGAACTACTAAAGAACAACAAGTCACAAATCATGGTCTCGAAGAAAAGTGATGGCCAAAGATGCCTTTCACATATTTTACCCATTCATCTCTACACCTCCGTGTATATTCTCCTCTACCCCTCTGTGTACGAGTCAACCAAGGAAAATCTTTCCTAGCTCTTGCTCAAAGCCACTGTCTAGTACTTTATTCCCTTTTACAATTACTTCGTCTTTTCCGATACTGTCAAGTCTTTTTTTTGTTTTGTCCTTCCAGTCCGGCGTTTACAACTTATCGCTCGACAGAGCTTTAAAGGTGGGGGTGGTGTCACTTGAAATTTATTTGAACATGTATAGGTTGGTGCATATTTGTCTGGCAAGGCAAGGAATACCGGAATCACTTGGATGGGAGGAGTTGCGAGAATTGGAGCACTGGGGCCTACGCAAGCAAGCAAACAAACAAGTCAAGTATTACCGATTGATTGACGGGATCAACTGTATCCCACAAAGATGAATAAGTAAGTCAAGTGCATGGATGTACGTTTACCAAGGATGTTCATGGTGGGCAGTAGTAGTGAGTAGTGAAGTAAAGTAGACGAAGTGATTAAGTGAGTTGATACAGAAACATTTGTGTCTTTTACTGAATGGTGTTATGTGTTTTTGATGTTGTGATTGGTTTGTCAAATTATGTGTTGTCTTTGTAAGTTATTGGTATTTAACGTGTCTTATCACTCATCCGGATTTATCAGTCATCCGGAAACCGTAAAACCCACCAAAAATGGGGAAAATCGTACCTTGATATCTCAACAACGCCTTGATAATAAAGTCTGAAAGTCAGTATCAACACTTAAATATATATTTTAGAACTCCTGTTAAAGTCTTAAAGCAATCGACCTAGCCGTTATTAAGATATCAAGATTGCAGATGATTTTGGCCCCCAAATTGCCAGTTCTCTAGATGTACTTAATAAATAACTTAATCAGTTAAAGTAGGGTCTTAAAATGGATATGCAAAGCTACATTCAAAATTTTAGAATTTATTATTAAGGCGTTGTTGAGATATCAAGGTACGATTTTCCCCATTTTTGGTGGGTTTTGCGGTTTCCGGATGACTGATAAATCCGGATGAGTGATAAGACACGTTATTTTTATTTCACATTACTTGGGTGTGTGCTTGTTCTTGTTTTATTCTGTTATTGGTTCTATGAAAGACATTTCTTCTTCTGATCGGTCTTCACTTTCTTTCCTTCGCCCGTCGCGCTTTTAGTGATTGCCTTTCCTTTTTCTGCCTTGCCTATCCAGAATTACTTTAGTCATTTACTTACTCTAGCTCCACGCCACCTCGCTCTCCTAACAATCGACCTACCGAGCCGGGGGAAAAATGAAAAAGAAAAAGGTAAATGGAAGCGAGGAAATGAGTGAGATAGATTGCATCTACAGCTGGTGTACAAAAAATTGTAGTTGTGTAGAGGCTTACATGGAGCTAGTAATTGCTGTTGTGGTGCAAGTGAATTCCCAACCCCCTTTCCCCTCTTTTTTTTCTTCTTTTTTTTTTTTGGTTTTTGAAAAAGAATTCGTGAAGAACAAAGGAAGGAAGGAAGATTGGGGTAGGCTGTGGGAATTCGGTGAGTATGTACATTTGGTGAGTGAAGTGGGCCATGTATAGGAATGCATGTTTTGGTGTCTCGATTCTCTGATGCTTTTCTTTTTCTGAAATCATCGTTGGGAAAACTTCAATCAACTCGGTTCGTTTCAGTGCCGTCTCTTGTCTTGCTTGGACTGGGTTGCAGCAGGCCGGGTATTGATTTCTCGTCGCCGCGTCTTCTGCACATTCACACTCGCGCTCGTAAAACTTTGCTCCAGGAGAAAGCAGGCTAGAGATGCTTTGGTGGTGAAATTCTTGAAGATACTAGCTTCTCCCATGTAAGGGATCAATACATAAATGCTTTTACTTCCTTTTTATTCTTTTCTCTTACGGCCTCATCTATACACGCGAGTCTGTTCCTAGCCTTACTTGTGACTCCCGGGGCTCTCACTCCTTGCCTTGTCCCAACGCTCTCTTTCCTACGCGTTTTGTGCACGCCCCAGTACCAATCAGATTCAATATGACCTTGTTGCTCTTGGTATGCATGCCGTGGTTGTCGCTATCGCTATCACTTCTACTGTGTCCCTTCACTCGTTCATCCATTTGCCTATCCAGCCTTGCCGTGTGCTCCATGCGACTCAGTACCAACCTCAGTTAACTATCTGCCGTTCCTTACTCCATCTTTTCCTTTGATTGGCGACGTGAGACTAAAAAAAATAAATATCCATCCAGCGTGCTCAAAAGCAGAACGTATTGATCAGGTAATCCAAACACTCCATCACTCTTCAAACCCGGCTCAACCAGAGCATAAAGCCCAGCTGGATCACATAGCTGTACACGAACAAGAACTGAGTCCTCCTGTTCCGCTGGCTCCTCGCAACGGTGTATCCCGCGGCGCCACCACCCACACCTTGCCCGCTCTGGTCAGGCAACAGAACATAGCGGAGGCTGCGGAGCAGGAAGAAAGCGTTGGCACCGAAGCAGTACAGAAAAACCAGCCAGCTTATCCAGGCGCCGCCGACGCCGAGGTGGGAGAAAAGAGATGATAGGAGGAGTGAGACAATAACACCGACAAACTTGTAGCCACTGTAGGCGACTAGGTCAAGCAGTTGCGAGGACGAGGATATGCTAAGGAGGAAAGTACCTGTCTTAATGGTTAGGATCTCAAGGAGCATTACGGAAATGGCAAGAGTTGCAGTGTAGCCTAGAAGCTCGGGATGGAATGCTCCTCGAAGACCTGCGAGCAGTGTCGACAGCAAAATGTAGGTGACGAGTGCCATCATGGGGATGTACATGTCAGGCGAATTGATGTCCTCGCGCGGTGGTAGGTAGTGGTTCTCCTGGCCGTTGTTGGAGAGACGCTGCTGGCGCGACCATGGTCGGTGCCACCAGGGAAAGAGGACGATGCGTAGTTTGGCGGCGACGTAAGAGTTGGAGACGTTGAAATAATGCTTAAGAGCGCTGACGGAGACAAATCGGCCAAACTGGAGTAGGGAGGGTTAGCACTTTGGCCTGCCTCTGCTTTTCATCTTGGGTTGCATGGGTTGCATAGATATTCCCAATTTAGATATCGCAAGGGTTCAACACACTTACATTCTGTTCCATATACTCCTGTCCCGCATTCATGGCACTTTTGCCCATCTGATATCCTAATTGCGCGGTGGGATCATTAATGAAGCCGCCGAATGCTGGGTGCATGCCATAGCCTCCTCCGCCAGGCTGCCCACCTGGCTGTTGCTGCTGACCGGTGTATCCATATCCGCTCTGGGGTTGCGATGGAGGCTGGGGCGGAGGAGGCGACCGCAGTTGAGGGACATTGGAGATGTGCTGAGGTACGGGATGGTGGACTAGGGGGACCACTGTTAGTTGTATGCCAGGGAGAAGCGTAGAGGGGTGAATGTGGGAGACCTACGTGGTGGTGAATGCGCGGGCGGTGGGTTTTGAAATGTGGGACGCTGCATGACGGGCGACTGGTCGTGAGGAGAGAGGAGCGAGGGGCGTCGAGGGAAGAGAGTGTGGGTGTTGGACAGCGCGGGTGTGAGTGAATTGGACAGCTGGAGTGGGTGACGCTGAATTTCTGCCTCTGGAGGTGAGCGTTGAGCTCTCACGTTCTTTTGACCAATCTGGCAGGATCCGCCCGCGCCAGCCAACACCGGCCTATGACCTTCGTCATTGGGCGTTCCCTCCGTGCTTCGCTGCACACGCACCACAACCCTCCACCCTCCACCCTCCACTCAAAACCCCTCTCCTGGCACTTTCTACTGTGCCTGTGCGTGCGCAATGTTAGACACCTTCGAGATATTAACCACCTCAGGCGTCGTCCTTTGGTCGCGCAGCTACGCCCCCGTCGGCGCAAACATAATTAACAGCCTCATTCGCGACGTCTTTATCGAAGAGCGCATACTGCCCCAGCCCGAGGACGCCGGCTCAAAACCGACATACAAGAAAGAAGGCTACACTCTCAAGTGGACGGCAGCAAAAGACCTAGGCCTGATCTTTGTGGTGCGTAAAGTGGCACGGTCCCAAGCGGGCATTCCGCATTTTAAGCATTGTATGCTAACGGCTTCCACAGGCCGTATACCAGTCGCTTGTCCACCTTACATGGATAGACAAACTTCTCGACAACGTGCGGGCACTCTTCGTCGGGCTGTACGGTGAGCAGCTGAAGAACAAACACACAAGCGTAGTCAACTGCGAAAAGTTTGGTCCATACTTTGAGCGGCAAATCCAAGAGCTCGAAGGTCAAAGCGACGACGCCTCGTCTGTTGCTACGCCCAATGTCAAGCTCACCCCTCCCTCGAGCGCCGATAATGATAGCGCTGAAGAAACCGCGCCAGCTTTGCAGAAACCCCAGCGATCCCTCTACGATACGTCAGCAGACTCGACCCCGGTTCCCACACCCGATACCTCAAGACCAAGCACACCGGGACAGAATCATTTGTTGACGGGAAAGGCAAGACCGGGCAGCAAGCTTTCAAGAAGGGACAGGAAGAAGGCGGCGGCTGCCAATTCCGCTCCTGCATCATCAGGTGATGAAGGTTCAGTACGCCGAAAGGGCAAAGGATCAGCGAAGAAGAACAGAGTATGGGGAGAATTTGGCGCAGAGGAGGAAGACTCGTCTGTAGTCCTTGATTACTCTCAGTCTGATATTCGAGACGAAGCTTCCGAAAACGAAACATTAGAAGAGGTCAAGCCAGAGACATGGGGACGCAAGACTGGCAAGGGCCAGTTTGTGCTAAAAGATCTAGATGAGGAAATCGATGAGATAATAAAAGAGCAGAACGCATTGAAGCAAAGTTCAACAACCTCAAGCAGCGGCGGTGGCATTGTCAGCTCAAGCATCGGCGCCATTGGAGGGCTCTTCCGTAACGTAGTGGGAGGAAAGACCCTGACAAAGGAAGAATTGGCGAAATCGCTCAGAGGAATGGAAGACCACCTTCTAAAGAAGAATGTTGCCAGGGAGGCCGCAGTACGCCTATGCGAGAGCGTAGAGCGAGACCTCATCGGGTTGAAGACTAACAGCTTCACAAGTACCTGCTCTCCCCTTTTTCTCAATTTCATCAGACACTGACCACATCCAGCTGTTGAGGCAACAATCAGAACTTCGATGGAGAAAGCCCTTACCAAGATTCTCACACCCACCTCTTCCCTCGACCTTCTTCGAGAAATTCAAACGGTGAACGCCTCGGGGCGCCCATACGTTCTTTCCATAGTTGGCGTCAACGGCGTCGGAAAGTCTACAAATCTTTCCAAGATTGCCTTCTTCCTACTACAGAACCACCACCGCGTGCTTATCGCCGCAGCGGATACTTTCCGTTCTGGTGCTGTGGAGCAATTAGGCGTCCATGTAAGAAATCTGAAAGAGCTCAGTAAGCGTGAGGGCGGCGAAGTCGACCTTTTCCAGAAGGGTTACGGCAAAGACGCAGCAAATATCGCCGCAGACGCTGTTTCATACGCCTCTAAGAATGACTTCAACGTCGTTCTCATTGACACTGCGGGCCGCCGCCACAACGACCAGCGGCTCATGTCTTCCCTCGAGAAGTTCGCCAAACTGGCCAAGCCCGACAAGATTCTCATGGTTGGCGAAGCCCTCGTTGGCTCCGACTCAGTCGCACAGGCGCGCAATTTCAACGCGAGCTTCGGGCCTGGGCGCGGTCTCGATGGTTTTGTGATCAGCAAGTGTGATACTGTGGGCGATATGGTGGGTACACTAGTTAGCATGGTTCATGCAACGGGTATTCCGGTAGTGTTTTTGGGAGTTGGTCAGCATTATGCGGATCTGAGGGGATTGAATGTGGAGAGTGTATGTAGGTTGCTGATGAGCTAGTCTGTTGTGTAAAAGAAAGTACTTCGTTATTCATGCTTCAATGTCGCCGTCAAATTTCCCCTGAAATGGAATGGGCCTTCTTAGTGGAAGTCATATAGTTATAATGTACCTTTATTTTGAAGCAATATCCTTGGTGTTAAATTTTTGTCATATATTTTATGGTGTTATTGTTTGGTGACGACTAACAGCAAAACTAAGTGCAGATTGAACACATAAATCGAACCAACGCCGTTTAAACCAGGAATTTCCCTGGCTACGATGAAAATGGACCAAAGCCTCAAAAATGGACTTCTAAAAGGAATTTGACTAGAAACCAAAAAACACAAAAACGGTAGACAAGTATCCGTGGAGTTCGGTCTTTGTCCAGCATTTAAGTATCACAAGAATGAAGGATACAATTGATTCGATTCCTCGACCTTGATAGAGACTAACCTTCACCAAAAAATAAATATGAAAGGATTGAAATTTCCAGGAAATCATTCCAGAATAAAACAAGTGCGTGCGTTGCAAATAGTGTTGGCATACTCATTTCCATTCCCTACCCTCGTAAAACATTACTAGAATAGCAGAAGTCGACTCCTGTCCATGTACTTCCCCACGAGACCAATAAAAACTCACTGGTATTTAAATTTCGGCGTTGCGTTCACGGATTTGAACGCCTTGCAGTATACATGCCTGTCCTGGAAGTGATAATTTTTTTTTTTCGCAACGATGTGGAACGAAGGTATGAGGAAGGAAAAATAACGCATATAAAGTGAAATGGATCCAGTTTGATATAAATCAACGGTTGAGATGAATTGAATTGAATGGGCTTGGGATAGGTGATTCAACCATGTGTATGTAGACGAGATTGGGAGAGGAAGGATAAGTGAGTATAATATTGTTTGCGTATATTTATGCGGTGGTGGGAAGGAAGTTGTAGCGAAGTACTTTGTGTAGTCTTTTATATATCTATTCATCTCCTAAGACCAAGGCAAACCAAAAATAAACAATTATAAAACGGCTGATTGTCTACCACGTCTCGCCACACCATGATCACTCCTCACTTGCCTCCCATCCGTATCAAGTGCACCCAAAACCAAACCCGGGGATCCCCTCGCCACCACCACCACCACCACCACCAAGAAGACATACTTACTCACTTACTCCGCACTCCGCCTCTATTCCCAGCTCCCTCTGGCCTGGTCTGAAACTAAACTAAACTAAATCGTGGAATTCCATTCCATTTTGATACTCGCTTTCTTCTCAGCTGCAGCTATATTCAGCTCTTAGAACTAACATTGAGATGAAACGCATCTATACGTATTCCTAGCATTTTTATTCGCTCTGATTTTTACCTCATGACCGTTTTACTTCCCTGAAAGCTAGAAATATACATCCACATTCTACCTATCGCATCGATCTTCCAAACCCATACACCGTATACACTCGCCTCTCGAAACACCGCTTCCAAAAGTAAAAAGAAAAAAATAGAAAACCCTTTCACCACTTACCACGTCACCTTACATCACAAGCACGAAAAACACTTACAAGTCATGTCCCACTCCCAGCTACCCAGCTAACTAGCTCCGACCTCTCAGCCTCCAAGCTGAACAGAATCTCGCCCACGATAGGTTGTTTCTTTTTCTAGCATCGTATCCCCAAACCCACTAACTACCGGACACTAAGAAGCCAGAAGCCAAACGCACATGTCCTTACCAAGCCGAAATTCTAACAATACTGCACAACAAACTTTCAACTAACCGTGATCGTAGCCATAGCCATGAATGCGAACGTGGTTGTTTTGCTCGTCCTGCGTGCGTCTTCGAGCTTCCGGCCCGCTATTCCCGTTTCCTGCGACCCAACCCGATCCAATGCAATCGACTTTCCAACTACCCTCCTGGTTACCGAGAAAAGCATCTCCTGGGACTGGGACTGAGACTGGGACAAGAAAGTCTGCATAGATGAATCTACAGTAAGTACAGCTTTGTACCTTGCTGGCCCCGCTGCAGCCAGCCTAGCCCGCCACCCACCCAGGTAGGACGGACTACCTGGACCTGCAACACCACGCGCCCACGCCAGAAAACCCATTCATAAAAGACTGCAAAACACTTCAATTCACCCGGTTACGCGGCGAAAAAGCCATCCGATGGCGAAAAAGGCTCGTCTGTCCTAGTTCCGGTCCCAACCGGTTCGTTCACTGCGTACATACATTGTATCACACCTTTCAACCAATGACAACAAAGACACCAACAAACCATAAGACACGGCACGAAAAATAGCAGCAGAAGCAGCAGTAGCAGCAGCATCGCATAGGCAGCCATGCTCACTGCCAATAGCGCCTGTGCCACAACACGCTTTCTAGCTGCGTGGGCGCGTTCATATGCGACTAGCATTAATTATAGGGGTACGACTATAGGAAGCACTGTTATGGCATCCACCACGAAAAAGAGGGAAATTGCGAAAAACTAACCTCACCAAAGTGCGCTGTGGAGTGCGAGAAGCATCTGATCGAACGACCTCGCACGAACGCACGCACCCACGAGTTGGTGTCATTTACAGTTTTGCTTGTAAGTTGTTGTGTGGCGTCGTCGCCATCGGTTCCCGAATGGTCGACAAGGGAAAGTAGCCTACTCTACCACCTACTTACACTACGGACAAGCGTGCACAGTGCTGCCCTGCGTCGAAGCATTTGGCGGGCTCGGGAACGCGAGTCAAGCGGAGACCCGATTTACCCCAAGTGCGGTAGGATCAGGGTAGGAAGGAAACCTGCTACTTACGTGCGATGGCTGCTTGCTGATGTATAGGCCGTTGCGCAGCACAGCACGCATTCTCAAAAAGTGCCGTGAAACAATGCGGGGTCGTCGTGTAGAGCAGTCAGACGGATCTCTCTGCACCGTGGCCTTCTGGCTCCTGGTCGGTAAGATTATTGTTCCCTTTGGGGGACGCAGCTGTGCTGTGCTCGCCATAGTTTAGCTAATCCGCGGAATGCTGAGGCGGAGGGCAAATCTCCTCGCTCGCACAGCTGATAAGATAGCGATGTCTGATGCATCGTGTGACTAGACTGGACTTCGGATTTGCAGATCCTCAAGGCGAGAAATTACTCATGGTGGGAATAGCCTGCTCATGTACTATTTGACTGCCCGTCGAAACCGAAAATGCGAGGGTGTGACATGGGCGTTGTGCCCATCCCCATACATGCGAAAAACCTCCGACGGCTAGTGGGAAGAGCTACGGAGAATTAATTTTGGCATTTTCGGACTTCGGTGACGGGCTCCCCTTTAACTGGTGGGCCTCGTTGATTAAGCTTGATGATCTTATCATTGGATTTTTAGGGTTTGGGATGGAACACCAAAGTGTTGTGGCAGTGCTTGAGCACAGCGGAGCCAGCGGACACAGCGGAGCTCATGGAGACAGCAGAATGCCTCTTACCACCGTCTGGCACGATAGGGACAGAGAAACAGGACGCCCATTCTGGAATGTTTTTGGCGCGGGTGATCGACGTCCGACGAAACACGTCGTCGCCCTGCTTGCATGTGTAAAGGCTGGACTAGGGCAGCCGTATTCATGCAGCTACACGAGTGTTCCGTGACTATGACACCCTAGAGCAGTCGAAATCCAAGTAGTGACAGAAACACCTCCTATAGTAGTCGATCCAGGCGTATGGATATCATGGGCCCTTGGATGTATGGAGGTAGCTGTCTGGTACATTGAGACTAGGATACTGCGCCACTGTTTGGGTTCGGACTGCAAGCGTGCTATATAGTAAGGCGCATCTCGAGGGCAAGGGAGCTGGCCGTCGGAAGCAGACCCGCACCAAGAACTGCATGGTATGGATATCTGTACTGCGTCAGACGTGCCGTCCACCTGGCCGCGTGGCGACTGAGGTTTGCATCGCGACCTGGCACTGAATTCTGTCCAATTGAAAGTGATGGTGCATAGAATATACCCAAGCGAGTGCGACCCGTGTGATACGGAGCCCATGATTCTACAGTGTAGATGTAGTATACTGGAATGCCTCCAGACTGAGCAGCTCAAATGGAAATTGGAATATCAAAAGAATGGGAAATATATACAAGCTATATGCAAGTTGTATATCAAGGCGGTTAGAGAAAGGGGCTCAGTAAGACCCAATAATCTTGTGGGGAAGACAGGAATCCTTTCATATTAATTGAATGCACAAAGTGTCAGCAAAGGATCGAGCCGAGCAGTGTGCTGCCCACTGCAGGAGGTGATGCTCGAGTGTGAACTGCCGTGTGCATGAGAGCTTTGAATAGAGCAAAGACCATGGTGGTGAAATATCCAGGCGAGGCGCCACGATGAGGCGTGCATAGAGTTTCAAGATACGCTCATCGTGATGGTCGTCGTATGTCCCAGAGCGACTATCGGAACCACATAGCGAAGGCATTTGGCGAGAATACGATCCAGACTTTGGGCAGGCAGAGGGGCATCACGCAACCCAGAGGTCCAACAAAATGCAGGTCCAGTCATGGATTAATTAATTAAGGTGAAAGGCAGCGCATGGGAGGCATGGGGGGACAGTAGGCTGGGATGCTGGAAAGGCTTGGCGTGTGGCTTGCGGAGGAGTATGCAAGTTTTGGTTGCCAGGGTTGCGGTAGATATAGGATAGAGAAGAATGCTGGGTCGAATATGATGCGTAAGAAGCGCTGGACCCGAGGTATGTTTGTGATAATGGTAATGCTGGTGGTGGTGGTGGGGATGTGCGTTGCGGGCTCGCATCAAGAGGACACAAAACTGGCGATACGAACATGCCCGTCGCTGATCAGCGTTTGCGGGATAGTCGCTGGGCAGAGGACATGACGCAAGAAAGGCAGTCCGGATGCTGAAACAAGACAAACACTGCGCTGGTTGGAGGAGAGAGTGCGAAACAAGGTGTCAGACGTCAAGACAGTCGAGGTGGTCAGTCCTGCGGGAACAGATGGGGAGACAAGTGGAGCTGGTCGCTCGCTAGACCTAGGCAGTAGAGGACGCTATGGGCACTTGTCCTGCTTGTCCTGCTTGTCCTGCTGGGGGTTGGGCAGGTGCAAGAGCATGAGTGCAGCGTCCCTTCCCGTTTCAGCGGGAGGCTGAGCTACACAGAGGCAGGCGCTAGCCAGTAGCAGCCGCCAGTGGGCAGGAGCCAGCAACAGGAAAGCAGCAGGAAAACAAAATAGCAGGACGCAGCAGCCAGTAGCGTTGCAGGACAAATTTAGACTCCTTCCGGTTCTGATCAACGCCCACAGCGCGCACTAGCCCGGACTGGGCCGCTCACAGTCGGGCGGAGTCCGAAGAGGGCCAACTTCTCTCATGCCAGCAATGCCAGCAATCAGTCCAGTCGCAGCCCAGTCCGCCCACTTCTTTCTGGTGCCACTCTTACTCTCACTCTCCCCACCAGCCTCTCGCTCTTGTTGCGGGCGGTGGGCGGCGGGTGGGCCTTTCTGTTGCCGGGGCGCAGTGCGCAGTCTGCCCCAAAGTCACCGAAATGCTCTTTTCTTTGCCCGGTCCCCGGGGACCAACGCTTAATAGTCTTTGATCCTCTCGTCTTGTCTTCATCCTGCATCCTGCCACTGTTTCCCTCCCCGTCTACGTCCGCCATCACCACTACTTGCAACCCTCCTCTTCTTCTCTAGCTGCGCTCAACAACCCTGTCCGTCGCACGACCCGGTCTTGTCGCCGCTGCTGCTCGTGTCTCCGTCTGGTAATCCTGGTCTCAGCTCCAGCGAGGTGGGTCACTTTGGCACCTCCGAGCGCCACTTTTCGTTTCTACCCTCCCCACCCTTGTCCTGCCCTACCCTTGTCTGTGCGCAGCTGCTGTACCGCCAACTTAGCCAAATACTATTTTGGGTCATGCTCTTGGTATACATCTGATCGACTGCCCTGCCACCCATGACGACTCTTGCTCAATCCACCTTCTCGTCGCCTCTACGCCCTTTCACTCCATCGTCGTCCACCATGGCTGTCGACACCCACAACATGCCGGAGCCCAAGAGCTTCTTCGAGGACGAAGATGATTCTCCACAACAACCCTTTGGTCGCTTCAAGCTTCCTGCTCAAGCACCCTCCACCCAGGTCAACCACAAGAAGAGCATGTCCTTCCACAGGCACAAGCCCTCAAAGAAGTCGGGCACTATTCTGCGCGCTGTCCCGGAAATCACCGTTATTGGTCCCATCGTCGATACTCCTCAAGACGACTCATCCACTCAACACTCCAACAAGTCCTCGCTTTCCATTGTTCACGACACTGCTTCCGAGCCCAGGCCACGCAGCGCCAGCCCCTCATCTAGGTCCGGTTTGAGGTCCTTTGCCAGCAGTGCCGCCCTCAAAGGCGCTATTGGCACGTACAAGCACGGCAAAGTCCAATGGCAACAAAAGAATTCCGGCAACAAGATGCTAGGCTCAATCAGGAGCCACAAGCCCAAGATTCAAGTCGTTATCCCTAGCAAAAAGAACCAGGCCACCAATGGAGGTGCAAACCCACCAGCATCGGCTGCTGCTGTGCTCGATACCATCTATGATGTCTCACCACCTTCTGCTCGCAAAGGCCTTGGACGCGAATCTATTGTGTCACCCATGGTCCAGCAACAGCAACGGCAATCAATTCCCCAGATTACCACACAGATCCCCACACCCAGCATGAAGTTCTCTCATCACCACAGCTCCTCATCAGATGAGTCCCAAGGCGATAGTGATGCCTCCTCCGTCTACAGCAATGGCGAGTCCAACACCAGTGTTGAGTCTACTAGCCCGCCTCTTCCACAGTCAAAATGGCCATCGCCAAACCCGAACAGTGCACCTTCAGTTCCAGTTGCTGACGCGCCTCCAAGACGCTATGGCCCCCACCACCCCCGGATTGAGGATGACCTGGAATTCAAACCAACATGCGAGTTCAGCCCCCCACTACGCCCCGCATCCCGCCTGTCTCGGACGAGAACAATTACTCGCAAGTCTTCGGTTGCGAGCTCCCGCCGCAGAAGTCTTTCCTCCGCCCGGAGCATGGGTGTCATTGACGAGGCCCTTCACCGTTCTGCCTCCAAGCAACTTTCAACCCGATCTCCTAGTCCTACCCTTAGTGAAGCAGCGGACGACCTCGTCCAGGAACTCGAGGCCAGCAACCAGTCTTTTTCAAAGCCTCCGAAGCACGTGCATCATCTCACAACTTTCTTGGAAGAGAATCCCTTTATGTGGGATGATGTGGTTGCCCGAAAGGACTCGACCAGGGCGCGATACGATGTCATGAGCCCTTATGGTACCCCCCGAATGGATTCTCCTACTCTCAACAACAATCGGACCCCCTCTCCTCCCGCTCCACGCGTTCCCAGGAAATCCAGCAAGAGGAAGTCCTCAATCTACACAGACTCGGTCCGGTTGTCGCGCATTCCAGGGCTTCAAAGGGGCCGCTCAATGAGGATGAGCCAAGGACTAACAATTAAAATTCCAGACTACAAGAGGATGACCTCTGACGACTTCATCCTCACTCCTCTAAATCTCACTCCTAAGCATGCCAAGCGAACCATTACTCCGGAGGTCGCGGAGGGCGTCTTGCTCACCATACTCCGAAACATGGACAATCTCGACGACCTCTTCTCTACCGCGATCGCCAACCGTGGCTTCTACCGTGTTTTTAAGCGCCACGAGCTCGACCTCATGAAGGGAACTCTTCGTAAGATGTCCGGCCCGGCTTGGGAGCACCGGGAGATTTGCTTCCCTGGCTACGACCTGCTTCAAGATGAAGATCTTGAAATGGTCCGCCCCCAAGAAGAGTACACCGCTAAGACTTACTTCCAATACCACACACGCGATGTATATATCCTTGAAGAGATTAAGACTTTGATCAAGCAAAAGTGCCAATCTCTTCTGCGACCCGAGATCCTTGGTGCTCTCACTAGCACTAAGAGGACCGAGTCCGCTCGCGTGGACAACGCACTTTGGCGTATCTGGACTTTTTGCAAGATCTTTGGTTCTGACAAGGGACGTGAGGAGGACATTGTTGCCCAGATAGATTGGCTCAAGGGCGGTACTCTTGTTCACCAAAATACCTGCACATACAGCATTATCAGCACCGATTACATGAATGACACCTTGGCTGGCGCCCCCGAGTGCTTTGGCAAAGGCAACGAAGGTGGATTGACTGCTGAAGACTTGTTTGATATAATGGAGCTCTGGAACTGCTTAGGCATGCTCCTGCAGCCATTCCAGGGCCGTACTGTCCAAGCCAGGGAGTTCGGCGTCTACGATGACACCGAAGTCCGCGGTGGCGACATTGATGGTGAGGAGATGATGCTTGGTAGGTTTATTGTCAAAGACTCTATAGCACAACGACTAACGGGATTAGATGAATGGTGTTACTACCTTCAGACTCTTGGCCTTTCTGAGATCCTCGAGCTTGCCGTCCCTTGCCAAAAGGTGGATAGGTCTGCCTTCAAGCTTGCTGCCGAGAACGGCTGGGTTCACTGGAAGTCCCCTGTTCAAGGAGGTACCCGTAGAAACTTCCTCAAGGAAGCCACTTCGCGCCTCTATGAAGAGAAGATTGCTGCTACGTACGCTGGAAGCTCGAACAAGGACTTACAGCGCGCACTTACCAAGCAGCGAATCCAGAAGCACATTAGTGAGCTCCGACTTCGCAAGGAGAGAGGCGAAAGACTGGCCGTTGTCCGTATGAGCCAGGAGCGCCCTATGAGTGAATGGGATACTGTCATTACCAACCTCACGAGGCCGCGTCCACCGCCTTTGCCGACTAACAACTTGGTCACCCACATGTCGGCTCAGCGAAACCCATCGATGGCGCCTCAGCTTAAAATTACCGTACCTGAACTGCCTGCCGCCAGGACACCACCACCACCTGGTTCGCAGTCGCCAGTGAGACGAATGGTTGCTGAGCCTCTCCTACCCACCCCTCCTCCTTCTACTGCTGCAAGCACTTGGAGCCGAAGCCGAACCAACACCATTGCAAGCATGCCACCCATTGAGGAGCACCCAGCATTCCGCGCCGCCCGCAGGGCAGCACAAGCCGCTGAGTTGCCCACCCACGATCAGCCTGCTATCCCTGGCCACACTCGTCACGGCAGTGGCTCCAGTGTTGGCTCCAGCTCTACTGGAAGCGAGCACCCAGCTTTCCAACAACACCCTCTCCAACGTGAGATGATCCAAGGTGACACCTCTATCAACTCAGCCGACAGGGCTGTTCACAGGATCGTCGAAATGGGCTTCACGCCTGACCAGGCACGACAGGCTCTGCGCATGACTGACCTTGGAGATGGCTTGCGAGTTGATCGCGCTGTCGAGATGCTTTTGTCTCAGGGCCTTTAAGTCATATATTTTTTCTACATTCTCTTGCACATATATTTGAGATGACTATCGTTTTTATGGGATCGGATTTCTTTACTGTTTTGATATTTTCGCCATCTGGGTATTTACAGCGTGGAGTTTCGGTTCGGTCTTTCCTCTCTCTTGGAGAATTTTTTTTATACTATCTGGCGAACTGCATCTACGCCTCAGAGATACCCATCGTTTTGAGAATTCCTATTTTTTCTTGTTTTCTCTTGGAATGGGAATTTGGGTAGAATGGATGGACATTGGGAATAAGGATAGGGATGAGGAGTTGATTTGAATGATTGATCTATTGTATATAGGAAGCATTGGATGGGATCTATGAGATGGGGTAAAAGAGTACCCACTAAAAAGTGCCGAGTATATAGTAAGAATTTACAGAATAGCCTTGATCTTTGGTCTCCTTGTGGAAGTGTAATGAGATGTGACTACTTGACTGGACTCGTTCAAGGTTACACATGCCCCAACGTTCAGTTTCCAGTCGTCTCTACCCCATGGGCTTGCAAAGATATGCAGTATACTGTACTGGCGTTCTTTTCTGCCTTGAACCGGTAGCAGGGAAGCGAAACAAAGTCATGGTTTAGTGCAAGGATATAGCGTTCTTCCGCTGATTGCTGACCGCTGATCTGCGTTGCATGTCTTATTGCCTAGATAGGAAGTTTAGATGCATGCGAGTTGAGTTGGGGAGCCGAGCGGACATCGCGACGGGCGTTTACGTCATGATCTTCTTGTAGGAATCGTGAGTGATTTATCATGTAGATTGTGCTATTGGCGTTGTTTTGGTTGCTTGTTGTTTGAAGGATGGCGGGCGAGATGAAATGTATCGGCAATTTCCATGGTGCCAGTGCCAGCCCACCGTAGATTGCTGCGAGCAGAGCCTCCACGCAAAAAAAAGTAAAAAAGCGAGAAAAACCGTTAAGCCTCGCCCACAGAGTTTCACAAGACAGGCAGGCGCGCAAGCCCAGCCCCGTCCCCCAACCTCCGAGCGCGCGCACCAAAAGGAGCGATTCAACTATTAAATTCCCCGACCCGAGCGCAACTAGATACGATCGCTCCATGGATGGATTGCCCGACGCTAAGGTTTTAAGGTTTTTTTGTTTTGCAGCTGTTTGTCTTGATTAGTGGTGCTGATGATAGGTCTGAGCGCAGCTGGAGGCTGTGCTTTCAGGTGCGTAATTGCTGGATGGGGTTGTTTTTGAAACGTGTGGCGCTGCGTATTAGCATAGCCACTTGCATATGTACATTTGAGTTGTACAGTACCAGTATTTGTGTGAGACCGAGTGGCTGGGTAAGTGGATGTGTGTAGGAGTTTGTCTATTAGGACCTACATAAGCACGAGAGTGACGGGAGCGAAGTGCCGTTTGAGGGAAATGCCGTGGATTTGTGATTTTTGAGTTGTGGGATCCCTTTTCTGAGGATATTGGGAACCGGCGACCTCGCTTGAAGGAAATGACGATGATATCTTGCGAAAGTGTGGCTCTCATTCTCGCAACCTTGCTCGCTCATGGCAGTGTCATTAGAACTCAGCTCAGCTCTTGCTGTCATCATCTTGGATATAGCCCATGCCTTTCCTCCACCAGTGCCAGACGCCAAGACCCTCCATTCTAGAACCAAATTCTTTAACACTGTCTACTTCTTCTAGCTTTCCGTAGTCTACTGCCTTGCTGGGCGGGGGCGGTGCTGACGATGCTGATGCTAATGTTGATGGTGACACTGATTCAGCTGCCTTCGCTGCTGGCTTTCTGGCAAGCTGGAAGTCTTTGTAACGTAATCGCTGGACGGTAGCGACCCAGTCTTTTACCCCAGACTCGGAGCCCTGGCAGTACATGATGCCGGGGCAACCGCCGTATCGTAGCAGGGCGTAGACATTGTAGTTTAAGGCTGCGGCGCGCAGCTTAGCGACCTTTTTGCGCGAGGTTATGTGGTGGGTGCGGATCAAGGCGGTGTGAAGAGAAGACATGCCATTGATTGGGAATGATATGTACGATCGGATTTGAAAGGATTTATTATTTCAAGAACATGACGTAGACTGTAGAATTTGATGGTGTTGAACTTAGAAGGCAAACGCCTAATCACGTGCCCTCAAAGTTAGCGCCAATCAGGAGTCGCAGAACCCCGGATACCGGTTCTGATTTTCAGTATCGGGAAGAAAACTTCATTTCACGACAAGCTACTTTGCGCGATCGTATGGATTGCTGCTGAACATCCAAACCTCCGCGAATGGAAAGTGATGCAGCCAAATCTGCTTCATAAGGTCGCTGTCCCGTCGCCGTCAGTTCTACACTTCCTCCGGACCCAGGTGAAGAATGCCTTCGATGCGCCCGCCGCGCCATGCGCCACCCTAAGGAGACAGAGACGGAGCTATGGGACGATGGGTAGGATAAAAGGATGTCTAGAGGCAGGAGTAAAAGGAGGAAACTATGGGCCGAAGAGCCCTGTGCCCCAGCAACGACTGCTGGAAGCTCGTCCGCCGCGACCAACCTTCAATGTAACATTCACGCCTCTACGCCTCTCGCGGGCCACGCCATGTGCCCCCTCTTCGTCGAACGCAGCGCGCAGGAGCTTCTATACCTCCAAATCGAACAATGCTTGGAGCATCTTCAACTCGCAAAGGCGAACTCCCGCTGCACTACGAGCTCCCGCACCTCCTCTGTCGAGCGTAATGGAAGACTCGTCACCTGGGCCGGGTTTTAGTAGTTTGGGACGGATGATGAGGCCCACAAATGAGCTAAAGATGCGCTGTACCGAGCTCGATGAGCATGGGAACGTGACTATGGTCAGTGGGGAGTTCAAGAAGAGTGAATTGATTGCAAAGGTGGGTGTTTTAACTAAGGATGTCCTGTTTTTGTGGCGTATGGAATGCTAATTAGCGCCATAGTATGGTCTCCTTCCTCGAGACTTGCGGAAAATCGATTCCTCACTCCTTCCACATATACTTGTCCGCCCTTCCGCTATCCTGATTAACCTTCTACATCTTCGGGTCCTGATTAAACATAACCGCGTTCTGGTTTTTGACGCGTATGGAACTACAGACTCCAAGTCTCAATCTGTTTTTATGTATGATCTAGACTTGAAACTACGCCAGAAAGAATCTCCAGCCAATGGAACACTTGCATATGAGTTTCGTGCACTAGAAGCCGTACTCATTAGTGTTACTCTAGGTCTTGAGAAAGAATTTGAAGGAGTCAGTGAGCCGGTCGTGAAAGTACTCAGAGACCTCGAAGAAGACATCGACAGAGACAAGCTCCGATACTTGCTCATCTATTCTAAGAAACTCGGTAGCTTTGAACAGAAAGCTCGTCTTGTCCGAGACGCTTTGAGTGAACTATTGGAAGCGGATGACGATCTTTCCGCTATGTACCTGACTGAGAAAGCTGAGGGTAAAACGCGTGAAGAGGACGATCACACTGAAGTCGAAATGTTGCTCGAATCTTACCACAAGGTTGCCGACGAAATCGTTCAAGCGGCTGAAAATTTGGTGTCTAGCATTCGTAACACCGAGGAAATGTGCGTCATTGCCTAAACTCCCCCTTCCTATACTATCTGGCTAAAACAGTACACAGAGTTAAGGCAATTCTCGACGCTAATCGTAACTCGCTCATGTTACTCGACCTCAAGTTTTCCATCCTCACACTAAGTATCACTGCTGGTACATTTGTCGCCGCCCTCTACGGTATGAATCTGAAGAACTTCATCGAAGAATCTGATTTTGGCTTCTACGGTATCTCTGCTTGGTGCACCGTCTTCGGCTTCATCGTCGCAGTCTATGGTTTGCAGAAACTACGGAGGGTCCAAAGAGTGACCATGTGGGGTCACGGTGATTTGAGCCGTACCAGAAGTGCAAGAGGTGGCTCCTGGGGTTTAGGTGCTTGGGGTGGTAAAAGTGTAAAAGGACCTTCGGATTACGATGTAGCTTCCGGGGAGTTAAAATTCCCGACTGGAGAGAGCCTGAATGACATTCTTCAGAGAGAACGGTCTTTGGCCCGCAGACTCGCAAGGGCCGAGGCGAAGGCCGATAGGGCGACCAAGGGCTAATTGCTCGCCCTAAATTTCTTCTTCATTTCGGTATCTAGATGCTGTCTAGGTACTGTTTGTCTGTTTGCAGATGGCTGGTTGCAGCTTTTTGCCTCTCTACTCAGATACCCCCTCCTCTCTTTCTTTTTGGCCTTCCTGCATTTCGCTCTACTCCCACGTAATATTTATAGAAAGGTTGGGAGTGCTTTGCTTGCATAGCGTTGGCGTTATGATTAGGACAAGACAGTCGACTCCGGGCCGGGGCGTTGTTAGCTAAGATATGTGTATTTTGTATTATACTACTTGCTCTTGTTCTTGTTAGTAGTACTGTATAAATAGATAACATATAAGATAGGTAGGGCTTCGAGGATTACACCGAGGCCATGTGTGTCGGAAACCTTTTACCTTCCAGAGATTGTCTACTCTATGCATCCCTTGCCACGCCGATACCTTCTCCCTTTCTTCCACGCAAACCTTGAAATGGCAGGCAGGCACATGTCAGTCGGTGCCACGGACGTGCAGTACCAACGCTGGTAAACTGCGCCGCAACTAGGGCCCTTGTAGCATTTCGAGGAAGACCTTTTGTAGATGTGCTTACATATAGAAGGTGCCCATTCTTCACAATACCGGCATCGTACGATAGTTGTCGGCCCCCAAGTTATGAGCCTAAGTCTTTCTCGCGCTAGGCGTTTGCAGTATGATAAGCAGATTCTATGCGCTCTTCTATATCTACCGGTGGATGACTGTTGTTATTCTGAGGCCTACTAATGTCGGCAGGAGGCGTAAGTTCACAGAACTTATCTTTAGCTTGACAAATAATTTGGCAGGTCATGCAAAAAGCTATACCAGAATCTAAGTAAACTCTTTGCTATTGTCATTTCGTGCAATCACATTCTCTAATGTTTATCGGCAGGATGCAGAACGGGTTAGCCTCACTGTAGCCGCCGAACTGTGCCACATCCCAACAGCGGAGTTTGCTGATCTCGCCTAGAACCACATTCCTTCGGCGCGTAAAATCATAACTCGATAGGCACAAAGAAAAGCCGGTACTTTATCTAAGCGCCATTCGCACCATAGGACCACTGCATTAGTCTTGCAGGACGAACGTTTGGTGTGAAAGGGTACCATCTCGTAGCCGGTTATGCGGATGCAATAGCTCAGAGCGTTTCCTTATATGTTAATTTTTCTCCAGCTGTCTTTTGCATCTTCTATCAACACCAAAAGCTTACCTCCACTAATGGCCGATATATCCACAGTACTTTCAGTTTGCTAGTCCTCAGTGACCCAACCTCCTTTACGCTATCCTTTGACGTTACCTTCTGATATCTCTGATATGAGCGACGAGGGCGACTCGCAAAATGGAAATTCAAACCATATCTGTGCCACTTGCGCAGCGGATTCAAGACGACAGTTAATTCATTGCATTCGGATTGCGGCACCCAAGCCAGCTCTTCCTTCGTACCAGTCCGCCATGTCTGTTCGATCAGGTAATCCTGCAGTGACATATCGTTCAGATAACCCTGCAGTACCAGTTCATTCAGATAATCCCACATTGCCGGTCCTCAGAATAGAGACCTCACATGGCTCTTCTCTACCTTCAGTTGCTCATTCAGCTACCCGTCTCAATACAAATAAACGATCACAAGTCCGGCTCCATCGATCTGGCGCTTCTCCAGCTTCTCCACGCACGACCTTCGCCGACCTTAACGGTGGCCCCCAAGTCCAAACTAGCGGCTTCTCCATCCCAAATACACCACAAGATGGTGGCGTGAATTGTGTAAAAAGAAGCAAGCTCGGGCTTGGCCTGCAAATCCCTGAGACTCCCTTCAATCCAGCTGCCAGCCCCATACGATCACCCGGCTCGGAGAGGCTTGCCAGAGCCGAGAAGGGGGAGCACACCAAAAAATCGTTAAACGTTGCTAAGAAAATTGAAGAGAAACTTGTGGAATACAGCCACTCCGGCATTGCTGCAAAACAGTGGCTTTTTGAGATTCTCAGCTGGATTGTTAGCGCTTTATCCATGGCTGCCATTATAATCGCCCTTTTCTTTCTCTCCGGCGAACCAGCTCCAACAGATTGGCCTTTAGGCCTTACATTGAATACTTATATTTCAATACTATCAAAAATTGCGTCTGCCGCGCTCGTGTTTCCAGCTACTGAAGCCATCGGACAACTGAAATGGGGCTATTTTCAAGGAAAATCGAGGAATATCTGGGATTTTGAAGTCTTCGACAATGCGTCCCGGGGCCCTTGGGGCTCACTGCTTCTACCTTTCCAAATCAAAGGGAAAGGAACAACGCTGGCTACACTTGGTTCATCTATTACGATCCTCACGGTAGTGCTTGATCCTTTCTTCCAGCAGGTTGTCCATTATCCCCAATCCTGGGAGCTTCATTCGGGAGAGGCCTCATTACCCAAAGTCACACGTTACCAGCAGCCATGGGCCAAGGCTGCAGGCATCGGAGAGAACGTATACATGTTTGATCACAATAAAGACGTTCAGCGGGTTCTTGATGACTATTTCTTCGACTACGGCGTCCAAGGCGTTCAGATTGGCAATACTACTCGTCCCGATATTCCGATATCGTGCCCATCTAGTAATTGCACTTGGGAACCATATGAAACCCTTGGCATGTGTAGCCAATGTGTTGACGTCGCCGACAAGCTCGACTTCCGGTGCCGCCAGGCCCCATTGGATTGGACTTTTGATACAGACAACTTTACACCTTATAAAAATGGAACTGTGTGCGGATGGTTTTTTAACGCAACGGATCCAAAGCCTGTTCTAATGTCTGGCTATCAGCTTGACCCCGCCACCAATCAGACAGGGGAAATATTGATAATGCGTTCCCTTCCACTTCTAACACACTTGAACAGACGCCCATTGTTCAACTCTTCTATCAATTTCCGGCATATTCGAAATCGAATCACTGACTTCATAATTTCGTCACCCCCTGTTGGGCCGGACGAAGATAAAATTCTTGACAGCGTACTCAGACATGAGAGGCCGAGGGCTGAAGAATGCATGCTGTCCATGTGTGTCAAAAGGATCGAGTCATCATACGCGTTTGCCGATTACAAAGAAGTCATCACTGATCACTGGGTGAACGAAACCGGTATGACGCAACCGTTTCCGTGGACCCAAATACAGACTCTGGTTCCAGACACCTTAATGCCCGGTAAAAATTTGATATCATATCGATATTTTCAGGACATTGAGATCAACATTCCAGCGATGGACGGCCAAGAAAACCAGCCCAGTTACGGAGCATCGAATACTACAGCGTATGATATCATAACCACCTTCGATGATTATCTACCAAATTATGGGATTCGTCGTAACATCACATCCAAGACAATCATGAAGTATGGGATGGTAAGTGAGGTTCCCTATGAACGGGAATACCTCAACAACCCATGGCTACCTCCCCGCAACGCATCCGACCATATGAAAAGCATGGCGACTAGCCTGACGAATATCATGAGGTTTTCAAGTCGGGAGTTTGTTACAGGAAAAGCTTATAACCAAAAGACGATAGTCGCGGTGCGCTGGCAGTGGCTATTGCTTCCAATAGGCTTACTCCTTCTAACCCTCGTCTTTTTGACGATTGTTATCATGCAAACATCGAGCGAACAGAGCCGGGTAGGAGTTTGGAAAAACTCGGCGATTGCGAGCCTGATATATGGTCTTCCTGATAGATATAAAGAAGATCTCCTGAGCTCGGAAGGGGGGGAGTCGCCAAGAACAAGGGCAAAGACAATTCGTGTGAAGATGTTGCCTACGAGAGATTGGCGGATCTCAGGAAAGTACACCTCGCCAACTCAAGTCCAAGTTGAAAACTTCCGAGGTCACGAGCCTAACCGGATCTAAAACACACTCCTTAGATAATGTCTATAGAATAATTAAATTGTTGTTAGTACTATTTCGCGGACTGCTCTTCAACACTAAAATCCCTCAAAACATTGAAATCTCTCATACATGGTTCTTCTATCCCAGTACCTCACACCACAGCACAAAAACATGCCTTGTACGGAATTAAGTATGTCTTGCTGTCATATCTCTAGGATTATCCTACCTTATCGTGTGCCAGATAGCCACGTCCAGTAAGTTATCGAGTCCCCGACGTGTACTAAGTAGTCTGGTGAGCGGCATTGCAGGTCGAATTATCCCTTATGATAGCATTATGAATATATGGCTTGTTTCGACGTTTTAATCAAGGACTGAGAGTTGAATGATTGCAAAAGTCATAGAAAAAGTGAGGTTAATATTGCAAAGGGATTGCGAAAGTGTGTTGGAAAGTAAACGACAAGCTTCAAGAAAGATGTTAAGCAAATATCCCCACCTGAAGCTAACTGGGTATGGCACAAAATAGCTCATTGGCGGTTGAAAGGCTCAATCATATCATGCAGTCAAGGATAATTAATCAATTGGCTAAGATTTTGTCTTCCAACCATTTCCGTATGTCATGTGATGGGGAGAGTCGTCCAGTGTTCTGCAGTAAAGGAGTGTCTCCCGATCTCTGTAACCAGACCGTCAATACCAAAGGCAAATATTGTTTTGAGTGCCTACCTGAACCTCCATGCCACAACTTGTACAGATGCCTAACGTGCGAAGGTCGGTGATTGCTGGCCCCCACGTAGTAGCGCCAAATCATTCTTGCACGAAGAGTTTTCTCGTGCGAGAAGCAAGATGTACGCGCCCTATCTACCAGCAGATGAGGACCACGGTTCTGAAGCACCCCAATGTCAGGAGGAGGCGTGTGTGTTTAGAAGCTCTCGCTTGGCGAATTGTATCTTTTGACGATCACCACTCGTTCTCCAACAAGTTGTACATTGTGACGAGAAACATTGACATAGCCAGCTTATTTGAAATATTACGACTAATGCATTCTAGCTATTTTGTTCTGACGAATCAGCGCCATGCAATTGTGTTTTTAAACAGACGCAAGGACTGACGTGTCAGCATTGTCTTAGTTACAACATGTGCTGTGCCGCATTCGGTCACTTGTGGCGTCCGCTGATCGGGCGTAGAGCCAACATTCAGCGCGTAAATTTATACATCCATAGGCTTGATGGGTGTTTTAGAATTTGTTTTAGCGCCATTCGAAGTCCCCGCCCTGGATCAACGACAATGAAAATTTCAGCCTCGTCTTAAGCGCCGTACTGGATAATCGCGCTGTAATGGAATCATTGCGGGAGCCTTTGACGCCTTTGACATGAGTGGACGCTGAGCACGGTCATACCATACATAGATACTGCTGAGCGTGCATCAGCCCGACAGGGCAAGTGTTTGAGACTGACGCCCAGCTACATAGAAGTCAGTTGTACGAAGTGGTTAGTTGATATAACACTTTCCTGGAGTAGCACTACCACTTCGCTCTGTCGTTTATTGCAATTTCTAACCACAATTTCATTTCACTCCGAATTCCAAACTATCATTCAGTCAGCACGGTTTGACAAGTTGCATTTTATATTCAACATTACGAATTCCTTTTTCACAACCACAAGTCTTTTGGGGCTACGGTCCAGTTGTGCATCCTGCGCAGGCCGCATTGTTCCGTTATGAACAAATCTCCTTTACCTATTTCTCCCTTGTCCTGGAATATTCCAATCCGGCTCGACATCAGCAACGGAACAGAGCGTGAAATGCGTGAGAGCGGTACCGAGCATGTTTGTGGAACCTGTGCAGTAAACTCAAGACATCAGCCAATCCACTGCATTCAGGTCTCGCCCTCTCCAGCTCCGCCTTCGTATCATTCAGTTGTTTCGACTCCTTCAAGAGACAGACTTGCGGTTCCGACCCCTTCAAGAGACAGACTAACGGTTCCAACTCTCACCCTTCAAACATCATGTGGCCCGTCTGTGCCTCGTGCTGCTCATCCAGCCCTTCGATATAGCACAGAGAGGCGACCGCGCGTTAAATTCCGTCAAGATGCTCCTCTCCCACCATCACCCTGTACCACAATCGATGAAATTGATCATGGCCTCAAAGTTCGAGCTAGTGGCTCGTCTATTCCGAATACGCCAGTGGACGAAGATGCTGACCACGTCAGAAGAAGGAGTAAGCCTGGGCTCGGGCTTGGCCTTGGAATACCTGTAGCTCCTTTTCAGCCTGATCCCAGTCCTTTGCGATCACCAGGCTCAGAAAAGCTTGCCAGAGCTGAGAGAGGCGACTTTACCAAAAGGTCCTCACCCAACGTTGCTCAGCGGATCGAAGAAAAGCTTCTTGAATACAGTCAATCTGGGAACGTCGCGAAGCGATGGCTTCTTGAAATTATTAGCTGGACTATAAGCGCTTTGTGTATGGCTGCGATCATCGTTATTCTCTCTGTGTATTCGGAAAAACCAGCTCCAAATAACTGGCTAGGGGGCCTCACATTAAATGCGTTAATTGCGGTATTGTCTAGGATCTCTTCTGCCGCTCTTATGCTTCCGGTATCGGAAGCCATAGGTCAATTGAAATGGCTATGGTTTCAGGGAAACTCGAAGAAAATGTGGGATTTTGAGTTATTCGACAACGCATCCCGCGGTCCCTGGGGATCTTTTCTTCTCCTAGTTAGAACAAAAGGTACAACTCTTGTTGCACTCGGCGCTGCTATTACCATATTCGTAATGGCACTTGATCCATTCTTCCAGCAGGTCGCCAATTATCCACAGACTTGGACCCTTCAGACGGTCCGGAGCGAGATCCCGATATCCACACGCTACAATCCGTCCTTTAACACAGAATATACAGCTGCCGAAGGAATAGATTTTAGTACAAATATAGACGTTCGGCAGATTACTGATAAGTTTTTTTACGATTATGGAATTGAGGAGGTCCCCCTTGGCAACGGCACGCGTCCCAATATACCGATATGGTGTAAATTCGGTAAATGTAACTGGGAAGTACACAAGACGCTTGGAGTCTGCAGCGAATGCAGAGATGTGGCTTATATGTTGGAATTTGGATGCCATCAAGGACCTCTGGACTGGATTTCCACGGCGGATATCTCTAAAGCATACAACAATGGATCGATGTGCGGGTGGTTCTTCAACGCGACCGAGGGAGCAAAGCCAATGCTCATGTTAGGCTATCAGGTTAACCCCGCAAGTAACGAAACCTTAGAGGTGTTAACGACTCGTTCCTTGCCGTTGATTACTGTTCTCAATCGACGACCACTGTTCGGCGGGTCAATTAATTTCAGGAACATTTCAAATCCTCTCACCGACTTCGTCGTTGTTTCCCCAGATGAACCAGGGGAGGCCAGTCTGTACGACCATATATTTGGGGGTAAAATACCGAGAGCACAAGAATGCATGCTAGCATTTTGCGTGAAGACGATGAAGTCATATTATGAATATGGTCTTTACAATGAGTCCGTTATCGATCGCTTCAAAAACGAGACAGGAGGCCCGTTTCCATGGACACAGATTGACATCGGCGAAGAAGGCTTCGCGCGATATGCCTACTTGCAGGGTATCACCATAAGTCCCCCACCGGATGGAACCAATGAAAGTGTCTCTAGCTACGGAGTCTCGAATGACACTGCTTTCAATATGATCACTGTTTTCGACGACTATCTACCTTCATTCGGGATTCGCAAGGAAAACAGATCCGATATAGAGTTGAAATTCAAGACTCGAGCAGGCGGCTCATTTACAGAATACCGTAGGAATCCGTGGTTGACTTCTGCAGAAAATGTGACCAGACACATGGAGAATTTGGCGACCAGACTGACAAATATGATGAGATCTTCAGCCGAAGATAGGTTTCAGGGGGAATCATTCAAGCTGGAAACCCAAGTTCAGGTACGATGGCCTTGGCTGTCATTGCCTGTCAGTTTACTCTTTCTGACATTCATTTTTCTTATTGCTACCATCATACGGACTTCGTTGGAAAAAGATCGCGTGGGGGTCTGGAAGAACTCGGCTATAGCAAACCTAATATATGGTCTGCCTGATAGACAAAGGAAGAAGCTCTTCGCATCACAGGTAGAAGGAACACCACGAACAAGGGCAAAGATGCTTCACGTGAGGATGCTTCCTACGAAAGACTGGCGAATCTCGGGGAGTTTGTTTTCGCCGTCACCATCTCAACTTAAGCCCAAGACTCCAAAGTCTGGAGCGCCCCCAGGCTGGATATAACTGATAAGAGGACGTTAATAGATAATTTGATTGTCACCTCATGCGAAGAAGAAACAAACAAAGTATGCACAAAAAATATTGTGCCACCTTTCATTGCGCTCCTATGATAACTTCCTTGATGTGATCAGCGAATACTTGTAACCTGCGGAAAGTGATACAGTTTCCTTAGAGTTAGAGGGACTAGACTAGTCTTAAGAAGGATGTTATGGCATGTTTGGGAGAATTTGAGCTGTGGGGATCTGAAAACCATGAAGTGAAGGCCGTTAGGCCGGTCAAGTCATTCTTTGATGACATTGATCTAAGGTGGGGCAAAATTGGCTATGTCATAACATGCATATGCATCCACAGTTTGTACAGATATTTGATCAAAGGACTTCTCAATATCTACGACATCATATAGAGACCATAGGTACTATACATACCCAGTATCAGTTTGCTTGATTTTTCTTAGACAAATCCCCAGACAATTGATCCACCCCAAGACTCTAAGGTACACCTCAGCGTTGTCAATGTTTCTCTGGAGAAGACGTTGACACCTTTTGAGCTCGCTTCTCTGGAGAAGATGTTGACACCTTTTGCGCTCGCTTCTCTGGGGAAGATGTTGACACCTTCTGCTGTCGCTTCTCTGGGGAAGATGTTGACACCTTCTGCTGTCGCTTCTCTGGGGAAGATGTTGACACCTTCTGTTGTCGCTTCTCTGGGGAAGATGTTGACACCGTTTGCTGTCGCTTCTCAGGGTCAGGATTAGGCACGTCCTGGGCACGCTTCTCTGGAGCGTCTCCTGGAACCTTGAATCTATCATGATGTTCGTTGGTTGGTGAGCGCTTTACGGGGACAATTTCTTCAAGCCTCTCATATAGCGAGCGCTTGACATCTTCGAGGATTGGAGCAAGTATTGCGTCATATGCTTCCCGGGCTACCAGCGGCTCTGCACGTTCGACTTGGGAGATCGGAGAAGTGGGAACGGGCGCAGAAATAACGGAAGCCACTAAGGCAGCGACGAGGATGAGACTTTGGCTGTGCATTTTGTTGGATGTTGATTATTAAGTCGTAGGGTTTTTGGATTTTTGGATTTTTTGTTCAGTGATATTGTAAAAAGATGAGTGACCAGCACAAATTAATTGAAAACAGGCACAGCCCGAAAATTGAAAGATAGTTGACGAAAGAACGTGTGTGGGACGAGTGGATCCAGATCCTCTGCCCTTTGGATGTAGGAAACGAGCATACCTTTATGGACTGACTTACACAACAGTCATCAGCCATCCTACCTTGCCCTAGGCGCTCAAGCCTCCTGATGATAATATTTGAAACTATTGGTTTGGGGGTGGCACGTCAGAGCTGCGTTCTCGTGGGACGACATATACTTCGGGTTGGACGACTGATGTGAGTACAAGTAATCAAGCACATAGATACAAGCCACAAGTGACCACAGGCGGCAAGCCAATAATTTCCATCCACGCAACAGTGTTTCATGGAAGTACTGTTGCCTGCAATTTAGCTGGGCTCCAACGCCCTCAACAATGCGTTAGACGTCCCTTATCCAATCGAAGTAGTAAGTTCCTTGATGTCAGGCTGGTAGGCGGTTACGGTTGTTTTGGTAGGCGACCAGTTGGGCGACACAACAACATGTTGAACAATACCATGGTAACTGGGTGCGCTTTGTTTTACTTAGGCGCCTGTCTCCCTATGAAACTCCAGATGCAGGGGAGAAATTGATGTGGTTGGGGTAAGAAGTGCACGGATGCGATCTATTTATAGATCTCTAGTATCTTGGCGCTTAATTGGAATTTCGGATACTCAATGAACGCAACACGAAAAAGAAGCGGAGAGTGTTCATAGAAAGAAATAAGAAATATGTGATTATAAGGACTCAGAAGAATAGACTGTGCAATTATGACTGCGAAATGGCAGTATTAAAGTATACCTATACGGCTCTCGTGCAATATAAATCTGGCCTTAGCTTACAGCGACTGCCCTGGGAAAACACATAGCATCCTCATATTTGGACATATCGGCTTCGACAGAAATGTTTATCAATCTTGATAATTCTTCAAAACTTCGACAATACAGATAAAAACGAAAAGTATCAAATTTGCCCCCCTAGTGACCAAATTTCTCGAATTCTCCTTCTGTCCAGTCCCAAAGCTTCTTCGCCAGACCATCATCTCTGGACTGGCTGCTTCCTGCTACCTTGACACCAACAGGCCTATACAATGCACCATTGACCAAATTCTCCTTCGCTGTGGTTGCAGTCCATGTCTGATTCAGTGCACCACCTTTCGTATCCTTGAAATGGCCTGGCAAAATAGGCGCCAAGCAAGAATAAACCCAGACGCCAATCCGAAGGAAAAAGTTCATGCGAAGCGACTGATAAAGATCGGTTATAATGACACCCGGGTGTACAGACACCGTAGTAATCTCCGGATAACGTGTCGCAAGTTCACGGGAATAGAGGATGTTGGCGAGCTTAGACATTCCGTAGCGTTTCCATGTGAGTTCCTTTTCGAGTGCTTTTTGGTCGAGATTGAGGCTACCGGATGGCGTCATGTAATGTGCCATGCTGGTCACGTTGATGACTCTAACGTCGGCGCCTGGCTGCTTCGCTGTTTCCTGCAGAGTTGGCAATAGAAGTTTGGTGAGGAGAGCGTGTCCCATGTGGTTTGTGCCAAATTGTATCTCATAGGCTTCTTTGGTGAGGCTGTATGGACATGCCATGACTCCAGCATTATTAATTAGGATATCGAGGCGCGAATCCTTGGATTTGAATGTTGTAGCAGCATCGACGATTGAAGAGAATGAAGATAGGTCCAAAGGCAGATGTACAATTTCGCATGAGTTTGGGACAGCCTCTTTGATATCTTTGATAGCCGACTCAGCCTTGGAGGCGGTGCGAGCGGCCAGATAGATGCGCTGTGGGGAATGGGCTGCGAGGTATGCGACAGTCTGCTTTCCAAGGCCGCTGTTACCTGTATACTCTTCCCGTCAGTCTGATCATTGCTTCACCTTGCGTCAAAGTTACCGTACCACCAGTGACCAAAATAACCTTGCCTTCCAAGCTCCCAATGTCCGTCTCTGGCACAAACTTCGTGCTAGAACCCATGGCGCGAATCCAGTCGAGAACTTCAGGCCCAAGGAACCTGTACGCGAGGAACAGTACGGTGATGGGAAACTCGAGAATCTGTGCTGCTATATACTCAATCGACTTCCACAAAGAGTGGTGTTCGGCCGTAGCGCGGAGTTGATGTTCTTCCATAATTACGTGTTCTATTCTCTTTGCCGCCAGTCTCCCATTCGTGCTTGCAGACTTCAACCGAGGCCGGTACGAGCTATGACGTAGTGGGATAGCTTGCTCGCTTCACATGAAGACTCGGTTCGGACGAGAAAGCAGAGGAGGCATGCAATAGCAAAGGTTAGATGAGAGAACAAGGGGTGAGCTAGATTGGTGTACAAGATGTTGTGCAAATGGGGGTCGAAGCAAGATAGTACCTAAAATATACATTGCGACGGGGTGACGCATTAGCCCCACTGGCAAGCTACCTATGGTAGGGACCTGCTTTACTACAAGTACAGGAGAAAGCTAGCGCCTCCTATGTGCCAACATATCTGGATGGCTCATTGTGTTGTCATGCTGTACATGTATGTCCGAAATAAGTGATTCGTGATTTGTAGAATGCTTCGCTGAGGCCTGGAGGGAGAGATCGATGGAATGGCGTAACAGGCCTTGTATCGCTGGGGCTTTGTCGCTCTACATAACATTTGTTGTCTTGCAGCGAGGAGGTAGACGAAGAGAATCTATACTGTAGAATAATGTGAGGTGTAGGAATTGATCAGAAATTGCTGTATGGGGTGCTTAGTGCTTACATGGAACCTATGCCGCATCGCCTCGCTACCAGACCACCAATACTGGGGATTATGGCAAAGGCAGAACCAATAAGCATCGAAGATGCGCAAGTTACCACTAATAACGTGACCAGTCACTCTAACAAGCGTTAGATTTGGAACTAGATCCATCGAGACATAGTAAATATGGGCTTGATTGATTGGAGCCACGAATATGGGTTCGGTCCTATGTCTATCTATATGGTATTCAATAAGGAAGTCTAATAATATGCGAATAAGCTCGCCATGAGATGTACAACGGACTTTCCACGTCGGATCACTACACCTCATTGATGCAAAAATGTGATCATTGGTGCTGAGTCCTCGCCCAACCCACAAACCTTCCTAAAGTCACCAACCTCTTCACCCTTCGCCCTGGTCCTAGCTATGTAGTCATCAAATGGACAACTCTTGCCTGGCCCATTATCACAGCCGGGGATAGCAGTAATACCATCGTTGATATTAAGTCTAACAAACTTTTCTTGCTGTTGGCCGCCTGAAGCCTTGCAGGAAAGCAGCTCAAGAATGGTTCGTCCACCCATGGGGGAAACCTGTGATTTGCGCCATTTGCGGCCATGCGGAATATGTGTAATAGGAAGGTGTTCGGCATCGTTGATAATGTCAAGTGCTGTTATCATTGGCGCAATATCACCGTCATGGACACTATTTCACGTTAGTTTACATCATGCTGTAGGCTTTGGCCATTTATAGGCCCAATACTCACAAGCTAAAGAACAATGGACCAGCAGCCGGTCCCTCAAGCATGAGATTCATGGTTGCATTCAACCATAGCCATCCCATTGTTGCTGCATATTTGGTACCCGGACCCGCGCGGTAGTAATGTAGGAGATCCCTGGCATATTCAAAGCCGAGAAATTCCTCTTGAGTGAACATATCACACCAATCGCTTCTTCCCCGTACTGTTGTTTCGAAACCACACATCTCTTGCATGGCATATAATTCGTCGTCGCTGAACTCCATGCCCGTCTGTTTCGACAGTCGCTCTCGAATGGCACCAAGATATGTGGCGCGATATGCACCCATCATTTTGTATCCCTTGTCATGCCCTTCTTCGATATCATCGACATACGCAAGGCAAGTGTCTCCCGGTGTTAGAGTATCAGCACCAAGATCCGCTGCTTCTGAAATGACTTCTAGAGCAGCGGTGTTTGAGCTTTGATAGTCGACACCGAAGAATCCAAGTCCAAAATAGCGCGCAGTGTCGATTACACGCTGGGAATCGCTGGCCCAGAATCTAATGGGCCGGTCGGCATGAAGGGATATCGCTCGTGATAAGAGGTGTTGGTAGCGTGTCCGTAGACGCACACCAGTTGTGAAGGACCCCAGTGACCCAGAGAATGGACCAGTCGAAGTAAGTTGCTCAATCTTGGAATCATCTTGGGAACCGTCAACAATGTGGCAAATCAAGGCAACATAAGTTCTTGGGATATGGACACCCAATAATTGGCATTCACGTGAACCCCAGTGATTCTACGGAGAAGATAGAAAAAATTACCTACCGGACCAAAAGAGCTCCCAGTCATTGAAAAATGCTAAGTCGCCTTCGAATTCGACACCGCTTTCCTTCATGCGTCTTACAAGCAATTTCATTCCTAACATTTGCTGTAAGCCTACTAGTCGGGTAGTGTAAGATGCCGAAACCCACTATTGCCTGCTCTTTTTGTGGGGTATCTTTCAGCATGTCTAGACATCTTTTCGGATAACGATATTAGCCATCACTTTTCTTACCCATTTCTTCACGGCTTATCCATTGAGACCCACCATATGTATCTGCTCCACTTCACATCCCTCGGGAACACCGATACCACCATCGACAGTATCAATTACTTTCTCTACCCATGGTCCATTGCCTCCAAGGTGATACAGTATATTCCAATCTTTCGTTATAGCTCCCGCGCCTTGCCTATTGAAGCCACCTTGCAACGCACCGCGTTGTGGATGCCACCAGCTGCTCCAACTCGACTGATGCGGCTTCCCCGCACACTCATATTCAAAGCATCCAGTATGTAGAGCGACGTTCGGGGTAGGGCATGTCGAAGGAGGTTGTGGGTTGAACCATTGATTTGCGAAGAGTGCAACTGCTATTGTGGAGGTGAGGATAAGTACAATTTCCGTGTACCACAATGATGCCGGCATCATTAATACAATAGCGCAGGTCTGAACTGGCTTGTTAGCAGGAGCATAGCCAAATTTTCAAAAGGCAGATGTCGGTGTGCCAATTTCTGAGCGAGATTATGTGAATGACCAGCCTGTGCCAAGACGTCTAACTCTTGTCAGCCATCACGTGTTTATGCGTGAATAGCGCGCCAGTGAACGGAAAGGAATACACCACGTCGTGCAAATAATGGCAGATTGCCACTTTGTAATCACCATGAGCTGAAGGCATCGTTTCACATCTTTTGGTTGGCTGGCGTAAAGTCTCATCCAAAAACAATGAAAAAGCCATCGGGTAGCTGTACGCCATGAGACCATTGTGGAAAAAAAAAAGCAATCGCTAGTGGATGAACTAACCGGCCTCTGCAGACGCGTACTGCCACATGATTCAATACGTGGATAGCATTCCATGTGCTTTTTCGTACAAATGGTAGAGACACGCAAGGCACTTGATACTGAAGTGCGGATTATGATATTATATAAGCACTCACAGCTGAATCGATTGGTCAGAATCTGTACTCATTGATGCCTCGGTAACGCGCTGGGGCGTCAGCTCGGAGACCCCGTTCTCAACTCTCAGTTTCAACAGCCATTTGCAGGATAATCAACTCCTTCCGCGAACAGATCTCTGAGGTCTGACCGAGCAATCAACCTAAGCGCAGTTATCTTCTGCCTGCCAAAATTCCCACTTTTGTACTCCATCAGTCAATTCACCATGTCCAACGACAGCAACGAGAAAGAAACGCAATACTATGAGCCAGACCCAGAAGCATTCGTCAATTTCCAACGTGAAATCTATGCCAGTCTGAGGAAGCCTAGATTCTCCACGAAACCTTCGGAATGGGAGGCACAAGCACGTAATGCTATCCCCTTTCCAAACTTCCTCTACATCTATGGTTCAGCGAGTTCCGAAACTACAAATGCAGCCAACCTTTCAGCCTTCGACCGCTACAGGCTGCGCCCATGGATGCTCACGCAAGCCACAAGGCGCGACATGTCCGTCGAAATCTTTGGTCGCCGATATAGAAGCCCCTTGTTGGTTGCCCCTATTGGTGTGCAAGGCATAGCACACCAGGACGGCGAGGAGGCGACGGCACGAGCCTGCGCATCTGCAAAGGTCCCCATGATCCTTTCAACTGCAGCCACAAGATCGATCGAAGAAGTAGCCCATGCTAATGGAGAAGGTGATCGATGGTATCAATTGTACTGGCCTAAGCCCGAGGCGGAAGAACTCACGGCGAGCTTACTGTCCAGAGCAAAAGAGAATGGCTACAAAGTGCTGGTCGTTACTCTTGATACCTTCATGATTGGCTGGAGACCTCATGATTTAGATGAATCGTACCTACCATTCTTGTATGGCCAAGGCTGTCAAGTCGGCTTCTCTGACCCCGTCTTCCAGCGCATGTTTGAGAAGATGCAAGCAGAAGATACGAGGAGTACGACAGAAAAGCTAGGCGAGCTCTGGTCAATCCTAAAGCGCCCAGGGTCTATTGGCGGGGCGGCAAAAGTACTTGCAAATCTGACGACAATACAAAAGGCAATGCTTTTTACAAGCTTGATCTCCTCGGGAACCTACCGCGAGTGGAACGATCTGCAGATCTTGAGAAAGTACTGGGACGGCCCTATCGTGCTCAAGGGTATTCAAACAGTTGAAGATGCACACCGAGCGATCGACCATGGAATGGACGGTATTATTGTATCAAATCATGGTGGAAGACAACTCAATGGTGCTATCTCGTCTCTTGATGCATTGGCTGAAATTGGCGGTGATGAGAAGGTCAAGAGCTCGGAGTTGACAGTTCTTTTTGATAGTGGCATACGAACTGGCTCAGACGTTCTGAAGGCAATTGCTTTGGGAGCTAAAGCAGTATTGGTTGGTCGCCCATATGTCTATGGACTGGCAATGGGAGGCGAAGCCGGAGTGAAGCATGTGTTGGATTGCATCCTAGCCGATACAGACAACTCCTTAGCCAACCTCGGCAAGAAAAATCTGGCAGAGATCAGCCGAGAGGATTTGAGGGTAATTCAGCAGCCAGCTAAACTGTAGTTACTAGGTCTAACGTTAATCGCTTACTATTATGGATCCTATTATGTACTGGTCCACACCTGCTTGTGCAAAACGCGAAAGAGGGAGGAGAGCACTTACTTAATAAGCACTTCGAGAAACTCTAGGGGTGTTCTGATCCCGAAATACCACAATTCGCATTTGGGATTACTTGCAGGTGCCATCCTACACCTTGATGCGGAGGCGGCCAATCGGGGAGGGTGCCGCCCCTAAAAGCAGTTGCTTTTGCCGCTCGTTCTCTGAGTCGGGCGGACACGTTAAGAGTAGGTCGAGTACACTTGTGTGTAACCCAATATTGCTCTTTATAGGTTCGCATTATCTTAGCCCACTATGGGACGATTTTGTCTTTTCTTTTCCAAGCCCCATTTCTTTGCTCGCTAAAGGGTTCCCGTGACGATAATGCTACCAATTAACACCCACAAGAGTATCCATAGTTTGTACCACCCAGGCGTTATTTAGTCCTTCATTTCAGATCTCTGCATGCTATGGCCGGTCTTGGCTACTGTTCTTCAACTCATTTGTCATTGGCTCGCGATCCACGTTGTCATCGATGATGTCTTACCGATCTTGCAGGGTGCTTCCGAGATCCTGCACGATAGCTAGCTCACCGCCTACTGATCAGATCCCATGCAGCTGATTGAGCGCGCTGAAAAGGTAGTGGGTATTTTGTGTTACAGATCGCTCAATGGAGCTTTAGGTGCTGTTGATAGCGAAACCGGACTGGTGAGCTGCATTAGACGAAAACAGTTCCCTACCAATCCATGTCGCAAATACGTATAAACGCCACACTTGATCTTTGAGAGGCTCCCAAATCTCATGACCTCCGAGGCGTCGCCACCAATTCTTTTCTCGGTCAAGTTTACTTCTCGGTTGTTTATTCTTTCCTAACTCGAAGCACTACCACCATTACTCTACACAGCACTGTTGAGTGACGGATCTGACTTCTGCAGCGAATGACTTCGGGTCTTTCAAACTCCAAAATGGACCTCATAAGCTTCCGAGGTGCTCACAATGCAGACATTGCTCTTCTCATCGAGTTTCTAGGCTGCCATGCCTTTCCTTCTATCATTATGGATTGTGGAATCCTCAGTAATGATAGACCATGTACGTCGACTTCTTTGGTGTACTCAAATGCTTCTTTCACTGCTTGGATAGAGAGTAGCCAACTCTCCGAACAAGCCTTTAGAGAGTGGGCAGAAACCTCCACCGTTTGGAGTACGCTGGTGCAAGGAAAGACGCAAAGCATGCCGTACGGTCGCCTCATGTGGGTAGCTTCATTCGTTGGGGGAAGATGGGTCATCTTGCAGTCACAATCCCGGTTTGAAGAACCCTCGTTAAAGTCCACTGATGAGACCTCCCGGCCCTTGAAACGCAAACGATCATCGGCTGAAGAATATTCGTGGGAAGCATCCTTTACATTTACACCTCCTCACCCTTTGGCGTCGCCTGTGGTATCGACTCCAAATGATGATGGCGTCAGTCGAATCTTTGACTGGACACGTTACGATATACCCAGCGCTCCCGAATTCATCAAGTGGTTACGGAACTTCGACTGGTCGCGTACTCGGATTGGCCCCATGCAAAAGTGGAGCCCGATCATTCGCCAGATTACTATCTCCATAATGAGTAACCCCAAAGCGCGTTGCATTTACTTTGGATTCGAAGATCCTGTCATGATGTACAATGAGGCTTGCTCCAAGCTGCTAGGCCATCGGCACCCGGAAGCCATGGGTGCTCATGGTGCAGTCGGAGCAGGCCCTGCGTGGAGCCTAAAATACCAAGCGATCAAGGAGGTATGGGACTCAGGTTTAGCATCCGAACATACCGACTATTATCATCCCATACCCCGGGGAGACCTTCCATGGGAAGAGGCGTATTTCTCTTGGTGTATCATGCCAATTGTGGATGACTCAGGTCGTATGGTCGGGGTACAGAAAGAATTCTGGGAAACCACTACAGAGGTCGTCTACCAGAGAAGGATGAATACGGTGAACAGGGCAGAAAATATGATTGCATGGGGTGACAGTATTGGCACATACTGGACAAAGACCTGCGACATACTCGAATCGAATCCAGAGGACTTTCCATTCTGCCTCATATTTTCCGCGCCTCAAGATTTACACCCAGAGAAGCGTGGGCATTATTCGACTGAGGATATTGTACCCGAATCACTCAAACTCGAGGGATGCATTGGCTTAGACCATGACCACCCTATGGTTGTCGACCAGCTCTATCTCACCGGCTCTGATAATCTGCTTGCAAAGCAATTCCGAACCGCTTGGATCAGAGGCGACAACGTATTACTCACCGAAAAGGATCGCACATTACCAAAAGCTCTTCAAATCAGCATCAACGGACGTGGCCATGGTGCTGTATGCCGATCCGTCATGATATGCCCCATCACTCGACTTGACGGACCAGGCTCCGTATGCTTTTTGATGTTTGGCATGAATCCCCAGAGACCGTATGATGTCCCGTACCGAGATTTTATCAAGTCTCTCAAGGACAAATTCGTCAAAGCGGCAGCCTCTATCTTCGTCCCCGAAGAGCGAGAGAAGCTGAGACAGCGATGGCAAAAAGCTCGGGATCAGGAGCGAATCTTCACTCGATTGGCCGAATTCGCGTCAGTCGGTCTCGCGATATATGATGCATCGGGGGAGCTGACGTGGAGAAACAAGACTTATCAGTCTCTCACCAATGTCGAATATGACAAATCTGCAGAGTATGGGTATAGATTGCCTATACACCCAAATGACCGACACAGTTTTGAAGAAACACTATCTAAATTATCCTCCTCCAAAGATCCAACCTACCATCCTTTCTTCCAATTCCGTGTCCAGAAGGATACGACTAAAGAAGCTGATGTCGACACGCTGCAAGCATGGAGGTGGCTTCTTGCGCATGCTTCAGGGGAGTTGGATGAATGTGGGACACTTATTTGGGTTGGTATATACGTGACAGATGTAACGCCGCAGTTTGACGCACAGGAACGGAGATTAGAGGACGCCTTGGAGACGAAACGACAGAGTGAGAACTTCATTGACATGGTCAGCTCAAAGTATATCATTTTGGGTAACCTCTCACTAATCAACTTCTAGACCTGTCATGAGATGCGAAATCCTCTTTCGGCTATTATTCAGTCGGCCGATGGAATCATTGGCTCATTTATCCCGAACTCCTTAGGTACTACTCGTTCTTCATTGCCTTTTCTCTCTTTGGGGCAGCCACGCCACATAAGAGAATTCGACTTGACTATCAAAAGCCAGCATCAGATTTTGAAAGCATCATGAAATACATAATAGTGCGTCTAGAGTACATCATTTGCTAACTGATCTATAGAAGATGCATCTTCCTCAACACCTGAAGTAGAGCTAGACTTAAGCGGTCCGCAAGCGACAATTCTCGACTCCGCCCAGACTATCTTACTGTGTGCTCAGCACCAGAAACGCATCGTCGATGACATCCTCACGCTCTCGAAGCTAGACTCGAATCTTCTGCTGATCGCCCCAGACCGCATTCGCCCAATCGCGTTGATAGAGAGGGCACTGTCAATGTATGAGGCGGAGCTCGCTGATGCAAAGATCTGTGCAACGTTTAAAGTAGAACAATCATACATTGATCTGGGAGTAGATTTGGTTCTCCTTGACCCTGCTCGTCTTTTACAGGTTGGTCTCTCTCGCCTTTATCGCTTCACCTGTCTAATTTGCTGTGCTAGATTTTGATTAACCTTCTCACGAATGCGATCAAATTTACAAGAAAAGAGAATGCAAAGCGTATCAGCGTCATCTTGGGAGCCTCCATCAGTCCGCCCTCTGCGGGGACGACAAATGTCTCCTTCATTCCTCCACGAACTACTCGTGCAGACGTCATGGCAAGCCCAGAATGGGGTAAGGGCGAAGATGTCTATCTCCATTTTGACGTGTGCGACACAGGAAAGGGACTTACAGGGGAGGAAATGGGACATCTCTTTCGGCGCTTCTCACAAGCTTCAGCAAAGACATACTCTCAATACGGAGGCTCCGGACTGGGACTGTTCATCTCGCGTGAGCTGACAGAATTGCAGGGAGGGCAAATTGGCGTATACTCTGTTGCAGGTCAGGGTAGTACCTTTGCGTTCTACATCAGGGCCCGTCGATATAAACCTGAGCCCACTGACGAGAAAGCCCAAGACGTTGTCCAAGCAGACCTTGTACCAAGCGTTGAAATCAGTGAACCGACTACACAAAACCCCAGCGACTTACATATCCTCCTCGTGGAAGACAATCTCATCAACCAAAAAGTCACCGCCAATCAGCTGCGCAAACTCGGATGCACCGTCCACGTTGCCAACCACGGCTTGGAGTGTCTCGACTTTCTCGAGAAGTCCTCCTATTGGTACAACGAGGATGCTAGTCCCGATGAAGCAGGAACACCTCTATCAGTCATTCTCTTGGATCAAGAGATGCCAGTCATGGATGGTCTCACATGTGTTCGTCGCATTCGCGAAATGCAGCGCGAGGGAAAAGTCACTGGACATGTGCCTGTTCTTGCTTGTACCGGCAACGCGAGAATGGAGCAGGTAGCTGATTCTCTAGAGGCCGGAATGGTAAGTCTTTCATATTGATTCTCTGGCTAGTATCATTGCTAATCAAGAGGAAATAGGATGGAGTCGTAACGAAGCCATTTCGCATCAACGAATTACTACCACGCATGTTCGAAGTAATAGAAAGCGTACAAAAGTGCGAAATGGAAAAGACTTGATCGTAAAGAACACTTGAGCTCTGCTCTACTGTATATGTTGGCCCTGTGCTTCATATTTCCATTTTTACCTTGGAAGTACATGAACTCGGTATGGAGGATTTGTATGAGATGGCTTAGAGATTAAAAAAATAACATGAAATGCTAGATAGTTTGAAAGAAAATCAAGCACACGAGACAACAATATTGAAATGAACTTCCTCAGAATGATCGCTGCCTAATCAACTATGCGAGGCTTTAAGAAATAGCGCCCCAAGATTCTAACGAACAAAACTCAGGAGCAATCATACTATAAAAGAAAAAAAAAGAAAAAAAGAAGAAGAATCCAAGAATCGGACTCCTTCCCATAGTTTACTAACTCTTACAGCAGTATCACGTGCCATCGCGACTTGCCTCAAAAACCAGTCTAATGACGCGCTGCGGGGTGAGAGCTTGACCGGCCCAAGCTCCTCCGACCACAACACAAGAGCTCAAACTCACCTCACCGGAACAATTTCTGGCTGCCTATTCCATCTCCGTCCTCACATATCCCACAGCTGCGACCCTCAGCAGGCACCATTGCCCGTCAATGCGCACAGCCTCGTTCATTGCGACCTTTACAAGCCAACGACTTGTCCACATCTCTCCCCGAACCGGCACCCCCATCACAGCACCATCCAACTTCAACCTCAACCATTGCCGTACCTTCCACCAGACCGCCTCCCGCGCCCACCCTCCGCCCGCCTACAACATGCCCCAGTCCCCCAAAATAACCTCCATCGAAGCCCTCCCCGCCTCCGAAGCAAAATGGATCGAATTCCAAAAGATCAACTGGGCCGACCAAACAGGCAAGCCTCGCGTGTGGGAAGCCGCATCCCGCAAGACACGCGGCGCCTCAGGTGTAGACGCCGTAGCCATAGCATCGCTATTAAAACACCCGTCTCGTCCACCGTCTACGATTGTCATTCTGCAATATAGACCGCCGGCTGCGGCTGTCTGTGTCGAGTTCCCTGCGGGTTTGGTCGATGCGAAGGAGTCACCTAGCGATGCCTCGCTTCGCGAACTTCATGAAGAAACTGGGTATAAGGGAAAACTTGCTTTTATTAGTCCTACTATCGTGTCCGATCCGGGAATGAGCACTGCGAATATGCAGCTCGCGACTGTAGAAGTACAGTTGAATGAGGGGGATCCAGAGCCGGAGCAGGCGCTTGATGATGGAGAGTTCATTGAGAGGGTGGTCGTTCCCATTGATGAGTTGTATGAGAGGCTGGAGAAGTATAGCCAGGAGGGGAAGATGGTGGATGCGAGGTTGTGGCATTGGGCTGCCGGGTTGCATTTTGCGAGGACTATGTTGTAAGGTTTAGTGGGACTTAGATCTAGCATGGTTTTAGGGCTGGCTGGTGCATACGCTTTTCAACCCTACCGAGAAACAGGGCAAGGCGGCCCGAACGAGTCTTGGGAGACTCCACCAAATAATGTACGGATTCCAAACCAGCCCCAAGAACTAAAGGCATCATGGCTCCATATTAGTAGCATGTGACGGACCGAAAGTCCTTATCTTCACGCTCTCCGAGACATATCTCTTTGCACATTCTCATGATGTTCAGTAACATGAATCCTACATATTAACCTCCTATGAAACACCGCCGCTATGCTAAAAGACTAGATTGAATCTCCCTTTAATATTTCGAGCCTGACCCCACCCGCCTTATTCCCGCTTTGACCTTCTCTGCCGATATGGGAACAAACCCGACGGCAACGGAAAAAGCAAATCCAAAACCACGCCGATTATGGGCTAAGCAATGCTTTACCGTCCTCTCTAGCGTTGAATTAGATCCAATATTATTGCTCTAAGAGAGCCGCCCATAAGCGCGCGTCCTGCACCTAGCTCAGTCTCATTCGCTTCCCAGCGGGTTCTGCCACGCTTTCATTCGGACCTGGATGCGGTGCCCAATTCAGCTTGTCTTTGGTCTGTAATTGCTCTTTCTTGGTATATTCTTTTCCGCTACGGATAGAGCGTGGCTGTTTTAGCCTCCAAGGCGCCTCGATAGAGAATGAGAAGACCTCCCTGTCCGCCCTGAGACCGGCTACTTTCTTTACTTTACTGTATTGCTCGGCACCAGACTCTTCTGCATTGACGCTGTCTTGATCTGATTTCTCAGTCTTGGCCCTAACTTCCTTTTCACGGGGTTGAGCCTCGTCCTTCTTCTGCGCCTCGTCCTCATCCTCCATTTCCTCAGTGAAATCCCACATCAATTTTAGCTCGCCCCTGAACAGCGCTGTAAGCCACAAACTACCTAGGACTCCAGGTACGAGGTATAAGAGAGCCGGTTGTGCATGATTCCAAATCATCATGACGCCCAAAGTTGCGAGCATACCGATGATGTAGCCTACCAAACTAGCCGTGAAGTATGTCTTGGGAAAGGTAAAAGGAGCTTCAGGCGCGCTATCATTTGATAAGGCGAAGAGGGGGCGGCCTAACAGGGAGTGTGTCCAGAAGTGATCACTCCAACGTCCAGCTAGAGAATGGTACTGCGGCTTTTCTACTGTTTCCCCTCCCCCCTCGGCTGTCGCTGGAATCCTTTTCTGGCGGCGCAAATAAAAGAGATAGAGATCGAACCGCAGGGCAAGACCGATCATAATACCTGGGAGCACAACATCACCCAATCCTAGCATCGCGTGTCCTGGAACAGCCGCTGGCTCATCGGCAGGCGCAGGTCGTGGGAACATGAGCTTGATAGGGACATCGAGAGATTTGGCAACAGTTACCATCATAGGTCTAGGGAGAGCAGTCAGCATAATTCATTTCACATCTGTCTGTGACAAAGCTACTCACGTGAAGAATACAAAGTATATGTCATAGAAGAAGAGAGCTCCAAGGATCAGACTTCCTGTGGCAAATGTGGTTGGTGACATGAGTTGCAAAGCCCCATAAGAGAATCCAAAACCCAATAGGTTCGTCAGGTACCATGGTTTGTCTACCAGATTAAAGTAGGCAACGGCCCCGAGACCAATAAGAATGCCGACAATGCCATGAGCGTTAATCCTTAATTTGCCGGCTAGAATTCTGTGTAGATAGACACGTACTGTCCACTTGTTGCTAGGCATCGCCCGGTCTGCCCAAAGTACTTCCTTGAAGTGGTCTGTGATTGGGAGCTTGCTCAAGAAACCAGGGAGTGGTGTCAGAATCGGTTGTTTGCCCTGAATATCGCCTGCCACGGGCGTAGCCTTTTTCTCTTTGCCATGCACATGGTAGAGAGCTCCGCCCAAGGCATACCGTCGGGGGAAGATGATTGAATGGCCAATATCCAAGGCGTCTGTCATCAGGCGTGATACAGAAAAGACACCGAAAATCGCAAAGTAACCATTGAGTATCTTGTTCAACAGGGCAGGGTCCTTTAGCCACTTGAGCAGGAAGTAGAGCGATGCAAGGGCAGTTCCTGCAAAGAGTGGCATCAGAACCGCATCTCTGGGCGACAAGCCCTCCATGTTGTGCTCCTCCTCTTCCTCATCCTCATCTTCTGAGGACTCATCGTCGTCCACAACAGTAGCTTTGCGCTTCTTTTTCTGTGGCTTAGCAGCGGAGGATGGTCGAGAGAGCGAGGCATGCGCGCCGGCATATATAGGGAAAAGCGCGGAGGCAATTAGGTGAACGTAGGTGGGTATCATGGGCTGCATGACGGAGAATTCGTAGGCGGCGCGCCCAAGGATTTGCGCAAGGAGACCTGGCTCGCTTTCAGCCATGGTGCTCGAGTCGTTTTCGTTGGCCCGAGCGGCGCTCCTATGTCAATGAGTTCTTCAGAGAGTGTATGGTTTGGGGTTGGTCCTTGGAGAAGGTGTGAAAAAAGCTCCCGGGCCTGTTACCAAAATCGTTGAGCTGTAAACGTGTCCTGACGCCACCCAGAGACCAGAGCACGAACAAAAGTGTTTAAAAATACGAAACAAACACAATTTCGCTCAGCCAGCCGACATGAGATGGTCTCCAGGCAAACAGACGAGTGTGGTGCGCAGCTTGACGCGAGTGGTGAGGGGTGTGTGCGGCGTGCTTTGCAGAAAGCAAACCCACACCAGGCAGGCATGACGCGATGCAACGACGCATGGGCCAACTACCCTTATGCAGGGTCCGGCGGCGCCTTCCATCCCCAGCTCCATCCCATCCCTCCATTCGCAACCCCAAATATTAATATTTTCATGCGTATTTCTCGTACTGCAGACCCACAAAAGAGGCTATCCTGGACCACATGTCTCCTCACGTTAGGCTTAGAGCGAGAGTCAAGGTTAAGATCTGTTGCTATATGTATCTCTGCTTGCATGGTTGCATTTTTGTTCCTGAGTAATCCGAGGATGTACTAGTCAGATACCCGTCTGCCGGTCGTGCTCCAATAGGCCACTATCGGCGAAATACGCAAATTGCGCTGAAGAAAAAAACCCGTTTTGGAACAAAAATTCTGTCAAAAATCGCTACGTGTACATCATAGAACTTCGTATGCGGGATATCTGGTAAGAAGAACAAAAGCAGCCTCCCTTGATAGATAGAACAATAGAAAAATGGCGCCGAACCGAATCAGCTTCAAAAAAATCTCAATCTAGTTGTACATGTACTCCACTCCTAAGGAAAATTACAAAGAGATAGGTGTATCGCGAGTCTGGGAAAAGAAATTGTAGGAAAATACGAGATGACGGGCACGAGGCAGCGGCCGAGCCGAGCAGACCGGCTGTTCCGGACGGACGCCTGCCTGGAAATGCAAGAACAACCCCCAATATGCATAACGCTAATAAGACAAAGCAAAAAAAAAAGATTTGTGTGTTTTGTGAACGCATGAGCAGGTATCAACACGGAGTCTGGACCCTTCTCATGCTTTCATCTGGGACGGTGAAGTCGCGCAGCATATCGAAAGACATGCCGTCGACGAGCACCCGTTGCTGTGATTCAACAAAGACCTCATGGACGTTGGCCAGTGCAGCCCCTTCGAATGGGGAGATGGCTGTCAGAATCTTTCCGGCTGGTTGCGGAGGGGTTACTGCAGCAATGATTCGATCTCTAATTTGAGGCACGAGAGAGATGGGCCGTTTGCACTCGAAGTAGGATGAAGTGGAAGCCGAGGAGAGCGAGGGTGCTGACGAGGACGTCAGTTGAGGCCGAGTGGAAGCCGATGAAGATTCGTAGTCGTCATCAGCGGTCTGCGTAGGCGAATGAGGCTCAGCTGTTGGCCCCAGTAGTGTCGCCTGGTTTGGGAAGGTAAAGCCCTTGGCAGTGTCCGGCTCCTCCTCAAGTGGTGTTGACGTGAATAAAAATGAAGATTCGTTGGCAACCTCATAGTACCCGAGTACGGATGGTGTATAATGGCCTGTATTGAGGTCTGTTACGGAGTGAGGGCCACTGGGGAGAGAATCTGCGTCAGGCAGTGAGGGCATTTCATCGTCGGTATCATCGTCAGTGGAGCTCCAGGCAGAAAATGCGCTTCGTGCTGGCGGTTGGATAGGCGGAATCTCTATAGCGCTTGGTGCATCCATGTGTCGCCTCATGGCTTTCCGTGGGGAGAGTGGAGGTGTCTGTAGTTGGAAGGACAAATCCGGACATGACTTGGGAGAGATAGAATTATCAGTAGGTGAGTATGTGGGTATTGTGTTGAGCTGGGAGCGAATGAATTTCGCCAGATTTGCAGAATAATCCCCAAGAGGACTTCCTGGAAAAGCATTAGGAGCGCGAGGTTCGTGAATTGCTGTGACAATCGACGAAGTACTCCGGTCGGTTGCGTTGGAAGGTATCCGGGCATGGCGAGAAGGCTTTGCATCATTTGGGGACAATAGATCCTCGTTGGAATCATCTGATACAGCGATGTCGTCTGCTGGAGTAGTCTGGTTAAGAAACCTGATGTGGTCGCGAGGGTTGAACGTGGTGATGCCCTCGTTGACTGAGCGAATACGGCGGCCACCATTCTTTTGACGACTACGGACGGCAGCCCTGCCTTCAGCCAGTAGTAGCTGGGCTTCCGGGGTGGAGCAACCAAGAGCGTCCATGAGGGGGAAGGAGTTGCTTCTCTCGCGGTTTGTCCTAGGTCGCGGGCTCGACGGCCTCGTGGCAGCGGATTGGGAGTGTCGGAGTGGCATTTTGTTCATGGCGGCGGTGGTGGTGGTGGGAATTAAAGGCGATTCAGTAGTCCGAGCGCATGGCAGCGGGCGGGGATGCCCTCACGATAAAAGTGCACCGGAGCCGAATACTTTTAGTAGCGACAGGGCCGGGGTGCCGATCACAGGGCTCGAGCAGCCCTCAGCGAACGCGGAAAGGACGAAGAAGGAGGAAGGAAGGGGGTGGAAGGGGCAAGGGCAGAGGGCTCAAGTAATAAGCGTGGCAGCAGAGGAAAAGTAGTCGGAGCAAGCGGATCTGGCAGGGAGATATGAGTGGGCGATGATGGATGGACGGATTGTGTGGGGTCTAGGCAAGCTGGTGCGAGCTGGTGCAAACTGGTGCAAGATGGGTGCAAAAGAGCGAGCACGGCTTGCACAAGCCGACGAGCGTGGTTGTCAGGCAGAAGAGCAGCAGAAAAAAAAGAGGCACATGACGTTGACGAACCGAACCCTGGACAGGCGAGGGCGGTGCCTTGTCCGGCCTTGGAATACGACTTACCGGACAGGTCCGTGGTCTGTCGAGAGAATGGCCGCCGCGGACGTGTTCAGGGGTGTGGGTATGGGTGTGGCTACAACATTTCCCTGCTTCCAGGGCCTCCAGGGCTAGCAGGATGCTATACAGAACACTATTTGCATGGGAGCATGAGCAACTGGAGCATTTTGTTGTCTCCCCATTCTGCGGCCTCCCGCTAGCGTTTCGTTCGCTTCAGTCGCCTCAGCCAATCGCCGTCACCAGGCCTACGATGCACGGCTGCTCCGCTGCTGCCCGCAAACGCCGTGGCAAAGACGGCATTTTCTGGCCGTAGGTATGCGATACGATCGCTCGATGATCGATGGCTTCATTGCTGCAGAACAAATGAACAATGAGCATTGAACATTGAACAGAACAGTGAACAATGAGAAACAAACTTCCCGCTGCCTGCTGCCGTGCGCCCGGCACCCGTCCGGTGTCGAGTGTATCAGAACGCGAGGCATGATGGCCGGGCGCACGCCGCCAGCGACACGACTGTGAGCGCAGGGTGGATCGCCACAATCCTTGCTGTTCACGAATGTCTGTGTTTCTCCAGTGCCTGATCAGCCCTGTCACCACGGACGGCGATGATGAAATGCCTGAACAGCAGCGCGTTGAGTGGCCGAGCGCACGGCATATCAACACCATTTGCAGGCTGCGAGCGATTGATCAGCGCGATCACCCACCTATCGACGACGCCGCCGCGGGATACACTCTCCTACCGCGCCCAAGAGCTGGTTGCGAGAGGAGCAATGTTCGATGTGCAATGAACCATTAAACTAGATCTCTCGATCGCTTGTCGCGGGTCCTGCAGTCGGCCACCCACTTGAGCATTTTCTGACTCCTGGCTGCGACCCAGCGCGTTGGCTGCAGCGGCCCACTGCAGGAGGTGCAACAACAATCAGGTACAAGCGACAAGCGACACCAGACATTGCGAACAACCCAAATGTCTCGCAGCCAGTCCCCTAACGGGATAAGAGGCCGCAGGGTGCGCATTAGCAACCCTCTTTTGCCGCTGGCAAGCCACGCCGAACAGTCATACTGCCAACTCCAAGCCCACGCCCAAGCGGTGGCGCACGGCGACACGGCGACAGGCCAAGGCACGTTGTCGTTGCCGACTTGTCCCATATCGGAGTACAGTCAACACTTGTTAGCTCCATTGCCCAATAGGTACTCCGTACAGATGAAGCTTTCAAAAGTCTTTAACCCCCCCCCCCCTGTCTCCGGCCAAGCCGGTGGCAGTAAGCCACAGATCTACTTCGGGTTAACTCCTCCGAGCAGCTATATCGAGCAGATGTCGCGACATTTAAGGCTTTTAGTATTAGATTTTTAATATTTAATAGATATTCTAAGTAATAATAGGATATATACTTAATAATATAGAATTAATTAGTAGCTAGAAAATTAATATATAGTAACTAATAGTAAGCTATATTACGTCTATCTTCTAAACTTTCTAGGCTCTCTACCCTCCTTATACTTATTACCCCCTTTAAGCTTAATTTTCTTTTAAATATATATAGGAATATACTTAATCTAAGCTTATATTTATACCTAGGAGAGCTTATCCTATACCTTTATCTATACCTATATAGCGTTAGCTCTGCTCTTAGATACACCCTTCTTTATAGTCCTCCTTTTTGTCAGGTGAAGGAGTATTGAGAATGTAGTTTGGCAACAAGTAAGAACATATAGTATTGGATAGACGCATCACTGAGGAGTTTTCCTCAGTGTTGTAAGGACTATATACTGCTGATGCGGGGGGCCACATGACCCCTAGTACCCATTCGGGAACCACCAGCGCACTCAGCTCCTTACGGTAACTAGTATATCCTATATAAATAGATTAGATTTTCTAGTATAGATTATTTGCGGTTATACTTGTATTATAACAGGGTAGTTATAGATTAGTAATTATACTTGTTTATTACTAAACCCTATAACGTTTAAATGTTTACCTCTAGTATCACCAAGACTACTGAATAATCCTACGGCTACGTCAACTACTCGGTATCATAGCTCCTTAACGGACCTAGGACAGGTATTGAGAATCCCCCGTAACACTTACGTGAACACCTATTTCCTTATAGGATTTTAACACCCCAGCGCTCGTCTGCGGTTTCTCGTCGATTTATTAATGTTTTCTCCGTCTGGTTGCACCAAAATGTTCCCAGAATACATTTGCAATTTACTCGCCACACTGCGCTATCCGCCCTGGACAAAAGAATTAAACTGGGGCCTTCATATGACGATGGAGGGGGAGGAACGCATTCCCTTTCACTCTTATGTCCAGCTTGGCACCATTTCACCCTGCTTCCTTGGCCTTATCTCCCCGATGCCACAGTTCAGCACACTTCCAGTCGAGCTTCAACTCCGTATTCTCTCGTTCTGCTCCGCTCGCACTCTCTTCCAGATCATGCGCGTGTCATCGGCCCTCCGCATCGAAGCATCCAAGCTCTTTTGGCCCAATCCAGATGCGTATTTCCTTGTTGATGCGCACTGGCTCCTGAACGGGGGTCATCCAGGCTATACCGGCTGCGATTTACCTTTTCTATCGCATGTACACAATGTGGAAATCGAGTACCGCCATGGACAAGACGATGTGATATGTCCACTACATGATGGGGTCATAGAAGTCAGACAGGAGCTAATAACAAACTTTTGGGGGAGTTTTAAGACACGTTTTCCAAATGCAAAGAGGGTAGTCATCAGCAAGAACTGGGTATCTCCACCTTGGAGAAATGAGATTGACTCTGTCCCGCAAGCACTGCAGATTCTTATAAAATATTGTCCTCCTGAAGTCGAAGCGTTTGCCTTCATCGTCGAAGAGGAGAATCCTGCCATTGACACCAGCACTTCAGTCCCGTCCACGAAGAAATGGCAACGATCACTTTATCGATGCTTAGCAGGCGACGTATGGACAAGGGTTGGAATAGGTCGGCGTCACAAGACGATCCTCATGCCAATGAAACATTTCCACGGACCGGTCGGTGGATTCGAAAGACTCAAGTATGAGGGTGAAAGAGTCTTACAGCAACAATACGGCCTCTGGCCCCTTAGTCTTGAAGCCCTCGACCGGTATTATTTCGATAACGAGAAATACAAGTCCTTCTCCTGTCCCTGCTCTGACTGCGACGGGTACTTCCAAAAACCAGGGGAGTGGACAGTACATGCAGCAGAGTCGCATATCGAAGATTGGAGGATGGGAAAACGGTTTTGTATCTTGCCTGATGAATTAAGGGTTGTTTTTGAGGAACGGGAGAGGGCCTTAGAAGGCAATAAGGAAGAGATAAATACGCAGTTGTGGAAAATAATTGATGAGTGGAATAAGGAAGGGGGTGAGACGCGGAGACAAATGGAGCGCGAGTGGATGGAGCAGTTGGAGAATGAGGAGGCATGGAACACGGGCAAAACGGCAAGGGAGAGTGGACTTTGGAGACAGTTTTTACTACAGATGGAATCAGCACAACTTTGTTACGAATGACCCCCTTGGTACAAGGAGGCATTCGGGAGAACTACGAGCAATAGCTATGGGGGACCCCTGCTACTACTATCCAGGGACATTAGCGGCAGCAAATATGTCACGTAACATGCTTAGGCTGATAGGACTCCTAGAGCTGGGAGAACAATAGATACAGGAGTCTATATTCTAGAAGAACGAATAGCTAGAAGGACTAATAGAATAGCGTAGAGCTAGATAAGAGTTATAGTAGTTACTAAGAACTCTAGTAGCTAGTATCTAGGGAAGGTAGTTAATTACTATAAGGATCTAGAAGCTGCTACTTAGCTTAGTATATCCTATATAAATAGATAGATTTCTTAGTATAAATTATTTACAGTTATATTCATTTTATAATAGAGTAGTTATAGATTAGTAATTATACTTGTTTATTACTTAACTATATAACGTTTAAACGTTCACCTCTAGTGTCACTAAGACCACTGAATAATTCTACGGCTACGTCAAATCCTTCCAGTATCAGGTAAGGTACGGGAGGCCCCACCCCCCGTAACAAGTAGGTATTAAGATACCCGTTAGCTCTTTAATTACGCTATTTATTAAACTAGTAGCTTTAAGAGTAATAATAAGGGCTTAAGTTATAATATTATTATAATTATACGTTATACCATTGCGTTTCCGGTTTCTCCAACCTTCCTACATTTTTTAGCTCCCCCCTGCCATTCCACGCATGGCTGGCCTGACCAGTGATCAACACCTCCGACCCATCTCCGTCAACCCTAACCATAGCCCACAGCAACCCTACGCTATGAATAGAAAAGAATACAAAGAAAAGGGGCGCCGTCAATGGCAGCACCAGCTGAGAATCTGTGGGCTATCGAATGGCATGACGCCTTCCTATTTGGCGCCTTCATACCGTGCGACACCCCGCGATTTGCGTTTGACATCATTTTCAATGGATGCAGATGACCGCGGTCAGACCTAAGCGCTCCCCATGAAGAAAGCCAGCAAGCAGCAAGATTGCATACATCGTAACCATGGCACGCTGCCGCTCTGGCATGGGGTCTTGCGTGTCCTCAAGCATGGCCGAAACAGCTCTGCGCCGGCAAAGCAGGTAAAAAGCAGGCAAGGCACCGGTGGAACCTTGTCGCTGCGATTGCCAAATGCAGTAGTCGACGTTTCCCCCCCAAACACCATTGTCGACACAGACACATCAACATCAGTTGATCGGAGACATCGGGCCCATTGTCGTTTCCCCTCTTCCACCCTCCGCCCTCCGCTCTTTCCCGATCTCTCCCACTTCCACTTGTTTCACCAGAGTCAATTGGCGCTTGCGATATCGCACACAACCTCAACAACTTCAACAGACTACTCCATTGACCGCCCATCCTGTCCATTCCTCTGCATCACCATCCGCCTTGGCTCTGGCCTTCGTTCCTCCACTATGCACATGGCCGCTTCAACGTAATCTCGATATCCTCTTACGCGTCCGCGTCCGCTGCATTTCTTACTCATTCTGAGCCTACCATGTGTTGCCAGGCATTCATCTCGTCCCACATTGTCCTAACCGCCCTATCTACCCTTTTCCTAGTCATGCGATTGGCCGCAAAGCGGATGAGACGGATATCATGGACCATGGATGATACGCTCCTCGTCCTAGCTTTGGTTTTCTAGCTCCTTGTATTGACTGACATCATTCTGACTGCTGTAGCTATGCTTGTACTCATATGTAATCAACTCCATTGTTGGTGAGATTCTTCACCTCCATACCTCGTGATTGCATATCACTGACGGTATGTAGCTGTAACAATGGGGCACCTTGGGCAGCCCGTGGCTACAGGAACTGAGAAGGCTCTCGAATTGACTCTTTTCGTATACAAGTCCCTCAGTCTTGCCATTCTCAACACTAATTAAAATTTATAGATGATATGGATCCTTAGGTTTCTTCATGCTGCGGCAATGGCTCTCATTCGATGCTCCCTCTCAATCTTTTTGATCCGGACTTTTTTCACCAATTTCTTTTCAGGTCTAAGATGCACTGGTATTGTTTTTTAATAACCGAAAGCGTTTTACTCTCGATTCTGGCCGATACTGATTATTTCTGAAAGCATACGTTTGCATCGCTTTCAGTATTGGCTTATTTGTCACCACGCTGCTCCTCAATCTACTGCATTGTCACCCCATACAATACAACTGGCAGGTACCGACACAAAGTAATAGATTCTGCTTTTCTCCCAAGGGTTATATGGTTGGTACGGAAACTGCAGGTTTCATACTAGACAGCATCATTTGGGTCTTACCACACTACGTCGTCTGGAGGCTGCATATTCGCCGTGCACACAAAGTCGCAATCATGTGTATCTTCGCTCTGGGACTACTGTTCGAAGCGAATCAATTCCACACTTGATTTGACTTGGCTAACATCACATAGTAATATTCTCTTTGGTATCTTGTACATTATTGCTTTGGAAGAACTAACCTTCAAGGGTGATTTGACGTACGATGCTGTCCCAGCAATGATATGGGCTCTTGCACGAGTCAGCGTTGCTATGATTCTCGCGTGCTGCCCATTTCTCCGTCCTCTCTTCGAAAAGATCATTCCAAGGAACCTGACACGCATGGCTAGCTTCACCAGGTCACCGCCCATGCTTGGACTAATTTTGGTTACCACTCGAATTGAGGTCTATGATACACCTAGCATGCCGAAAATCGAAACTGCTTTTCATGATGGCTATTATCAACCTTGGGTCCCGACTTTTGAAATTGATCGAGATCCTTCAGCCAAACCAAAATGGAGCCTTAATTGGACGCGCGTTATACCGTCTGGCGGCTGCGATTGGTGAGATGTCTTGGAAGGTTTGGGTATCCATCTTTTCCTTGTTCCATGTACTACCCTATTAGATTCCCCTCCAGCCGGTTGGGACCATTGCTAGTTTCACTATCCTGCCAACCTGATTCTGACTCACCAAGAATATATTGCTGCCTTCGTTCAAGAGGAGCGCTATGCTGACCGCTAGTCCTCGGTACTCGTCACGACAAGGCTCGACCAGCCGGCGCAAGCTATCTGAGACACTCTCTTCCCTCTCAGCTCTGCTACTTCTTTGAAATTATCAATGAATTTTTTCGTTCTCCCAATCCCAAGCTGACCTCGATCCCCTTCGCCCGCTGCAAAGACTTTTCTGTTGGCTCCACCAGCGTTTCTATATACATCAGCCGCCACCACAATGTGACCAAGTCCGATTGCCACATCATAGATGCGAGCTTCCTCGTCGTTTATTTTAATAAACACTTTCTTTACGTATTCATCCTGATCTTCTTGATCCTGGATAGCGGGGCCGTTCGACTCCAGTTTCAAGGTGGCCAGTTCCCCATCTGATCCGGGACACGACTGGCCCCAGATAAACAACTCGCCGTCAGTACTAACAGCCGCAGTCATAAGGCCACCAGACATTATCTTAGAGACTGACGTTTCGGAGAGGTAAGGCAGAGTTTCAAAGCGGTGGGTCGGCTCGAACGGTCGACCTAAGCATTTCGGATACCGCGGATCACCGGTAAACGTATGCACAGTCCCACTGGTATCCAAGACAGTTGAAGTCGTTCCATTGGAACACCACTGTGTCGGCGCAAAGTCGGCGATAATGCCTTCATACCGTCTGCTAGAAAGGCCGTCGTCAGCTGCAAGGCATTGTCGTAGTTCTGCGATGTTCTCTATCACAACAATCCACTCTACCCCGGTTAAACGCAGCCTCACGGCAACATGGATGTTTCCGTTGCTAGTGATACGCATGTCTAGAATTTGGCCATCTCCAAGAATATCGTAAGTCTGGACTTCCGGTATACCCGCTTCCAGTTCCTGCTCCGTAGCGAATAGGATGACTTTGGAAGTACTCTCCGCTTCTACAATCGTAGTTGAGCTTGAGATGACGACGCCTCGAAGGCCATCGCCCAGCGCAGAACCGAAGCAGCTGAGACCGGTAGTGTCACGTGCGAGGTTAGGAACAAGGTCCCATCCTAAAGACTGGGTAAGGTATGCGGATTGAGCCGCTGTGAGACCCGTACCTAAGTAACGAAGGGCCGGTTCTTCGCCTGGGGTTTGGTATGCAACTACAGGTGACGTGATCAGTGGGGGCGGCCTTCTTTATTTTTTCGTCCGTTCGGTCGGTCGATTGGGAATACGTACTCAATGCATCGCACCACGAGAGCCAGAGCACTTTGATATTTTGGGCATGAAGCACGAGAGTTGGAGCGGGAATGTCGGTTGTTGGCGGGATGTCACTGTCTGCTACAACATTATTGAACTGAGAATGCCCGTTGAAACCAAAGACATAGAGATCCATGGTCGTGTGTTCAAAGGAAAGTTGCTTGGTAAACCACAGGCCGTTGCCAAGGACAGGAGAGTACCTGGTACCTGAGATCGTCCAGGGCTGTTCCGGAGAAGGTTTCGTGCAGGTGGATTAAGGAACGCAATCGATATGAAATTCCGTGCCCCAGTGTTCAGGCCTTCGCCCAGATCAGCGAAAGATCTGCCACGTGATTGTATTGATTTTCTTTTCTTGTAGGCATTCCCGTTCGCCCAATAAACATTAGAGTATTGATTTTCGAACGGACTATGCTGCGATTGTGGGGATGTGAATCATCATGTGATGTATCCGAATCGGGACATGGCGATCGAAACATCAAGAGTCGACACGCCTTTAAAGTTTTCCCATCTAACAATCATCATGATTATGCAATGCATGGTTACGCGCCCTGTTGCTATCCGCTTGTTTCAACTTAAGCATCGTGCTACCAACGGATACCAAAAAAAGTTCAGTCGCGTGCCCCCATAAACTGGCTTTATACAATGACATCACTGGAGATTAGAGGATTCTCCGGTTCAATTGTGATCGACGACCCGGAATGCACAAACCAAAACATCTAACCGCCCACAGCGGCCACGGCCACGACCCCACGGCCAAACGACACGCCCGACCAACACCACCGTGACACGAATTTCGAAGATCGCCATTCAAGAATTACTTCCCGCCTAAAGACGCTCGACGCCACGTCATTCCAAGGCGTTGAAACAAAGAGAAGAGGGACTCGCTAGGCACGAACCCCGCGTATTGCCTCTGCCACCACGCGGCAAACGAACCTAAATCATTTCATCAGTAGATAATCATTAACTATGCAAAACGCACTCGATAGGTAGATGATTCTAAAACAAGCCCCATATTGCGGACATGTATCATTCATCGGCGCACATACCTTCGACGGGGCCCAACTCTGCAAATCCCAACGCCTCAAGCACCCATGGAGAAATAAGCACCAAGACCCCGAGCGCAATGACGGTGCAGAAGATGGGATGCTCGTGGACGAAACCTTCGATGCTTAGAGCAGCCTCGCACGCCTTGTCATAGGCTTCTTTGACAGCCGGGCTGAGGTTCGAGTTGGCTTGTTTGAGCGCGGCTTCCAGCTTGACGAGGATCCATTCTGCAACTTTTTGTGTCCAGCCGTTGGCGCCGACGATGTTGTCGAGGGTTCGTTGGAGTGAGGGCGTTCCTGGTACGGAGGTTGCGAGGAGGGTGCTCAGGACTTGATCTGCAATTTCCCAGGCGGGGCGCGGGTCGCTGTGGGCGTTCATGTTCCCACTGCGATAAGGGTCATCTCGATCATGATCGTATCGCGCAAGTAGGGCTTGCTTTTCATCGAGATCGGTGTAGCTATTGATACCAGTAACCCTATTGCTTGTCTCAGTACCGGTGAGACAAGCGAAAACGGATTCAAGGCAGGAATTCATTGTTTGTCTTGATATAATTAGATATTTTCTTTTGAAGATTAAGTTTCGTTGGTCTCACAGCCGTGATGAGTGGGGTAGTATGTTTGTTTCGTTTATGCGTGTGAGTGTGAGTGTGGGTGTTAGAGTCTCAGCCTGGTGGTGAGCGGGGTTGTTGTGTGGTTAAACGAAAAAGGTGCAAAGGCTTATGGTTGCACGGTATTCCGGTGTACCGTACTACGAGTGCCTGGAATGTTGTTTTACGCCGTGGTGGGGCTCGCACATACCTTTGCGTGGAATGTTTCTGCCTTGTGGGCGTGAGTATGAGGGTTCTGAGATCAATTTTTGGGTTATATTTGGATAGAGCTGGATGTCTGGAGAGTGGCATTTCATGGCTGGTAATTAGGTAGTTTTTCGTCTTCGGGGAAGTTTTAAGAACGAAAAGAAAAGGGAGTTGATGCTTGTAGTCTTTGGCGCTCTGGGGTAATTGATGTACTGTTGGTCGTACTTCTGTTTGCGGACATATACGCCGTATGGAATCGAGATAGGAGAGTCCTGAGAACGGTTCAAGACTTTTTCGAAGTACAGGACTGAAGCTACCATGCGAAATCGTGGGCTCTTTTCTTTGATTACAATTACGTCCCTATGTATCCTGTCCCTTTATTTTTTGTTCTTCTTGAAGAAATGGTTTAAGCTGACCCAGCTTATATGAAGGTCCTCTTCGTTTTTGCACTCGTAATATCCTCATACGGCCTACTCCCATCTTCCCAATCCGAATCCAAGGTGCACATTCTCGGCGTTGGTACTCCCCAGAGCTTGAATATACATTCAGTGACTTCGAATTCCCACACAACATAGCTTCCACTCGCCTTCAGCAGCATGTTCACTCGGACCAAGAGATTCCAGCAGAAGGTCAAGTATTCGTTCAGTTCACTGGTATTCTCTGGATGCAGCGGATCGTTGGGGATAGCTAGCTTCCTCCTGGCGGAGTATCCTGCGTCATCGAGCACATGGAGGCCAAGCTCTGCTGGAAGCCCCTTGATTTGAAGGAGTTCCAAAACAGTATCGACGTCGGTTGCGGAGGCCACATGTACGTTGCGGCTCTCGGGCTCGAGAAGCTCTTCTACAGATACCGTGCCTACCTGGAAGTCTTGTCTGGAGTGCCAGGGTCGTATTTTCATCATGTTTCTTTCGATTCCGAAGAACTCCCTGTGTGGGAAACACGAGACTTCGTAGTGGTTGTAAGCTCGAGTTGTAACGCACTCAATTAGTGTCCTCTGATAGGAGCTTGTGAGCCGGTAATCTAGCTGAGTTGGCTCCAAATCGATGCCTGTCTGTCGCAGTTCGTCCAATCTTTTCACTCGACAAGTGTCATCATAAAGCTCTCGTTTGAGCTTCAACACATTGAGGCAAATATACGCCATCAACGCACATTCTTTAATGTCACTCCACCCGTACTCCGCATAAAAGTTCTCAGGAAACGACCAGATTGTCGTAGGGTCAACCTCCGGATGCGCAGCAAGACGAAGCACCGGCACCATTTCCCCATGTATGATGAGGGCCTTCAACAGCTCCGCACATTCCCGGATCACGGGCTTCGGAAAGGTGTCATGCTGCATATTTTCGATCCAGTATGAGACTCGCCGTTCCTCATCCGTCAAGTTGACTCCGTGGGTATTTGTGAAGTGGTCTTCGGCCCATGTTGCTTTGTATTCTCCCACAGTTTTAGCAATCTTCTTTACAATTTCGTCTGAAATGAAGATTTCACTCCGATCCGGTGGTTCTATTTCCTCCGGATATTTTCGGCGTTCTTCGATTGTGCTGAATTCAATCAGTTGCGCGAAGTCACGGGCAAAAGATTGGAGTTGTTTTCCTTGGTCTGGTTTGAAGCGTGGGTAGAGGTTTGTGCAGTTGCGGTACTGCGGATTTGTATGCACATATTCGAAATTATCGGCTAATGTCTGCCACGAAAGGGCATGTATCTGGTGTGCCATGCTTCGGTCGAAGGTATGAATTGTAAGCTTAAGCCACGGCGGGGCCAAACGAAGCTACCAAATTCCTAATCGGGCCTTCTTGGCTCGATTCTAGGTGGGTTCTCGATGTAGAAATGTACGCCTGACAAACTTAGCTCTGATTTCGTCAAATACGGAGTTCAAAGGAAGTTGCTAAAAGTGAAATATTTTAGAGCCAGGGCCGGTACTATTGCATTGATAAAAATCTATGCTTGAGGGAGAGCGGTAGATGCAGTTACATGCAGCGCCGTTCAGACCATGCTGTGATTCGGCTCTAGTCAGGTAGGGATGGGTGTATGAAAGTATATGGGAGACTAGAAGGAAAACTAACGTTGATGACATCCTGTGCTTATGAATTGCTGAGGGGGGATGAAGTCTGAGATTGGATAATGGGAAATTTGGCCCAGCACCCTGAATAGCCTCACTCCAGACATCCCACTCAGAGAACCGCTGTGCTTAGGGCATTACTTGTTGATAAAGTGTCCAAACCGTGCAAGTCGGTATCAAGTGAAGTAAAAAGTGCTTTTTCGAATATGAAGTTCTTAGATATTTTTAGGAATTTTCTCTCTCGGGCGCTACAGTTCAGTCCGACGCTTCAACACGGCGGAGTCCGATTCTTTAAAAGCTTATTCTCATACAAGCTCAATAACACCAGTTCTCCGATTCCGTAAAAGCCACTCTTCAGCTTTCCACAGAAAGTAGTCACTCAAAACCCGGTACCTCTCCGCATAAACGTGTTGAAGAATGAAAAGATTCCTAGCCCGGTCGATTGCAAAGACAGATAGACTCCTGTCTGTATGTCCAATCAAGTCTCCATACTGTGCGACGCCCACACTAAGATGCGTACGAAACATCACACTCAACTCGGGAAGCTTCTCTACATGTTGGAGAAATGTGCGCAATTCGCCTAGATTGTGATTTGGGGCATCCTCGTCTTTTAGGGCGGTTATCGAACATGATCGTGTACAGCTCCACTCATCGGGTGTGCCCAACGGGTATTGGTGGTGACAGTTGGGGAAATATGAACAGCCACAATCAAGCCGCCTGGGTTGAAAATGCCACAGGAACTAACTGAAAGCCGTTTCGCTCAATCTCCTAACGTTATCAAATCCCTCACGGCAGACAACGAAAGCGGACCGACCCTCCAAACGAGGTTGATCAAAAAAGCTCCATTTAGGGTTGACAAAATCGATGAAATGGGCTGCTACTTTCAGGCAAGGGTAGAGAGACCTCTCTGGATATAGCGGTAGTAGAAAAATAAGCGTAGAGGTAGGTTGCTCGAATGAATTCTGGTCCATTCCCGCGCCAATCTTTAACTGCATGCTAACCCTGAGGAGCGATTAGTGGGGCGGACTTAGAAGTGGACGATTCCCACCACAGGTAGGAAAATATCTTTGTATATTTGCGAAGAATATGCGCTATCCGGGGTAGTGACTAAAACTCAGAGCCAGAGTATTAAACAGTATACTGTTGAGTAATGCTCCATAGCCAGCTACCTATTATACACAATTTATATATATCACAATTTTTTTTAGCAGCCTTTCTTTCCATCGATACCAAGCCGTCTTTCACACTTCGCCACAACATTCTCTGCTACCAATCCAATCCCTCTTTTAACACGCGCAACCACCAATAATCTACGCAACAATGTGCTTTCTCGGCCAAGCCAAATATTTCCTATACCTCGGCATCTCTCTCAAATGGGCATCAATATCCTCAAGCAACCTCCTCCCCCACCCCCTAAGAAACCAATAATTCTTATCCAAAATATTCATCAGCACCGCAAAATGTGCCATGATGACTAGCGCATGGGGTTTGAGATCTTTAATGTCATCGGTGATGCTGTCGGGAAGGAAGAACGCCCACATGAGCACAGCGCCGAATTCGATGTTGACGCCTGCGGGCGCCATTTGCATGGCGGAGACATCAAGGTTCCAGATTGCTTGTTCGTAGTCGGTGGGGTTGGGGACGGGCTCTTCGTCTTTGAGAATGCGGCGGAGGTGGGTGAAGGCGTGAAAGGTGTCGCTGGGGAGGGGAGAGTATTCGAGGGTTGGTTTGCTGAGTGCTGGTTAATGTTGATTTCTGAATAGGGGAAAGGGCAACTTACGGATCTGGGGGTGGGTCTACAGAGACGAGCCAACAGCTCTGACCCAGAGGTGCGAGGTTGGTCTCGTAAAGGCGTGGAATAAAGCGTAGTAAGGTATTTCTGATGCCCTTGGTCACAGAAAATAACTCCAGCGTTTTAGTGATTGATGTCGCTGTCGGAGTAGTTTCTGGGAGAACCGGCTGACACAGGACATCGGCTATGACTACAGTAGCGAAGCAGAAGACAGCCCTCCAATTCTCGTTCGTGACGTCTGAAATTTTGGCAGCGAAGGTTTTCTGTGCAACGGAGTGGTGGTAGGCTGAGCGCGCAAGGTAGGCATCCCGTTTACCTGGAAGCAAAAATGCCTTATGCAATGCCGCCAGCGAGAGGACTTCATGCATGATGAATTCGTGTGTATACCCTTCTTGAGGAAATATATCTCTCCATACGAGCTTTGCGGCTTCTTGATGGGCAAACGTCGAGCTGGTGACAGTAGAGTAATGGTGCATGAGTTCGAGATCCCGCCGCCAGGGCTCAACAAGACCTCCAACATCGACGAAATTATGTGGACGAGATTGAAACACATCGCTGAGGAGGAGGTTGTTTGGTCGAATTGGTGGGCTCTCAATTGGTAGCTGTGGATTGTCTGCTCGAAGCGGCGGGCTCTCTGTAGATGGCAAGTCATACGTCGATTCTGGCGAGACTACCTTTGGAGGTCCAAAGCTCGCACTTGCAAGCCGTCGCGTACCGTCAGCTTCAAAGCTACAAGTAACGCCATATCTTGAGCAATTGAAGCATGAGGGATGCACTTCATCACACTGTTGACCCGGTCAGGCAAAGCTAGAGTTATATTATTCTTTTTTGAATCGATAGACACCTACTTTGACCTTCCGCCGTTTGCACTCCTGACAACCTTTCCGAGACTTTGTGTGGAGTCGCCGACGAGCCATGACCCTCGTATAAGCAGAGGCATTAATCCTCTCTACGCGTTTACGTTCAATTTGCAAAAATTGAACTCGGATTGTGACAATTGCTCGCAGAGTCTTGCGGAGAGCTGTGTCAGATGTTCATGGTAGTTAAGTGCTCAAAACCGAGATTACGAATCCGAATCCTCGCATAGCACTCTGCTAGGCTTGTTTTGGCGTCATTGCTTCCCAGGGGCTCCTTGTCTTCGCTATTTTTTAGGCTAGCGTAGAACAAAAAGTGTACAAGACGGTCCCTCTGCAAATGGTATTTACATCATGTTGCGTTAGGAGTCAAGTCGAAGTCCAACGGAGGATAGCTGTTCTATGCGCGCCAGAAGTGGCCAGAACAGAAAGTGTGCGCAATACCTCGAGCCGGAAACAACCAAAAATCCATCGCGAGCTAGGTTTCCCCATCGAGCTTACTACTTATGAATGAATCTCGAGACTTCACACCTTTCAGATTTCTTACCTTTTCTGCTGATAATTTCTCAGTTCCTTTGCGGATTATGTCAGTATCAGAGAATCGAACAAGGGCAAAGCGTAAGAAAGCTTCATGCCCAGCAACCATCCTTCCAGGCACACACATCACGTGCTCACCACTGCCTCAACGCTGCCCTCCTATCCCTCCCCTTCCACCTTCAAGCTCCTGCACCGCCCTTTTCAAGCTTCTGGCCTACCCATCTATCTACTCATATTCCTCACGTGCGCCATATCTGCCTAGCCCACCCTCTATCTATAAAACCCACTCAATCCCCCGCCCCTTCCCTCCAAACCATCCAAGTGCATGGGCAGTAGCTGCAGCAGTGAGGATGTTATCCGAGCTCAGCTTTTTGCTAGTTGAAAACTACAACTATGACTGCTCCAGTTGGTCTACAGATCCGCTGGGAATTTTTGAACTCATATTGTTGTTGATGAAGCTACTCTTCATTGAGGTTTTTCGTGCCTAAGGGCAGGGCTTTGAGGAAGGGTTTCGAAGGTCAGGTTGGGTTGAGCTGATGGGGAGGCTTGGTTTGTGATAGGAATGTCTGGTATGCTGGGCGATACTCGTCTTCCGAAATCTAAGTTCATAATCTGCTCAGCTTCCAAATTATTGACCAAATGACGCGTGCGCCAAAGACCATTTGACCGCTAGCAAAGTCGGCTTGCTCATGAAAACTAGATTGTGCTGTGTTAGTTCAACTGATCCTGAGTCAATCGACTAGTCTCCAAATACACTCCGTAGCAGTATGAAGACTGCAATCTCACTAGTCATGACGTTCTCTCGCTAGGCCGGGAAGGTGTTGGTTGGCAGCCTATGCCGATGCTGTACTCGAAAACATGGCTGCCGACCGCTGTTGCATCCTCAGTCACAACAGCACCCTCTAGCTGTTGACTCCTTGATGAGCCAAGGCCTAGCTTGCCAATTGAACCTGATGTATTGGTATGAAGAGAGTGCGCTCGATGCGCATGGATGAAAGAGCGCCTGGATAGATCGGTGAGGCAACGGGTTCGGGTCACGAATGGGGCATTCTCACGGGTGAGATATCTTCGGCGAGCAGGCAGGATGACGAACTGATTGAGCTTCGCAATGCGACGTTCGAGAAGGGCCAGCTCCTATGGCATCGAAGCATGCCTGTGTTGTGCCTTCCAGCCTTTGCGCTTTGGGGAATCTGTCACCCTGCCACGTCGACAATTCAGTTCGATGGAGGGGGCAGTCTGCCAATAGATCACTGACTTCGCTCCGGAGCTGATGCAACTAGAGCTTTGTTAGCTCTCTTCCAATGGAAGAACAGCCTTTACTCACCAGTTCACATCAAGACGCTCTCGCCCCGAGCATTACTTCGCAATCCCGAGCCCAGGCAGCAACGCGTTCAACGCGTCTCCCTCAACACAACCAAACACGCAACCCCAAGCTCTTCCTCAATTCCGTAGCATGCGCCACGAAAACCAATGAAAAGCGATGCTCGAAAGCTCAAGAAATATGCCAAAAATTCCCAGCCGATCCGAAGACCAACTGGAGCAGTCATAGTTGTAGTTTTCAACTAGCAAAAACGCTACCTCAGACGAATCTTCACTGGTAAGCGTAACGCCCGTGCACCTGGGTGGGTTGTTAGCAAGTGCAAACAAAGGTTAGGGGTGAGTTGGGGAACAACGTACTTGGATAGAGAACAGAAGAGGACGTGGAGGCGGCCGGCTTATATAGATTTTTTGCGACGGGGCGCTATGACGGTCACGTGCAACGCTAGTCTGTGCGCGGGTGTTGTGATTGGTTGGATGCATTGACCACCAATTTTGGTGACGGTTTTGGGATCATGGTTCTGCTTCGGGCTCGAGCATTTATTGCTCAACATGTTGGAATGTGCAAAATTTGTGAAGGGTGTGCACTGCCCTGATGTTGACTTGTGCTACGACAACCAAACTATTGACATGGTCCACTTTTACACAAGGCGCACGTCAAACACCTCTCCAAGAATTGAGCATAAATTCGTTTACTTACGAAAAATCGTCAGCAAAAAATTTGCAGAAAGAAAAATATTCTCTATAAATTAAATTTAGTACTTTCGTTGCCCCATCCCTTCACCTCTCCATCGACCTTTTATTACCTGAATGAGCATGACAAGGCCGTTGACCCTGCCACTCACCGCCTGGAATCTGGAGAGCCGTTTATGCATATCACTTTCAAGGAAGACCTTGGGAGCAACCTGCTAGATTTTTGGCAGGAAATGCTGCGCAAGCCTTGGAGAAAGGAAATGAGCGACCTAGGTCTGATAGGGAATTATTCGAGAGAGTCTTTCTGGCTGAAGCATTCACAGTACAATAGTCCAAAATGCGAATCTATCTCACACTGTTCTCCAGCCCTGTCCTTTAATCCACTTCCCATTCACATTGGCTTACCGCCTTTCTACTCCACTTGCGGGGCTGAAGCGTGGAGAACTTTGCTTCTATCTACTCCTTCACTCACCTAGAGCAAACACTCATCTCGCCGGTTGCAACGATATGAATATTGCTACAATCATTCTTCTACCTTTCCTTTCTTTCAATACACGTCTAACGAACTGAAAGGTCGCCCGAAGAAGAACTCGATTACCTGAACACGATCAGCCTTGGACTAGCACGAAACATCGCTTCATACCCATACCATTTTGGAAATGCTCGAGCCAAAGGTAGGACACTAGTGCAAAACGCAGAGAGAGCCAGTGTGTCATGGGCACTCGCGTCGCAGGAAAGTCCGGAAAGAAGTACAAGTCTTCAAAGTCACCAAACCCTCTTTATAATACAAAAAGGTAGTCTATATTTGAAGGCGTAGAAGCCAACAAAGCTAGATATATCTCAATACCTTTTTCTAATTATATGGCCTGTCGAAGCCAACAAAACTAGGTATTGAGGATTGATCAACTTGAAGCCTTATTTTCGGTCTTTTCCATGCCATGAGAGAGGTACCACGATGTGAGCGAAGAACAAGTCGCCGAAATCATCAGCTCGTGGGGCGCACCAGGACTGCAAGAGGTTATGATGAAAATATCAAGGCGGACCAATGGGTAAAAGACTGGCAAGTGGGTATCGTCACTGACTAAGAAGGCCTGACATAGCTAATAGATTGGTCTTTTAACACGACAACAGTTACGTATAGATAGAAGCAAAGGTTCTCGTTGCGAGAGGCTTACGGAAATCATACGGACGAGGTCAAGCAAGTCGACCTTTACGATGATGACGGACGCGGAGCGAGCGCCGTACCTTGAAGACAAGTGGCGAACGGATGTGGCTCAGCATTTGCACCTATGCCACCAGATGTACCGGTCCATTGTTAGGCCCATTGTTAGGCATATTGATTTCGCAGGTATCTTCATGCTCCCCAACACCTGCATCGATAAAGAAAAGAGGATCTGCTACTAGTGGCGCAAATTAATTAAGCGTCTGTACAAGTTACCTCTCCGCGACGCTATCTATTGAGTATAGTCTTAAGTCCCGTTATTATGGCCCTGACGAAGACCATGTATATCCGGGTCACGAAATGCAGTCCATGCAGTCGCGGAAGTAATTCGCTCTAACCATACCATGGTGTGCCCTCCATTCTGGCCAACAATGTCGGAACAGGCAACGCCAATGTCAACACTTATCTTGCAAGCGACGCCTGAGCGCTTAAGAGTATTGCTGGACGTCAACATATTGACCCACTTCAATACAGTCCAAGAGTTCCTCCCGGATATGCTCCGAACTAAGAAAGGCCATATCATGGTTGTTGCTAGCATCATTTGTTGCTCTACTTGCTGGAATGTGCAAATTCGTGGACCGGCTTAATGTTAACTCGTACCAGGACAATGAAACTAATATAGTCCACGTACATCAGAAAAACCTCTCTAAATCTCAAGCATAAATTCGTATAGTCACGAAGAATTATTAAATATTTGCAGAAATAATTAGATTTCTCTATTTTTGTACCTTGGGTTGCAGTCATCTCTTCGCCTCTTTATCGTCCTTCTCGTACTTGATATAGTCTTACACCGCCTGAATCTATTGCCAACCCCTCTATTGCTTGATGTATTTCTTGAGGCCCCGAAGTCTCTCCATAGCCGTGTCCAACACATCGTCATTCTTGCAAACGGCAAATCGCAGCCAGTCCTCGACAATGTGCGCGTTCTCTGGGGTAAAGAATTCCGTCGGTGGGATAGCCGCGACACCCAACTCCTTGATCAAAAACCAGCTCAGCTTGAAATCTCGGGGACGCTCTGCAACATGAGGCGGAAAGTCATAATTGTCTGGTAGTTGGACCTTGGACATATTGACAAGTACAAAGTAGCCGCCCTCAGGATCGGAGTATGGGAGATCCAGTTCCTTCCAGATCGCGTTGAACTTGTCCATCTTGCCCTTCATTTCACGCTTGGACTCTTCCCAAAAGTTGTGAGCGTCTGCTTGTTCGAAACCAATGGCGGTTGCCTCTTGAAGTGGAGATACACTGCTGTAGCAAATACGTGTATGTGCTGCGCTGACATATTTGATCAGATGCTCCGGGCCGATTAGCCAGCCAACTCTCCAGCCTGTTGCATAGAAGTTCTTGCCTCCAGATCCGACTGTGAGTGTGAGTTTGGCGACTTCAGGAGATAGTGTGGCTACACGCGTGAACGGGACATAGTACAAGCGGTCGTAGACTTCGTCGGAGAGAATAATGATGTTGTGTTTGACACAGATGTCTGCAACGGCTTGGAGTTCTTCTCGCGAGAAGACCTTGCCAATGGGATTGTGGGGGGAGTTGAGAACAATCATTCGTGTTTTGGGTGTGATTGCCTTCTCGAACTCTGCAATATCAATTGACCATTCCGCTGCTGAGGTGGTCTTGGTAGCTCCCTCCTTCGGCGGATGCATTGGCACATAGACGACTTTTCCACCAGGCATCTCAATGTTGCTGATGTACTGGTCAAAGAACGGCTCGAAGACAATGACTTCGTCATCTTGCTCGAGGAATGCCATGAAAGCGCTTAGCATACCCTCATTTGCGCCCGTTGTGATTGTTACTTCTTTGTCTGGGTCGAGCTTGTGTCCGAAGAACGGCGAGTAGGCGTCTGCGATAGCTTTCTTTAAGCGTGGTCGGCCCTTTGTGGGCGAGTACTGGTTGCAGTCTACTTTGTCGAGGGCAGACTTTGCGGCATCGAGGACAAACTGGGGAGGATTGTAGCCAAAGAAGCCCTGCCCCATATTGACGATGGGCTGGACGGGCGAAGCAGCGGCAGCTTCATTGACAATGGACCTTGGGAGTCAGCTATGGAAACAGGACAATCGGTGGGAATTGACTTACCAGACATCTTGCTTCTGGCCCGCGACTCTCGCTGCGGGCTTGAACGGATCCTCACGCCTTGTGGTTGCCGACATGGCTCGCAGCGGGGTGTAAACAGCGGGGCTTTTTGCAGATCTAAGGGATGACGGGACTGGACGTGAGTGGAAGGACTTGGAGGCCAGAGAAAAGAAGCTCTTCATACCTAGGGCGAGCAGTGCAGGCCGGGAGCAGAAGGGGAAGATGAAAGAAAATGAAGGGCTGCAGGTCAGTCAGCAAATAGAAGCAAGCTTCAGGTGTTGCTGCGAATGCTCTATTGCGTGCTTTGGACCGGGTGTTTCTGCCGTCATCAACCGCCAACAGCCCGAACGTGCTCCGATGGCCGGAAGGCTTGAAAGTGGTAGGAGCTTAGCTTAGCTTAGCTTACCTTACGTGCCACCGTGCTTACCATTTTAGCCGCAACCTGTCTTTCCTTATGTAGAGGAGGATGAGAGGTGGAAACACCATGAAAGCCTCTAAAATACTGCTGCCCGAAAAATTATATAGAGAGCTGTCGCTCGCCTCGCTTAAGCTATCACATGATAAAATGTGACGTCGTGTGAAAGGAAGCTTCACGTGATGGCTTCGATGTAGCATCTTCCCCCAGATTCTTAGGTGGTCCGAGCTAGATGATTAGTTTAATAATTTACGCGACGCGAGACAGACTCAAGCATACTCATCCGTCATCAACAACCCGACATGGTCGTCTGTCCCGTCTGCGACAAGGACGTCAAAGAGAGCAAAATCAACGAGCACATTGACAGCAACTGCAAATACTACATCATCGACCCCACTGATGCCGCCGTACCCACGCCCGTCGCCCCGAAAACCCACGGCTTCTTCGCGCCGCCCACGCGAAAAACGACAGGTACCACCGTTATTAGCTCCAGGAATGGCAATGGCATTGGCATTGGCATTGGCAACGGCAACGGCAACAGCAATGACAACGGCAACCCAGCGTCATCACCATCTGTTGCCCCTTTAGTCGCACAGCGAGTAGACCGCCCCAAGACGCCTCCAACCTTTTCCAAGCGCCCGCTCGAGGAAACCCCTGGTGCCGAAAGACAGTCAAATGGCGAGCCTCCATCTCCAACCGTCTCGAAGCGGGCGAAACGGCTAAAGGCAGTAGAGAGTGCAATGCCTCTGGCAGAACGCATGCGACCTACCTCGCTCGATGACGTATACGGCCAACTGATAGTGGGCCCAGAGGGCGTGCTGCGAGGCATGGCTGAGGAAGGCAGATTAACATCCATGGTTTTATGGGGCCGACCCGGGACGGGAAAGACGACGATAGCTCGATTGATCGCAAACAGGTCTGGCGCGCGATTCGTGGAGATCAACAGTACAAGTACGAAGCTAGAGGAAGTCAGAAAGATATTTGCTGAGGCAGCGCGAGACCTCCAGCTGACGGGACGAAGAACCATAGTGTTTTGTGACGAGCTCCATCGCTTCTCCAAAACTCAACAAGACGCCTTCTTAGGACCGGTAGAGTCAGGGCAAATTACGCTCATTGCTGCCACAACGGAAAATCCATCATTCAAAATCATCAGTGCGCTCTTATCGCGATGTCGAACCTTCACATTGAGCGAGCTTCAGAAGGATGACATAGTCAAGATTCTAGAGCGTGCAATGGCTGCAGAGAATTGCTCATCACCCTTGTTGGATGCTGACATGCTCGACACATTTGCCAGTTTTTCTGATGGTGACGCCCGAACTGCTCTGAACCTGCTGGAGCTAGCTATGAATCTGGCCAAGAACCCTTCCATAACCAAAGAGAAGATTCAGCAAAGCTTGACTAAGACATTAGTCTACGATCGCGCTGGTGACCAGCATTATGACAGTATTTCTGCGTTACACAAGTCCATTCGCGGCTCGGATCCGGACGCTGCGCTTTACTACTTGGCCAGAATGCTAGAATCCGGAGAGGATCCAAGATACATTGCCCGCCGTCTTATTGTTGTTGCGTCTGAGGACGTCGGTCTAGCAGACAATACATTGCTTCCATTAGCAATAGCAACACACGAGGCCTGCGAGAAAATAGGCATGCCGGAGTGTCGCATCAATCTCGCCCACGCAGTGACTGCACTCAGCCTGGCACCAAAATCGACTCGATCTTATCGCGGGCTTGCCAACGCGATGTCCGCGTTGAAGGAGCCAGGTGTGGCGAGTCTTCCAATTCCACACCATTTGCGCAATGCCCCGACGGCACTAATGAAAGAGATGGGCTACGGCGATGGCTACAAGTACAACCCTGATTTCTTAGACGGGAGAGTAAAGCAAGAATATCTGCCCGAGAAACTGAGAGGCAGAACCTTTTTAGAAGAAATAGACCTGGGTACGAAGATTGATCCGGATTTGATCGAAGACGATGAATTGCGACCGGAAGTCGAGGATTGAATACTTACAACCACATTCTTATTAGCGCGGCGTTCAAAAGAAATTGATGGGTTGAATAGGCATTAGAGATACCCATATCGTTATTAATACTTCCTGACAATTCCTCTCCCAAGCTCCTTCGTCTCAATCAAAAGCTCGACGTCAAACCAAAAATAACTAATATCGGTACTGCAGATCAAGCATGGATTGGCCAGTACCTTTACGCCCCCAAATGTCGGGGACGGTACCCGTAACCGTATCTTGGCACAAAGAGGCCTGTGCATCGTATTCCTACCCTTAATTGCTGAGCTGAATGCGAAACTTGACGAGACGAACCAATGCGGTGAGGTTTACGGGAAGTACGAGTGGATATCCCTGAAGAGTCTGAGGTAGTTATGAAGAAAATAGTGCGCGAGGCTGGGACAAACGGGGCGCACAAACACAAATTGTGATTGCAAAGCCTCAAAGCGGGGTGAATAACGGGCCCTGGAGACGAATGTTTAGCGTAAATCGAGTGCTTCATATTCACAAAATGCTATGAAGTGGTGAGTTTATGGTAATGAAATTCAAGGCGGTTTCCTTCGAGCACTTCGCCTTAACATACATTCAGGCTGCCTAAGGCTTGATTGACACTGGGACCTGGCAGCATTCCCAAAAGGAGCAAAATTCACCACCAGATCCAATCACGTATACTGCCAAGCAAGTACAGTGATGGGGCAAGTTATTTTTGGTCTCATCTTGCCAGGCTCGATCTCGTGTCCCGTCCCACCGGCATCACGCGAAATTCTGCGCTGGCTTTTGGGTCGTACAGGTTATCTCCGACTGGCGAAATGCAGTATTAGCTGCTTGACCCCGGTTGAAAGCATTGACTAAAATGCCCTTGATAGCGAGAAGTGGGTTGCCAGGCAGGAGAGCGTGGCAATGTGGTGGGTCGGGTCAGTGTCTGACGGGGTTATATTACACAGGATCTCCCCAGCGAGTGCATGGATTTCTGAGTTTTGCAGCCTCATCGATTTGACTGAGCCCTCGCTGTCTCTCAAAGCCCTCTTTTCGATAATACACGAGTTTGTGAAGAGTCGCAGTCAAAATGGGGAAAATAGATGGCACCTGGTCCGCCTTCAATGACTACCCAGGATATGGCGATATGGCACCCTGTATGCGCGGGTGTGAGGACGATATGTATTTCAATGTAAGATACCATTAATGCCTTCTGTTCTTTAGATCCTCCTGTCTAATTGCGTAATATCCGTTAGGGCTGTGACCAGTCTCGTTGCTGGTGCACGAAACCAAACCTGGACCTAAGAATACAATATATCACACGATGCGCATCTAGCAGCTGTACCTTTGCGAACATGAACACGCAAACGGATGTAGACATTATCAGTGGGATCCAAGTCATGTATTGCGCGGATAAAGGCTTCAGTCCTGCTGGCATGGCGATGCCTAGTACCGCGGATGCACAGCAGACGACAAGTGGCTCCTCTCCGCGCGTAACTGGCACCGGCGAGACGGGAACCAGGCCAAGGGCCTCGAATGGGCCTGCTAATACTGGTGAGCAATTGTTTCTCCTTCATACTTCTGATTCATCTTTCGGTTGCGCGGTCGGACATGGCATTTCAGTGAAACCCATCCCTTGACGTTGATGATTGTCTTCTCAAACCTCATCTTTTCCCCTTTTAACCTAAATTTCTAACACTCAAAGATTCACTTGTTTACAGAATCCTTTGACTGACGGTTTTCTTCAGGTTCCTCTTCCTCTAGCAATAACAACAGCAACACCTCTTCTGGTGGAGGTGGAGGAGGCCTGAGCCCTAGCACAAAAGCTGGAATCGCCATCAGCGCAGCATTCTGCGCCCTCGTCGCTATCCTCATCTGCGTGATACTCTTCAAACGCCGAAAAAGGATAACCCAAGTCCTCCCACCACCCAACGGCTTCCAAAACAACGGCATCCCACCTCCTCAAATGGCGCCAACTCCCTACTCAGGCAACGGACCCTTCAGCCCACCACCCCTCCAACAACCAGCCCCGATCGCCATCCCGCAAAACATTACTATGAAAGGCATTGGCAACGGCGCCGATGTTTCCCCCATCGAAGAAAAAGCCCCCGCCGCAGTAACAATTCCCCGCAAGGAAATCGGCTCCCCCGTCAAATACGACATCAGCAATCCATCCACTCCTGCCCCAGCCTTTGCACACATCGCCGACAACAACACGCCTCGCGAAGTGCAAGGTTCGGTACCGCCGCCACGCCATGAATTCAGCAATGATGGCCAGATAACGAATACAGTGAGCACGCGCGGCATGGAGCTCGATTCTAATAACATTGCATCTGCGCCGGTCAATCAGTATCCCGGGCAACAGCAGTATCAACAGAGTGGGCAGGGTCAGTGGGGTGGTGGGTACGGGGCCCCTTCGTATGAGGTCGATGGTGGATGGAATGGCCAGCAGCGACATGAGTTGCCACCCGGGCAGCATGGTGGTCCGCCACAACAGCAGGTTCCGCATTATGGGCAGTATGGGACGTATGAGTTGGGGAATGGGAGGTAAATTGTAGGAAAGGAACAATTGCTAACACGAATTTTTTGAGGGGACGGTATGAGGAGAGGGAACTTGATACCAGGAGTTTGTTTTATGTTTAGGTTTAGGTTTACTTTGGGCTAGGGCGGAGTATTCCGAGTCTATGGGACTTGATGGAACTGGATATATGGTACTTAAGCGCAAACGCTAAGGATACGTAGAGGGAAAGCGCTATTTCTTTTAGTGATATTGTTCAGTTATTGAGAAAAACCTCATTCTCCTATTCAAATAGTAGCTCCCAAGCAAAAAATAACGTTTACAATTCAAATGGACCAACCCAATTTGATTCCCCGTACCTATCCCATATCATATCCACGTACCCTACCGTATCGAGACGACCTGCATATTTTGTTTCCGCACTCACGACGGGAATAATACACTAAGGCGGCGGACTAGTTTACCTACCTATCCACATATCTATTATTAGAGCTGCTATTCCATTTTGAAGACTTGTGTGTATATTTGTGTGTATGTATGGCGCGCAAGGGAATATGTACTGTATTGTATGTAGGCAGTCGGTGCTGTTCATGTTTTTGTATATTTTGGGTTGAGTTTTTAGTTGAGGATTTGCGCGGAGTTTCCCAAGGGAAGTTTTGTAACATTGAGTTTGGGGGCGCTTCGTTTGTAGTAAGTGTGTTTTGTGGGAGAGGGTGGGATGCTGTTATGTCCAAGTGGGTTGGGTTATACATACGAGTGTTCACGCTTCACTAAAGATGATGAATAACATAGAAGAGCAATATTTGCAAGTATTCGTCCCCTCTTTGCGAGAGAAGGACGTATGTATGAATTGAATTGTATGTTCCCAATCGAAGAAGAAAATAAAAATATAAAAGGTTGTATATATATACAAGAAAACATCAAGAAAGTGTTAGTATCTCCATGACGCTATGATGCCCCCCCCAAAAAAGGCCTTGCGTCATCTTATCCCATCTATTTCATTATTCCCCCTTTATTTTTGAATGCTGCTATTAGGCGTGGCTTGCTTTTTTTCTGTTCTTTTTTCTTTACAAGCACTGGTGGTAATAGTCGTTGTGCTTGGTGCAAGTAAGTCCCGCCTCGCAGGTAGTAGCGCCCTTCCAGCTAAGTCCACCACTATTCACAAATATTAGTATTCATTCTCATTTGCTTTGCATGGTAGGGGAAATTTGTTTTCTTTGACTTACCATTGGTAGTACTTCTTAGCTCCACCGGCACCAGCGCCCGAAGAGGGCTGGGGACGAGTCGAAGTAACCAAAGTAGTAGGGCGGCCGGCAGGCGGGGCGGCAGTGGGGATGGTGCCGTTGCCAGCGGGGACGGAGGCGGTGACGCTGGGGACGGGGACGACGGGGGTGAAGCTGACGGAGGGGGTCTCGACGGGGGCAGACTCGACGGCAGACTCAGCGGGAGTTTGAGAGGCAGCAGGCGCCTCGCCGGAGACGGGAGCAGCAACGGTGGGTTCAGGGGCGGTGGTAGGGACGGTAGAGTTGCCAGAGGGGACAGCAGCCGAGGTGGAGGGAGTGGAGGGAGAGGAGCCGGATCCACCGCAGGTAGCAACAGGGCCACCAGGAGCAGTGTAGGTGGTAGGGTCGAAGCCGTTGTAGACATTGGGGATGTAGATGTTCTCGTCCTCAGCCTTGTAGGTGCCGGGGATTTCAATGGTAGGACCGCAGGTTCCAGAGCCCGTGCCAGTAATCTTGAGTTGCATGCAGCCGATGTAGAACTGGGCGCCGCCGACAGTCTGGGCTCCGTGGAGGGCAAGCATTTCAGAGCGGAGCTAGGCGTGTCAGTATTTGGTCAACATGTTGTGGTGTATTAAACAAAGTGGATTGTATACATACCAGGTACTCTCCGGATTGAAGACCAGTAGGTAGCTTGAAGTCGTGTTTCATGCCACCACTGGATGCGTTCGACTGCATAATCTCATTGGCCCACTTGCCATTCTCATAGTTGAGCATATCGATTTTAAACCATTCACCAATTCCCGTAGCCTGGGAAGCATCGTCGACAGGGCCGAACAAGAAGTGCGTAATGGGTCCAGGATGGGAAGACACGTCCCAAGAGACAGTGATGGTGTCACCCTCCTTGGCTTCGATGGTCTCGACGCCAGATGGGACCTTGTCACCACCGACGTTGCAGGCCATGTCGTTGGAGGTTACATCTTCGACGGGGCTGTTGGAAGGAGCCTTTCGGATACCGACTTCGTAGCCAGGGGAAACGCCGTTGACGAAGAATTCGTGGAGGTTCTGATGAGCCGACACAGCGGCGACGAGAGCGGAGGCAATGAATGTCTTGGAGAACATCTTGAATGTTGTTGTATGTGTATGTACGATACGAGACTTTTTCAAAGAGGTGTATGTATGTACAGCTGAAGTGATCACAGATCACGCTATTTGAAAGAATGAATGGGTAGAAAGAGTGAAGATAGAGAAAGAATGGATAGTCGCGTTCAAGCAACTGTAACGAAGGACTTGCCTATAGGGAACGATGGGAAGCAAACAACAGAATAGATAGAGAAGCAAGAAAGCTTTTCATCTGGCAGCAGCTTTCATCCCTTATAAAGCACTCTATTGCCAATGATCCTCATACGGCCCCAATCCTCGAATTTTCCGTCTGCTTCGATAGAGGCCTGGCGTTTATGCCAGTTCTAGCCATTCCCGCATGATCCTGAGAAGCAAATGTTTTGGCTAACGCTGGCATTGTATTAGACGTTGCCGCATGGGGCTGAAGCCGAGGCTTGAGTGTTCGTCTCGTTCACTCTTCCTAGACTAGTCGCCGTAGGGTAATGGGTTGCGCTGGGTCCAGCCTAGAACCGAGATTAACGGCTGTCATGGCGTTGGCTCGATCGTTTCGAAACCCGCTGCTTGCGGACTAGCCACTATCGCGTCGTGTGGTTGGTGGATTCTGCTTGTTTCATGTCGTCCTTGTGGTTTTGCCGTTTCACTGTTTTCTCACGACAGCGGCTAGATAATCAACGAGGCTGCTGACAGGAGTTTCGAGGTTGTGTCTAACCAGGTATTCGGGTTCTGCGCACGTTCGACAGACTAGAATGAGGCGTTCGTCAAATATGAGCTTGGGAACCGTTCTTCATCCCAGGGTGCGTTCCTATGCGAGAATGGAAGTTGATTTAATCTACCTCCCAAGTTCTAAAGGAGGAATCATGCGTCGTGGTTTTCCCTACTTAACATGACACAGAGAACCGGGTCCATATATTAGAATCGACAAACCCGCAATTCGATTTTGACTAGCCTAAGGTATCTGCATTCGCGAATAATGAGATCGACAACAACGGAATCAAAGAAAGTTGATACACCGAACAATGCCTTACGCCCTCGCTGTACGCTGAAGTGAAGAAAAATGATGTCATCCGTCCAACTCCGAAGAACTCCTATATGAACACGCAGCCATTGGAGACATCAGGGTGCTCAGAGTTTCGGGGTACTAAGGCTCTTGTTTCCGGCCACTTCGACCAGAATCTTCACTTGGTTATCTTTATCATTGATTAGTGTCTTGAACCCTTTTTCTTCGACTTCGGTCAATTTGATCCTTTGGGTAATCATTTCGTGCGGCCTTATTTTTCCTGCAGCAATGGCATCCTATATGTCAAATCAGTCAAAAGCTCCACAATCTCTGTTCACAAAACTTACAATCACTTCCTGGAAATCGCCAACCTGAAAGGTTGCTACACCCATGTACCTCCTCTCCTTGAAAGTTAGGTCATTTGGCGTAATGGTGCACGCCTTTTCCCAAATCGCAATGTTGACTATCGTGCCTCTAGCGCGCGTCGAATGCACGGCCTGATCTAAACCAGACTGCACACCAGCGCAGTCGTATGCGACATGAACGCCCTGACCATCACAGAGGTCTCGACAACGTTGTACGACGTCCTCTTTAAGAGGGTTGATGACATAGTCGGCGCCGAACTTCTTCGCGAATTCCTGTCGTCGTCGACTGACCTCAGACACGATGATCTTCTTCGCACCCCTCGCCTTCAATGCCAGAATCACCGCGATTCCAATGGGGCCACCGCCCAGAATGAGAACGGAGTCGCCTGGTTTGAATGGACTGATTTTGACGGCATGCCATCCTACCGACAGGGGTTCGACCAGCGCTGTACAGCTTTAGTTGAAAATCTAGCAGCAGCATCGGTATTCTTACCTCCAATTTCGAGCGGGACATTATCCGGAAGGCGATACAACGTCGATGTTGGTACAACGATGTGTTCTGCGAGACCTCCTCCCCAACCTAACAAAACAAGCTTAGTACACGTTATGGTTCACGGATTGTATAGATATGCATACCACTCAATCCCACAAATCCATTGCTCCAGCAGCAATTTTGAAGGCCTTCAACACACGCGCCGCAGGTTCCGTCGTAGATGATTGGCTGTACACACACCCTGTCACCAGTCTTGTAATCGGTGACGCCTTCGCCCACTTCCTCAATGATGCCGCTGAACTCGTGCCCGAGTGTCAATGGCACAGTCTCGCCTGTGATCGGATGCGGGGTTGTGGGGCAAAGATTCGGGCCTCCTAGATATTCATGAAGATCTCACAACCTTGTCAGTTGTGCCTTCGGGACTCGGGAGCTCTGTTCAATTCTGCTCACCACTTCCGCAGATTCCAACCCATGCTGGGCGAATCTTGACTTGGCCTTTGCCGAGCTTTGGGATTGGAATGTCTTCAAATCGCAAGTCGCGCTTGCCATGGAAACGAACGGCTTTCATGGTGCCGCTGCCAGGCGCAGGAGGCTGGAATTGTTCTGAAGGTGCCATAGTACGGTGCTCTAGGCTTGTATGGTCACTTTGAAGTTGGTTTTGGAAGGTAAATTGGAGAAATTGTCAATTGACGTATTCTAGGTGGAGGTGACGAAATTCAGAGACGAAAACAAGGCGAGCGTCACTCGAGGGCAGTGAGGGGCGGCGCCTGCCATTTTAAACACCAGGTTGTTGCCAATCGCCCTCGACTAGGTTGCGCTCGCGGCTATCCAACGGCACTGACGATAAATGTCTTGCCGAATCCCATCGTTCCATGACCAGGTCGATTCGCCGTCTGGGGAATTGCGAATGCTCCTTTAGCAGAGCTCCAGATTCGGATTTCCCAAAGAGGTATTCCACGGATGATCACCCCGCATTACGATTCCCTCCCTAGCGGGGTTTCTCGCAGATGCTGTTTGCAGTTAGACCTTAAGAGCCCTAGTATGGTTCTCTTTGGGAGTCAAAAAATCGTGAAAGAGGGAGCAGGCAGAAAGAAGCCAGAAAGCTCATGGACAGGCGTGGGCGACATCTAGAATCTTTCCCGCGGCCGACAGTTTTTCCCTCACACCCCCACTCTGCCAAGCGCGCAATGTCTCCTACGGGACTCGCATTAATTCTAGCCCGAAGCCGTAGGACCGGAGGACCATGGAGACTATTGCTGGGGAACTGGAGATGGAGGCCAAAAAGTGAATTTGCGCAAAAACTCCAAGAAGGTCTCGAGGGAAACCGCTCCAACTTGTAGGGTCTGGATGTCTGTGGATGATGAATGGGCTCGGAAGCACCAATCTGTACGCAGTATGGAACAGCCGATCGGAACGACAAAGCGATCGGAATGCAGCAGGGCTAAGCCGAAGCGAGACAGCTGGTGGTCGCGGTGCTCGCAGAGCGCGTGAAGCTGTGTGGCTGTCAACTCATACATCTATCGGAACTAAGGAACTGAAGTCATTCGCGGAGAAATTCTGACCAATCATTTCTGCGGGCGGTGGGACCCGTCTGCTATTTGAGCTGGAAGCAACATGACGAAAACATTGCGTTTCCATTTTGAGGGTGTGCAAAGAGCTTGCTCGCGGCCTATTTACTATGATGCGGACACTCGCTGGTAGCATGGAGTCGCTGGAGCTGCTTTTTCTCTGGGCTATCAAAACGTCATGAATGGGCGGAGGGTCGCTGTAATGACAGGGCACCTGGTGGAATCTAGAGATTGAAAACGAAGCAACAAGGCTCAGCCTGCAGCTAATCAGGCAGAATGCATGTGGCTTGACAGCGGGACAGACCCAACGTCGCCGGAAGCATGACCTCACTGGCGGGATTAGATGGGCCGACTCTGATGGCTGTTAAAGATTTGTTAGAGTTGATAAACGAGCGATGCCCCTCATCTCTTTTCCTGCCCCTCATCCCGATCGCGAGCTCACGATCTTTTTTTCTTCTATACATTTTTCAATTCAATTCTTAGTCCATCAGCTCTAGTCACCCAAAATGCCTTACCCAGAGACCACCGATGCTTTTACCGTCACTGACATCAAGAATTGGAGCACCTTCACCCGCCAGGAGGTACGACAGCCCGCAAAAAGAATGTATTCAAAGTGTTACCGTTTACTAATTCCTTGAGCAGGTGCCCCTGAAGAAGTTTGAGGACTACGATGTCGACATTGCTGTCGACGCCTGCGGTGTCTGCGCGTCTGATGTCCATAAGATCAACGGTGGTTGGGGAACTGACATTCCACTCCCTCTTTGCGTCGGCCACGAGGTCATCGGCAAGGTCGTAAAGGTTGGCTCCAAGGTTACCACCGTCAAGGTTGGCGACCGCGCTGGTGTTGGTGCTCAGATTAGTGCCGACCTCACGTGCAATGTCTGCAAGGAGGGCCAGGAGAACTACTGCCCCAATCAGCTCGACACATACGGTGCAAAGTATCCCGATGGCACTGTGACACAGGGTGGATACTCGAGTCACGTTCGAGCACACGAGTACTTTACCTTTAAGATTCCAGATGAACTGGATACCGCCCTCGCAGCACCTATGCTGTGCGCCGGTCTGACCACCTACTCTCCCCTCAAGCGGTTAGGAGCTGGTCTCGGCAAGAAGATCGCCATTTTAGGATTGTACGTGTATCAAACCCCGCGAAATAGAGACTTTTTCTAACAGAATGGCACAGGGGAGGTCTTGGCCACTTTGGTGTACTCTGGTCCGTTGCCATGGGCGCCGAGACCTACGTTCTCTCGCACTCTGCCAACAAGAAAGATGATGCCCTCAAGCTCGGTGCTAAGGAATTCATTGTAACCAAGGAAAAGGACTGGGCCAAGCCCTGGAAGTTCACCTTCGATCTCATCATCAATTGCGCCGATGCCACCGACAAATTCAACCTGCCCGACTACTTCTCGACCCTCAAGGTCAACGGCACCTTCCACATGGTCGGCTTCCCCGACAACCCGCTCCCTCAGATCATGGCTCAGGCCTTCGCTCCCAACGGCTGCTTCATGGGCGCTTCGCACATTGGCAACAGGCCCGAGATGATTGAGATGTTGGAGCTTGCCGCCAAGCAGAATGTCAAGAGCTGGGTTGAGACGATCAAGATCAGCGAGGCAGGCTGCAAGGAAGCCGTCGAGCGTGTGTACAAGGGCGACAATGTCAGGTTTAGGTTCACGCTGGTTGGATATGATGAGGTGTTTGGCAAGCGTGCATAGATTACATGTTGAGAAGAAGATACCTAGCTGGAGTTTTCTCCAGCGCTGTTGAAAATATAGTCGATTCTAATAGATAGACATGAAAAAATGCCATCTGATTCCCCCTCAAAGCACAAAAAGAAGTTTTCATCATGCATGCCTTGCAAGAGTCTGCCCCTCATCCGTCATAGCCCCACGAAGCACAGACCAGTCAAAACGCGTCGCGTCTACCCCACCACTTTTTCATCGAATCGTTCTTCAGCCTCCGATCTCCAGCTTCACAATTTACGAAACTACTCACGATTGACAAGCTCTTGACATTTCATCCTAACAATATATACAATGCCGACAATTCCACTCCACCCCCGTCCTTCATCCACCAACTCGACCACCACAAACCCTCTCCCGGGCCTCCTGCACACACCCACCGGCCTCGCCGTCCTCGAACTCCAAGGCACCATCCACTTCCCCACACCCTCTCCCTCCCAAACCCTAACCCAAGTCGGCAAACTCGTCTTCCCATACTACAACCCCGACCTGAACGAACCCAGCGACACCAAATGGATGAAAAGAGTTTATTTCTACATTGGCAACAACCAGAGGATGACGGGCGAAGTGAAAAAGCTAGGGAAGCCGTTTGCTGTGATCAGGAAGAGGGATGGAGACGATGGGGAAATGGGGGATGTGGAAATGGGTGGGACGAATGATGGCAGCGATAGGAAGGAGGAATTGGAGATTGTGGAGGTGGTGAAGTATAAGATTGTGTTTTCTGCGAGGCCGGAACCTGTTGGTGGGTCTGGAGAGGATGCTTGAGGGGTTCTATCGTGTGACAAGAGTTAGAAAGCTTTGGGATGGTTACCGACACGTTACTGTCTGTCCCTGATTTGGGTAACCAGTGCGCCCGTATGTCGCGCGCGAGAAAAACCTCGCGGTGTGTGTCACATTCCGACACGCGATTGGCAAGGGATGTTACGCCGACGAAGAGCTCAACGCTTAGGAGCCGCTAAACGCTTTCTACGAGCGTGTCGGACGGTGTCTCCGGAGCTGCCACACACCAGCCGGGGCCTGGTGTCTAAACCATTGGATATCGATATCGCTTCAGACAATAGCTTTCGACAGATCGATAAGCGACGGCCTGGAATCCGAATCGGACCCTCACACCATCACTATTTCTGTACAAAAACAAGCTTGAAGGGGGAAATTTACTTTATCCATCCTTATTCTAAACAAGCATTGTCCGAGGCTTTGTTCGCGATCATTCGCTAACAATCTATATTCGCCTCCTAACCCTGCATTTAATATATCTATTTAGACCGGTTGACACGGTCCGACGGTTTATGTACATTGCACTTCTATTTCCTGCGTCACATGGTGCGTGGGCTAGAAGCTATGGAATTTTCCATATATTATGTCGTGGCATCTACATCCAGGCCCAAGGTTGTTGGCTTTTCGGGGTCTCTTAGTATTTTGATAACTTCGACTTTGGTAGGGCTGATCCAGGTCTTCTGCTACGATGCATCGCGTTACTACGGCTTTTCTGGCCTTGCTGGCTGGTACTGCCTCCGCAGCTGTCAGGGATTGGGAACAGTGTAGGGTCCTCTATCAGCTCTGTGGGCTTTTCAACTAATTTTACCAGGTGGTGGCATCAATTACTCTGGCGATACTACTTGCGCGACAAGTTCCGGCTGCGTAAAGCTTAGGTACCTCCTCTCTCTTCTCTTTTTCCATCGTTCTTGCTGCTAAGTCTTGCAAGTGAATATTACTCTCAATGCCAGCCTGGTGCCCCAAGCACCAACCCGGACCCTCAGCCTGAACCTGAACCGGAGGTTCCTCCGGAGACAGTCCCTGAAGTACCTGGCGAGACTGGTGGTGCTCCCGCTGGCGCAGGACCCGGCACAACTCTTCAAGCAGGATATTATTGGATTCGAGCCGTTGCTGCCCCAAACTTCCACAAGTACATGCAGACAAAACCAACATATTCTACCGGGCCAGCTCTTCTAGGCGACCATACTACCGCTGGTCAATTCCAAGTTGTCGACGGCCAATTGGTAGAGCTTGTCAGCGGACCCGGCGAAAAGCCCGAGAAGTTCCTGTATGCGGTCGTCAGCGAGGAGCGCACTATCAATGGCAACTCGCTTGCTGTGACCTTTTCGGAGACGAAGAACACTTATGGCCAATTCGCATGGAATGGTGATGGATTGACATGGTCGGTGGCAGGTGTCCAGAGGCCGAATGCCGCAGCGTGGTGTGAGTAGCAGTATTTCACGATGTGGTTAATATCGAGGCATGCTAATTATGGCTCAGATGTTTGCACGGGACAGAAGATGTACATCAACCTCGGAAACTACTTGTATCAGACGCCGTCTGGGTGTGCTGATCAAACGATTCACTACTATAACGACAAAACGGCGAACAGCTAGAGGAAATGACAGGCGTTGTAGTGCGGACATTGAAACTTGAGAAATTACGGAATGTTAAGAGGTAAATGAATAGCAGACTAGACAATATACTATTTGTCTACAAGTAACGCAATTGAGCAACTAAATCTGTCTTGTTGATGCCGAGGTAGCACATCAACCTGAATACCAGTAGTCCTAAAACGGAAATCATCGCAGCCGAGGTATTTCCGTTTCTGTGCAGCACCGATGTCAGTACAATCACATGGAAGCATTTGCCCCTGATACCATAGGCATTCAATACTCCAAAGTACCCACGAAAAAAACCACCGAGACATTCTTGCCTGTAGTTCTGGAACGGTCAGAATTATCTGATATCTCACATTAAAATGCCCGATCCACTTGCGACCGAAAAAGCAGTCCCGCAACCGAGGAAACGAGCCGCCGGAGCGTGTCAAGCGTGCCATGCGCGAAAAGTAAGATGCAGCCTTGCGCATACAGGATCGCCGTGCATAAACTGCTCGCTTGATCGAGTGACATGCGTGTCCAGGGTACCCGAGAAACGGAGGTAAGCAGTGAAGTAATCAGGATCACATATCCGTCCTCAGCGAAGAAGACAATGCAAAGTTCAACTATACTAATATTTCCACACACCAGAACACGACAACATAGAACCTCATTACGGAGCCGAGGCTCAAATCCCGCTTCGAACACCACACAGCATCATTCTCAAGTTGAAAACGAAAACGCCACTCGACAAGATCAAGACGCTCAAACTACGCTGCCGTCAGCTACCGAGACGGCGAACCACCCAACAGTTGCAGATAGCACTAGTTCTGGTACCGCCGTGACGCCAATTACGGAGACGGGAAATGCTAGCGGAAACGAACCGCCCTACCAACCATTTGCAGAGCATTTTAGTTTGTACGGTGGGCAGGGTGATAGTGGGACGGCGCAGGGTAACGAGAATGGGTTGGAGAGCCATTATGCGCCGTTGTACGGTACGTATAAATGCTAAAAAAAGAAAACCCATACTCCTATCCTATTAAAAAGAAAAAGATATCAGTCTGCTACTATCTAAATTACTTGAACCGCGTATTAAGTACTAACTTCCAACCCAACCAGGCGACCCCCGCGGCATCGCCCTCGTAGCCGACATCTGCGAACCTCAACGCCGCAACAAGAGCGGGCATATTTTCGTTCCGAGGATACGCCCTCCGAATGTCGATCCAGAAACTTTAGAATATCTGAATGCGAGAGGTGTGTTTGATGTTCCGCCCAAAGAGGCCTGTGAGTTGATGGTTCGGGATTACTTTTTTCATGTTCATCCTTTTTTCCCGGTTGTGGGGGTCGGGGAGTTTGTGGAGAGGTTTGAGGAGTGGGAGTGGGATGAGGGGAGGGGGGTTAGTGTGATGTTGCTTTGGAGTTTGTTTGTTGCGGCTTCGAATGTGGGTATTATTCTATTTGCCGGTTTTGTATTACTGGTTTTTGGGTTGGAACTGGCTGGACTGGACATCGATCAAATATGGGCAGACAGCTAACGATGTTACCAGTTCGCAGACGAAGATACCCTACGCGCAACCGGCTTCCCCTCCCGAAAAGAAATGAAGCGCTCAATGTACACAAAAGCAAAAGTAAGTCCCAAAACACCACTCATCACCCTAGTTACTCAACCCTTATATATATATCCCCAACACTAACGAAAACCCAACCTTAAGGCCCTCTACGACGCCGAATACGAACGCAACAAAATCACCCTCATCCAATCCGTCCTACTCCTCGGCTTCTGGTACGCCGACTCAGAAGACCGCACGGGACCCTGGCACTGGAACGGCGTCGCCATCAGCCTCTGCCAAACCATCGGACTGCACCGCAACCCCGACCCGACCTCCAGCTCCATTGTCAGACCCAACAGTACAACCAGCACAAACACAAACACAAACACACACACGCACACCTCCGTTCTCGACAGAAAACTATGGCGGCAGCTCTGGTGGTGCTGCGTGTACCGCGAGACGTGGTTTTCCGCGGGAATGGGCCGCCCGATGCGCATTCGCCTCGAGGACTGCAACACCACGATGCCGGACAACGATGTTGGGGAGCGGCTTAGCAAACTCCCTACAAAACTGAGGGATAAGTATTTCCCCGAAGGGATGCAAGCGATTTCGCACCTGTGGATACGATTGCTCAAACTCACGGTTATTCTGTCGGAGCTTTTAGTTCTGCAGCAGAGGGCGGACCGTGTGCTTCCTACTGAAGCAGAGGTTAAAAAGACAGAGCAAAGGATACGCGAGTGTGCTGGACATGAACAAGGGAAAAATGTGGAAAATGCATTGGATGTAGATGCACGAAATGATCTTGTGACGTTGTATACGTATCATTTCGAGATTTACGTAGAGTAAGTCAATTCAGGTTCTAGGGGCTAGGAAGAATTAGTGAACATGAACTAACGCTTCATCCGTAGATCTGTAACCCTAACACTCTACCGCCCTTTCCTCCTCCCCGACTCGACAGAAAGATTCTCCCAGAACTGGACATGGACCGTCGAGCAAAAAACCCGCGCCGCAGCCATGACTACAAACCGCCTCCTAAGTAACATTATCAGAGCCGACATGCTCCATCTGTGCCAATCAATCATGTACGTGTTTATCTTTTCCCCCTCTACTCTTGTCTCTACCCCCTTCCCTTCCCTCCTCCCTCAAAATCAAATGAAACATAAACGTAGAAAACTGGGAACCCGAAAAATGAAAATAAAAACGATATATCTGACCAGAGCCACTTATCTAACCGTGAATATAGCTGCATAGCCCTCGTCCCCACCCTCCAAATCCACCTCCTAGACTCCACCTCCGCCAAACCCGCCATCCGCCGCATGGCACACCAACACCTCGACCTCTGCATGATTGTCGTCGAGGAGCTTCGAAAGACTTTTTTCGGCGCCGAGATACTGTATAGGATGTTTACCAAGGCGCAGAAGCAGATTCGCGAGAAGAGGATGGGTGCTGGTGCTGGAGCTGGGTCCGTGACGGATGCGGAGGTGGTGCTGGATTCTGAGGGACAGGTGCAGGTGTCGTTGGAGGGTGCGGGGTTGGGCGATGGTGGGCTGGGGAGTACGGATGTGGAGATTGGTCAGGGAGGTGAGGGTGAGCTTGATGCGTTGTTGGCGATGTGGAATTCTGGGGCGCCGTTGATGGGGTACGAGGGGTTTGGGTGGGATGATTCCGAGTAAGTGTATTCTTTTGAGAAAAAAAAAGTGTAATTTTGTTAATAGTACTGACCATAATAGGTTTCTGTGGTATAGTTGATGATTCTCGTTTTTGAGATCCTATAGTCGATGGAGCCCTGTATCCTCATAACTGTAAAATATTCTTCACGGTAATCGCAATCATACATCACAACTTGTGCTTCTTCTCCCCCATCATGACTTTCATCATCTCCGCCTGTGGGATCCCCTCCGCAAACCTCTTGACACCTGTAAACAGCTCATCCAAGGCCTGCCCCTCCTGCTCCCGGATCATCCCCCTTCGCATAATTCTCTTCGTCTCAAGCACACTCGACGGAACCAAATGAGGTCCAAATGACGCCTTGATATCCGCTAACACACGCTCTTTAAACTCAGAATCATCTTTAGCAGGTACTATGTTGTTAATAAAATTGACTGCCTTGAGCTCCTCGGCTGTAATCTTCCTGCCCTTAAGCAGAGCCTCGTTCGCGAGACCAAGACCCATTCTCCGCACGAATGCTGTACTCGCGCCTCCTTCGGATACAAGGCCGAGAGAGCCGAACGGTGTGAGGAGATAGGCTTGTGGCACGGCGTAAATGAAGTCTGCATGGGACACTAGCGCGGCTGAAAGCCCGATAGCAGGTCCGTTGAGCGCGCAAATGAGGACCTTGGAGTGCGAGAAGAAGGCGCTGGGGACGTCAACTGTGTTGTTCACGAGGGCAGGGAGCCACATTCGACGGGGTTCGTCATCATCGTCATCGGTTGCCGTGGCCGGGCTTGCCTGGAGGTCTGCACCTCTGGATGATGTTAGTTGAGGTCTGGGCGATGCGGATGTTATGGTAGAATTACGCAGAAAAAAATCGGCCTGTGCCGATAATCAGGGTTACGAGTGTATCTGGATGAGCGTCTGCTTCTCTTACGAGACTGCCTAGGCGGTAATACAATGGGCCGGTGAGCGCGTTGAGCTTCTTGGGAAGGTTCAGTGAGATGATGCCGATGTTTCCATCAATGGTGAGCGTGATAGCTGTATCGTTGGACATGGTGAGTGAGGAATTGATTTGCGAGAAAGTAGAGAAGATGAGAGCTACTCGATCATGAGTCCATACGATATACTTATATCAAGCGTCAAGAGCGTGCTTTGTGTTTAGATGCCCTACCGAGGCGCCTCGGTGCTACGTGAGACAGCTCATATTACACTGCATGCGGCGCAACGACAGGTGTAAGACAGAGCTTGGCATAATCATCATCATGAGACCAGCTACAACACCAATGATTGGCTAATCAGTTCAATGCATCGGATCAAATACCATAGATAAGCTCGTGTTGGGGGAAACTCGGGTCTTATACGCAGAGGATTTTGGGTGGACCTTGGGTAAGCGTTGTTAGCTTCGGCTGGATCAAAGTCATAGGAAGGCATTCACGAACTACATAGTTTTGTTAGCATTTCTACCTTTCATAGTTTCTCAACATTCGTACAGAGTTTCGACGACTTCGATTACTTGCACCTATGTCAAAACTTTCTGCGACAAGTGCAAGTATGTACAATTAGCGCCGAGGCAATGCGGGCGGCCTCCTCGGCTTCCATGGAATAGGTAGCCTGCTGTACCACCTACTCTAAATGGCTGCATAGGTCAAAATCTTTCACATGCTTCTACTCAACTTTCTAGGTACTCGATATTTCTGCGTGTTGCTCTCCAATGTTCTGAGTTTTTTCGATGTCCTGAATTTTCCCAGGTAAGTCTCCGTTTCACATGTTTTTGTCTGAGTCGTATTCTGCATGTTGCCTTTCAACGTAATCGAAAGAGCCTCTTGCCTCGCCAAGACTATAGGAAGTAAGCTTCAAGTTTGAATGGACTAAAACCCAACTAGACTTATTGGCTTCAAGGCGCCTTCAGGCATGACGATGGATGCAAGTAGATGTCTTTTGATGGCTTTCGTGTCCTGGAGGCAATGAGTTTAACAGTGGTGTAGAGAGATTTTGGTCGGCTTCAGCTACTTCACGTAGTGCCCACCCTTTCGCGACTGGATGCGAAATGAGATATTGATCCAGACGGATAAATTCGAGATCTTCTAAAAGTGTTTTGTCAACGGCAACCACTTGCCACATTGTTTCCGCAGCCCCACGGATCCACCCAGAGACCCTGAATATTTTCACACCTCATCTCAAATGCCCCTCAGCCAGCCGGAGGGGAAATAAAGCTTTGATGGTGGAGGGATCATGCTGCAGGGTTCGAAGATCGCGGGACTCGGTTGAGGGTGCCCAGAAAGGCGATGCACAGCCAGAAATGCCCAGTGCATGTTGATGTTCTCAGCCGGTTTTGCATGGTATTAGCCGGAAACGGCAATGGTTGGAGAACATCGCAATGGGGGAGCAACAGGTCCACGGGTAGCGCCCATGGATGATGCTAATAGAGCACCAGGCCCTGGCAGGATGGTGGCAGGATGGTGGTCTGGCCGATGCGGGTGGGTGACGTTGGGGGTAAGGAGCGGGAGGACTGCGGTGGTTCTTGGTGAAGGTGATTGGAGTGATGGGGCGTTCATGAGCAGAAAAGAGGGAAAGATGTGCGATGACATCACTCAGCCACAGCCCAATGTGACCACACAAGCCCACCGCGCCATACGCCATGGCTTGTTGACGCAGCCCTGCTTTTACCTGCTTTTTTTGCTTTCAAGTGCTGCTTTTGTCAAATTCTGGGCTCGACAGGGCTTGTTACGATCGGCGCCACCATCTGGCAAGAACGAGGCGATTGTATCACAAGGCTGCGTCATCATTTCTCGGCCCTTTGTACCCCAATGCTCGCTGCACATAAATCCTACTGGCCTCCCCCTTGCGAAATGCCCTCGAACAAGACGCCTTATTGCTTGTGCTGCTAAGAGTATACTCCTGTTTACTCCAGCTTCCCCTCCCATCAACCCTAGGCTCCTCTACATTACCACCACTACTTCTTCCCTTTCTTTGCTCTAACCCGCTTTCTCCTATCGTTTCTGACTAACTCTTGACTAACCCAACCTCTCACAATGGCTTTCGGTGGGACTGCTCTGAAGCTGATCCAGACGGTGCTTTACGCACTTGAATTCTGCTGCGCTGCTCTCATCCTCGCAGTGTACAGCTACTTCCTCTCCGTTCTCGCAATCCGAGATCTCCAAATTGCGACATGGCTCAAGGTAGTCGAAGGTTTATCCGGCGCCGCAGTGCTCTACACCATCTTCGCCGTTCTGCTCACATGCTGCCTCGGCGGTAAAATGTTCTTCGCCTTCCTGGGTATCGTGCTCGACGTTTTGTTCTGCGCCGCCATGATCGCAATTGCAGTCTTGACCCGTGATGGTGCGGGCAGCTGCTCAGGTGACGTCGACACTCCACTTGGAAATGGTCCTTCGAGTTCAAAAGACGGTCCCCAGACCAATGGACAAGGTGACCGGGCCCAGTACACCCTTTCTCTTGGAACTGCATGCCGTCTGAATACCGTCTGCTTTGCGGTTGCCATCATTGCAGCGTAAGTTTTTCACATTTCTAATCTACTTCGGTTAAACATATACTAACTTTTCCCAGCTTCCTCTTCCCCATTTCCGCTCTCGTTCAGCTTGCCATGGGCCGCCACCACAAGAAGGAGAAGCGCTTTGGCCCTAGCCCATCAAACAACTACACTCGTGGCTCCGGCATCAAGTTCTGGCAGCGTCGCCGCCGTAACAACGGTGCTCTTCCCGACCCCGAAATGAGTGGAGCTACTGGTACTCTTGCTCCCGGTGCTCATGATGTCCGTCCCTCGCACGACACTGCCTACACCGGCTCGACCGTTGCTGCTGGCGGCTATGAGAATCCCAACAAGCCGCTCGCTGGTGGTTACCACACCGCACCCACTGGTACCTATAGGAGCCCCGCTACTAATTATTAAGTCATGAAGAAAGTAGTGGTGAGTGGGTGAGAGTGATGAATTTGTGCCGCGGCTGGTCTAGAATGGATATCATCGCCTCCAAAAAGAAAAAGAGGTTGGTCAGGCTATCACCGAACTGTTTTGTTTTATCTCTTGATGCTTTTATGCATTATACCAGGAAAACCCGCTATTATATAGAGCGGGCTGGGTGGTACGGGAAACAAGAATCATCTTCATGAACGTTATATGTACGAATAGCTTACGATCTTAATAATACGTAATAATAAGACTCATGCATTCAAACATTTGTTCTTTGTGACTTTCAATGTTGATTGTGACACGAGAGTGTTTATAGTAAGAAAAGTTCAAACAATTCATGAGCATGGACTATTCCACTGGGTATATCCTTAACGCCAGACCTCCCCCAAATAGAAACGTAAACCCAAATCGCATCCTCAAGCCAATAAATGCAATCCCCCATCCACTCACTTCCCTCTCCCCTTCCCTGTCGGTCTCCCCCTCTTCTTCCCCGTCCCCGCCCCCGTCTGCCCATCACCACGCCCATCCGCCGCCCTTATCCTATCAAGCTCCTGCCTGAGGATCGTCTCCAACGCATCATTCCGTCTACTCAGCAACATAACATCGTCGGTCGCCACGGCCCTGCGTCCCGCATGCTTAGCAAAAACCTCGAGGTCGCGGGCCGTGTTGGCGATTTGCGTGTAGACGAGTTCGGTGAGGGCGCCGATGAATTGGGGTGTTGCGTTTAGGTCGGAGGCGAGGGTGGTTTCGTCGACGAATTGCCCGATTGTGTACCAGAGGGCGGATTTGAGGCGCTGGGGAGGTGAGAGTTAGTGGGGTTTTGTGGAGGGGTAAAGATGGTGGGAGGGAGAGGAAGAACTTACCTCTTCGCGCTCGGCGGCGGCGTCGGTGGTGGACATTGGGTTGTTTTGTGGTGTTTGGCGTGGGATTGAGTGATTGATTGATTTCTGTTTCTTGACTGTGGGTGGGTGACGCGACGGGATAGAGTGGAGTGGAGGACGACGCGTCTTGCCGGCGTCTGCCCGATTGGTTGATCGCAGAAAGGTCGGGCAATGACGCCTATCATCCGCCGACTTCTTTTCTACGGAACGGAACGAGCGATTTTTTTTGGAACCAGCGTTGCGCTTTTATTTATTTCGACTGACTGCACGAATTAATTTTTCTTTTGGCCTGGGAGTGGACACTTCCTGGTTGAGTAGGGATTGCCGAGAGGATATATTGAGAAGGTGGCCTACGTCGTTCTAAGGCTATCTACTTTTGTTTTTCAAAACACTTCCGGCGACATCCCCTCTTCGACTGCTCGACACGACGAAGCGCATCGCACGTAGACAGCACATTACGGCTCAGCTCAGTTCAACTCTTACCGAAGGCATTTCGCATTCCGACTCAGATCGCATATCTATTACTTAATCTGCCTAACCCTCAACCTTCATCTCCACCTTTCATTCTAGACGAAATGGACAACCTCAACATACCAGAGCTCCTCTCCACCTGGAAGGGCAATCTGGTGCGCAATACCTCCAATGCCTTCAACGAGATGACCCCGCAAGGGTACATCCGCCTCGTCATCATCGTCGGAACCTACCTACTCATTCGACCGTGGCTCGTCAAGGCCGGCGCACGATTCCAAGAGAGGCAGCACGCTAAGGAGTCCGAGGAGCTTGTCGAAGCCGAAGTACACCCCAATGAGCTAAGAGGAGGCAAGGCCAAATTCGCTATTCCAGGTGTTGACCCCGAGAGCGACGAGGAGGACGAGGGCAAAGCTGGTGATTGGGGCAGGGCGGCCAGAGTACGACAGAGGAAGTTTATTAGGGCGGCAATGGAAAAAGAGGAGGCCAGGAGGCAAGAGGAGCAGGAAGCCGAAAGTGACAAGGAGATTGAGCAGTTTCTCGTGGACTAAACAGGCCCCACACTCACAAATCTCTCCTTGCATACTCTACAGCACTCCGCGGTTGGCCGGCGTGATATATTCAAGCTTTGCGAAGCTTTTCTGCGGCGTCGTCGTACAAATACTTGGGTGGAATGTGAGTCCTTTTGGTCACGTCTTCCATTTGGCACTGAGGCCTAGAGCATGAAATAGACTTCTTGTGCTCCATTCCAATACGTTGCGAGTACTTTACCATCCCAAAAGAATGTGGCGGTACAAGAAAAAAAAAAGGTCCCTCGCCAACACTAACTCTGGATTTGTTTCGCATCGGTGCGAGGGATGATCATACAGCTGCGTGAGGAAGGCAGGATATCCAACAAAGCTAGTAACTAATTGTGAACCCAAAATGTTCCACCATTGATATGTTTCTCACGTAGTCACGTTCAGGTAGCTTTGTCCAACAGTGCTCCTACATTCCCACAGCCACCTCTTTTTTATTTCTACCCCGTCTCGCTGCCGCGTGCTCAGTACCAACCGGGGAAACAGCTCCCCTCATCGCACGCCACACGCTACCATGCTGGAATTCAACGCGTATCACTCCCCCGGGGAACCGAAATCTCTGTTGGCCCCAAACCTGTCCATTCCCTTGCGTGTCCTCATAAAACCCTCTCACCATGTGTTCAGGCAGCACTGATCTGCTCTGCTCTGCTCCCCTTCTCTTTCCCCTTCTTCTTCTTTCGTTGTTGCTGTATTGTCCATGGCCGTTTCTGTTTCTATTGCCCCAACATGAGACCCCCATCGTTACTCCGTACACTATGTACGCTCCTTCTTCTGCTCCCCGTCGCCCACACCCACATGCAAATGAAAGACCCATCACCCCTCCGTGACCCGCACTCGGACCGCACCGACGAACCCAAAGACTACAACATCCTCACCCCACTCCGCTCCGACGGCAGCGACTTCACCTGCAAGGGATACCAATGGAACACCAAGCTCACCCCCGTGGCGACATACAATGCCGGCGAAACATACAACATTACGCTCATGGGCGGCGCGACGCATGGTGGGGGTAGTTGCCAGATTAGCATGAGTTGCGATAATGGGCAGAATTTTAAGGTGCTGAAGAGTATTATAGGCGGGTGTCCTATGGAAGATAGTTATGAGTTTACGGTTCCTGAGAATGCGCAGAGTGCGCAGTGTTTATTGGCATGGACGTGGTATGTATTTCATGAATGTTTTCTTTTCTTACTTCTACTTGATTTCCCTATCGTGGTTTGATGAAAGCGAGTCGAGACTTGGTAACTTAATAACTATATGCTAATTCTGGTTTCTTTTCTTCTTAGGTTCAACAAAGTGGGCAACAGAGAAATGTACATGAACTGCGCCGTCGTCGACATTGTCGGTGCGGGAGACAATAGGCGGAGATCGTCATTGAAAGAGGGCAGGGCATCAACGGCGAAGAGTATGGCTGCTGCTGCTCAAGCTGCGCTGAGGAGTCTGCCTGATCTTTATGTTGCCAATCTTGTTGGTATCAATGATTGCAAGACGAAGGAAACGGCGGACCCGATGTTCGACAATCCAGGACGCGATGTTGAGTATGGAGATGGTGTGAAGCCGTCGAAGGGGAAGAGTGATGGATCGGGGGGTTGTACAGGGGTTGGAAGGAAGTCGGCTGGGGACAGTGCTTCCTCCTCGTCGTCTGATAGCTCGAGTAGCCATGACGACCATTCGGATGATGAACACTCATCGAGCAGTGGCAGTGGCAGCGGCTCTGACTCTGGGTCTTCTAAGCCATCGTATTGCAACGATGGAAAGTGGCATGCAGAGTGTTACGGAGGTAATAAAGATACGTCGAAGCCAAAGGACCAGGACTCAGACCACAAAGACTCTTCAAAAAGTTCTTCCAAGTCAAGCAGCGACTCCCCTAGGCCATCATCATCCCCCAAGGACAGTTCAAACTCTTCGTCCTCTGGCAATAACTCAAAGTCAAATGAAAAGTCATCAAAAGTCGAAAAAGAACTCGAGCAATATCTCGGTAGCCTCGATGACGACAGCTCATCAAGCGACCGCCCAAGGCCATCATCTGGCTCTTCTCAATCCTCAAAGAATCAATCCAAGCCAGACTCCAAGCAGAACAAACCCGGAGAATTCTATTCGGTTAGCGACAAGTCTCAGAACAACGATGCTCAGTACAATCCCGGTCCTGAATCTGACTACAACGAATTATCGCCAAGCAGTAGCCAGGAGGCAGATAGCATTCCTACTTCCGAGTCACCGTCTGAGGATCTTGAGGATTTTGTTGCAGCTATGCAGGGCGATACTGGGGATGACGAGCAAGCTGTTGAGACGCTGCTTGACACTGAAGCCCCGGAGACAGATTCCGCGGATATCGTTGACAATTATGTCTCTACTGAGCCAAAGAAGCCAGTTGATATCCCGGGAGACATGCCTCCTGCAGTGATTGCACCAGCAAATAACCTGCTTGCAGCAAATATCCCCTCTGGCCAAGCGCCAGCCGCCGAATCAGTCGACACAAGCATACCATCTTCACAAAGTCCGCCAAGCATCTTCTCCACTGGGAATGCTCCAACCTTCAACCCCAGTTCCGTCACTGACTTCCTAAGAAGCTGGTTCTCCGGTCCTACCAATCGCAAAGCTACTCCCAAGCCAAAGCAAGTAAACGTCAGTGGACCGAATCTCTCTACGCCACCAGCCGGTGCACAGGCTGGTAGTGGAATAGCTTGCGAAGAGGTGAAGTGGAATTGTGCGGGTTGTAGTTCGCCAAACCGGTGTGTTAAAGCAGCGGATGGGTGCTCGAGGGTCTGTGATAGACTGCCGTATAAGAGTATGTATATCTAATCTAAGGACTGAAAATAATACAGACACTAACAAAGTATAGGTACATCAACAGCCTTACCAACTTCTCTCCCCATAACAGCACCTCAACTCCTCCAAAACCGTCCCACAACCGCCAGCCCCTCACCCCCGTCCTCAAACCCAGCCTCCAACTTCGGCGCTAAAGTCCTCGACACCCCGAGTCCAGCGAAAGCCCCCTCCAAACTTGCCGGAAGCCTTGCCTCCCCGTCAGCCCCAGCAAATAAATCTCTTAGCAACAGCAACCCCTCCTTCTGCCCCAATGCCACAGCCGGCTTTGCAACAGGGAATATCCCCGCGTATCTGCCATGTCGTCCCGGGACGCTTCTTTGTAAGTCTGAGACTGAGTTTTATACCTGCGGGTTGAGTCCCGGAGGCGAGTGGAAGTATACTGCGATTAGACGAGTGGCAGAGGGTATGGCGTGCTTGCCGAGGTTGGAGGAGGGCAGTGCGAGGGTTGAAGCGAGGAGGAGAGAGTTGTATGGGCGGGGCAGGTGGTTTGGTCAGTATCCGCGAGATGATGGAGCGGCGGTTGATGATGAAGATGAGCAGGTAGAGGAGGTGTATGGGGAGAATGGAGAGACATATGAGGAGAATGAAGAGGGACACGAGCAGGAAGAAGGAGGATATGAGGAAGACGAAGAGGGGTACAAGCAGGATGAAGATGGGTCTGATCAGGATGAAGAGGAGTCCTATCAGAACGAAGAGTCCGAACCGAGCGAAGAGACGTCAGATCTCAAAGAAGCGATGCCAGAACTAGATGATGAGGCAAAATTTAGGGTTGAGAAGCTGCTTCAGCAGCTAAAAGACTTGACCAAAGACATCAACTCGCTCCTCAGCGCATTTCAAAATAGCAAGGGCGTAAATAGGCACGTGGACAGTTTGTTCAAAGACGGGCCTGGTAGCAAAGACAATCCAGCTGTCGAAAAATACTTCTCAAAGCTACGAAAGACGCTGATGTCCATGTTCTGGAAGCGTCAGTGGGATGAGGGGCTCTGGAGCGATGGCTCTGACGGCGGCGATGGCATTGATCCTCCTGATCCGTATTTTGAGCACCAGTATGGCGGAGATGATATGGATTGGCTGTATGGTGCGAAGGGGAATCAGCAGCTTGCCACTGATGGTAAGAGTCATTCCGGTGTGGTTCCAGCTCCGGGCCCAGCAGCGAAGAATCCACAAGAAGTACCGAAGAAGGAGAGCAAGCCGCAAGGTAGCTCAAAGAACGAGGGCAAAGTCGATGTCAAGGCCAAGGGAGATTCTGATGGCAATACGGAGAGTAAAGCGAAGAGTATTGCGGCGAGCAACACCAAGAGCAAGGGTAAGGCTGATAGCCATGCGAAGAGTACTGGGGAAGATGAGACCAAGGGGAGTGTCCCGGATAGCAAAGCAAAGAGTACGACAGAGAGCCCCGCGAAGAGCAATACTAACGTCGATATCGAGACTAAGGCCGATACTGAGGCAGACTTCAGCAGCAAAGCAAAGAGCACTGCTGATGGCAATGCCGATCAGGCCCCAGCAAGTGCTCCGGATCAGGACACAGCCACTGCTGGAGAAACAGGCCCGGTTAGCGATGAGAAAGACGGCAAAGATGACTTGAACGAAAGTTTGCAATCCTTTTACGATTCTTTTGGTCCTCAAGTAAGGAAACGCCAAGAGGATCTGCCTTTTGAATCCACGGATCTATCAAAGGGTGGAGATGGTCTTGACGAGGATGCCGAAGGGCTGTTTGGAGCTGAGCTCAGTCCGGCACACAAGCATTCTGAAGACAACAAAGACACGGAGCAGCCATCCCATTCAGAAGCTTCAAGCACAGAAGAATACGACACCGAAGCCGACGCAATATCTGAGGGAAGCGAGGATGGATCTGATCCAACAGACTTAGGAAAGGAACCCCTTCCTACAGAAAGCGCGGAGGTCCTTCGAACCGACACCTCAGAAGAACTACCCCCGGTGGGCATCTCCGGAAATATATGGGAAGAGCCCCAACTAGGCTTTCGAAAAACACAGGTAGAGCCTGGCTACATCGGTTCAGACAAGAATGGAGGTGACGGTATTGACATAGAACCCACTCTTCGCTTCGGTGATGAACCGCCAGATTATGAGATTAAATGGCCGGTTGCAGGTGACGCTGCTCCGCCGTCGAGGTTCGACTTCGCCGCGAAGGGTTCACGGCCGGTGATGGATTGGAAACAGGCAAGGAAGGATTTCGTGGGATATAGCAATAGACGTGCGGAGCCTGAGCCTCCAAAGCCTGCTGCGTCTGGACAGCCTCCACAACCTGCGCCATCCGGGCAGCCTGCCCCTCCCGCACTATCCGGACAACCTGCTCCCTCTGCCGCCCCGGCTCCATCTGGACAGCCCCAGAATCAACCGGCGCAGTCTCAGGCTGGACAACCACAACCGTCTCAAGCACCGCAAAAACAGCCTCAATCAGGACAGCCTCAACCAACACCATCAAACGCACCACTGAATCTACCAATGGCAGGGAAAGTAGCAGAAGGGATGGTAGCAGGAGCAGGAGGAGCCCAAGGTGCAGGAGGTCCACTGAGAGCAGGTCAAACGCCAGGAGGGCCTCATGGACCGCCACCTCGAGAGCCTGATGACCCCGGCGAGGGTACTGAAGACGCCCCTGAGCTTCTTTTCCCTGATCTTAGATCCCCTAACCTAGTCTATGATGGGCTTCAAAACCCCAATGCCGAGGATGCAGTCTTCGATAGCGGGTATGATATGCCTGTTGAGACTGATACACCTCCGCCTGGGTGGACTCCTCCTGAAGTATCTGAAGAGCACAACGAATCCGAAGAATCTGGGAGCTCTGAGCATTCAGAGTCTGAACCAAGCGATGCTTCTCAAGTGCCTGAAATCCATGAAGAGCCTGCAGCACCAGAAACTTCTGAAGAGGCTCCAGAGGAAGCTCCGTCAAACGAAGAGTCTCCAGAGAACATGGTTAAACTCATGTTGGCAAACAGAACACTGCAGCCTCTGCCAACCATATCGAGAACTACTACCATCGTCAGAACAGAAGAAGTCACCATCAGTGTGTTCCTAGCGAAGCCAAAAACTTCTACAAGTTCTCCAGAGCAGACTTTGGAAGACGGAGTTTTGTCTGGAGTTGCTCCCGAAGAGACAGCATCACCTAGTGTTATTGATGATGGCCTTGCCAACGCCTGGCCAGCGCTGGCACTTCCGGGTCCAGTCATCCCATCTGGAGTCAGCGTTGAGTGGCCTGGCGCGCTGGAAACAGCAGCCAGCAATCTTGAAGCTATGCCAATAGTTGTCGTTGAACCTACTGAAGCTATTTCAGAGTCAGCCACTCTAGAAGCAATTCCTGCAGAAACAGTCACTACAGAATCACCTGTCGCGGACGGAGTCATTACGGAAGAAGCGCCTACTGAGCCTGCTGTTCTAGAGACAGTTGCTACGTCACCACTTGTTACGGAGGAGGCTGCTCCGGAAATAGTCGTTACTGAGCCGGTGGCCGAATCGCCGCCCATTTGGGAGCCATCTGTTCTAATATCGGACGACCTGGAGCCAGGTGCGCAGGCGGCTGTGGCACCATTCTCTGCAGGGAAACCTGAGCCTGAGTCACCTACTCTCGAGCCAGTTACTGCAGAACCAGGACCCCCAGAGCCCGCCATTGCCGAACCCGTTCCCATCGCACCACCCGATGCACATTCTCCTCCCGAAATCGCAGCGCGCCTAAAGCGTGAAGCCTACATCCAAAACCTCCGCGAAACCATCAAACTCAGCATGCAAAAAATACGCCGGGGAGTCGAAGAGTTGAAGGAATTGAAGCCCCCTAAAAAACCAAAAAAGTCGCGCTTCTCTAGCTTCCATGAGACGCCCAAGGTGGACTCGCGCTGTCCATTGGTACCTAAGGGGTATTATCGGAATGACCAGTATCTTGGGAGGAGGTGAGAGGCTAATTTATGCGAGGATGCGTGAGTTGAGATTGTTTTGAACCCCTTTTATTAACGTACTTTTCCCCCCTTTTTTCCCCATTTGGTTGTTTTTGCGATGAGTAATGAGCATGGAAATGAATCTCCTTGGCGTTTTGGGGGGCTTTTGAGTTGTAGTGTGTGATGTAGTTATTATGCTTTTATTTTGTTTATTTGTTTCTATCATTTTGATTATGTGTACGGCGATGATTTTTGATGTGTTTGATGGGCTCTTTGGAGGTTAAGTCTTATTTTGCATGCCTTGAGTTTTAATCATTCATCTGCGTGGTCTCTGTAATGATTTCAGGGCTATGATGATACTTAGTTAATGAGGTCAATCCTTGTTCTTGTTCTCACTCATTCTGATCGATCATAAGTGCTCCGAACAGTCACGCCAGCCACCATTCATTCCCAGCGCGTAGCATCGAGAGATTTGTTTACGTACGATCTAGACTCGTTGTTTTACGCCCTAAGAAAGAATGTGGAATGTGCACTCTGTGTCCGTCCGCGTGGCGTGTGTTTGATAACAAAATAAACTGAGAAGGTATGAATGGTGCTGGTGGAATGGTTGGGTTGGGAGGTATTGTATCGTCTCCAGAGCGATTATATGTTAGGAGTTTAGATCGGGGAGAAATCAAGTTAATCCGATGATGATGGTCGTGAAGAGTGCCACGAGAGAAACCCGATCTCGCCTTCTAATTTAGTTTCTTTGAAAAGAGTCGATGGAGAACATTGCTAATATTTTTTTGGGTGTAGTAGTCAGAGTACAGCAACTCATTGGTATTGTTGTTGTTGAGGCTGTAGCTAGGGATGAGAAGAATGAGCGAGTGGTGTTCTCCCTTGTTGAGTAAACAAATACTATGCAGGAAGAAAGACGTAGCTTTTGCGCTTTTGCGTTGGAGAGATGTGTTCTATTCTGTGCTGTAAAATGTTTCTGGAGCACGGCTTGAGTGGGGGCTTTTTCTTTGGCTGGAAAGTACCATAAGTAGTGTTGCTCGCACAATTAAAGGTTCCTGGCTGTATTTTTAAATCTTTGATCCATATATGTAGTCATGTATGTATACTTTGCGCTTAATTATACTTGTATCAAGGGCAGATAGGGAATAAGAAAGAAAGAAAGAAGAGTTTCGGTGGGTGAAATGCCTGTTCCAAGCTTTTGCAATTGGTGCCACTCCATGCTTGAGAGATGTGATGCTTTCCTGGGCGAAGGCAGATGTAGAGAAATTTGTCCGGATTTTCTCATATGATTAGCTTAGATGCATGTATCTGCATGCACTTCTAACATCGTATGCAAACCAAATGTGATGATACAGAGGCACATAGTATACTGTAGCGTGGCTTGGCGGATGTGAGAGGTGAGTTGGTGTTGGTCACTTTAGTGCGACCGGCCGGCACGTTGTTTTTCCGGCCCACCACCAATTAAGCGAACTTGGCACGGCAAACCACCAATTTTGACGCCGCGACTTCAGTAACCCGACAACCTCGAAATACCCATCCCCCTCAGAAACCCACAACACAAGAGGCAAAATGACCAAGCGTACGAATCCTTCCTACTTCGACCCAGAGCCATTCTGATTGCAATACAGGTACCAAGAAGGTCGGCATCACGGGCAAGTACGGCACCCGTTATGGTGCCTCGCTCCGAAAGCAGGTCAAGAAGATGGAGGTGCGCACTCTCAAATTCAATCGCTCTGTTCAGAAAAGATTCCATATCTGACAATCGCCGAATAGATCACACAGCACGCCCGCTACGTCTGCCAGTTCTGCGGCAAGAACGCCGTCAAGCGCCAGGCCGTTGGTATCTGGAACTGCCGATCTTGCAGGAAGACCACCGCCGGAGGAGCCTACACCGTCTCGTAAGCGGCCCCATCGCGAGATTCGCATACCGAAGAAGTCCATGGGGGATTTGGACGTGGAGATATCAAACCCCTACCGAACTTTTACTAACTCAACATGACAGAACTCCCGCTGCTGCCGCCACAAGGTCCACGATCCGACGATTGAGGGAGATTGCTGAGGTTTAAAGGAACGTTGGGCATCTGGGATGGAGGAGTTCTTCGAGCGTGTTTCTTTATGCGGGCGGCCATTCTCCGACTGAATTGGCTCGTGGCAGCATTTGCATGCCGGTCCTGTAACGATCATGGGTTCATCAGGATTTAAATCAAAACAATGGCACAATCACGACTATTCGAGATACCCAGCGATGTGGACAATGTGATGAAAATGCTTAGACAGCATTGGAACGCTGATTCTAGACTAGCAGAGAGAGACCACTAAGCAAACTCCATATTGGACCCGCTACTTACATCGCCTTCGCCTTTCCGTTCGCTACCCCATTACTTTTTACATGGCCGTTGGCATGCCTAGACAAAGCCGGTTTGTGGGTTCCAAATACACGCCCGAAGATGGAGATGTAGAACTGCAGGACCAGTATGCCCGCCCTTACAACATAGTCCTTCCAGTTGAACTCCGGCTGCAGACCCCTGCTGAATTTGGCATCTTTTGCCTCCCACGGCACACTACCACCTAGCCTCAACCCAACTCTCATTCCACTTGCAAAAGCATCTTCATGGAAGCCGTAGTTCGTCCACGCCCCCGCATACCAAATGCCTCTCTTGCCCTGGATTTTTTCTAACTCGCCTTGTGCCGAAACCATGCGTGCGTTGTAAAGTGGATGTCTGTAGTTGTAGGTAGCTTTAGTGAGCGAGGGAGATGGTGGTGTTTCCGGGTTGAGCGTTACAAGTATGTCACCGTACTTGTCGGCTGGTAATGATTGTAAGATGTTCATGTTATATGTCAGAGACACAGTTTGCAGAGCACCTGACGATGGATTGGGGGGTTTCGAGGCAGGCTGGCTTCGAGTGAGGTAGTTCCATGATGACCAGGCCGAGCGACGCTTTGGCATGAGCTTGAAGTTTATCAGTATGTAGTTCAAAGAATTTCAATCTGGTTGCACGTACCGACAGATCCGAGTGCAAATAGGCAATATTGGGCGTCGTTTCAAAAGCCGCAAGAATCTCTTTCTCCTCCAGAGTCGCCGCTTCACCCAATATCCACCTCGCTTGGTCACCATGACAGGCCAGGAGTACTTCGTCAAATTGCTCAACTTTTCCTGCCCCTTTGCCACCTAAGGAGAGCTCCACCTTTCCATTCTTTCTTTTGGCGGACTCAACAGCAGTCCCAAGATGGATATTTGCTTTCCCGCAGTCCTTCATCATCGCATCAATGTACGTCTGTGATCCACCTTCTATCGTCAGCCAAGGAGGGCGTACGGCAACAGTTGAAAGCAAGTGATGATTCCACATGAATCGTACCAAGGTTAGCGCAGGAAATTCAAGTGCACATTTGTCAGCCCCAGTACTCCATACACATGCTGTCATTGGGATAAGGTAGTCGTCACGGAAAGCGGCTGAGTACCCCTCTCTCTCTAGGTACTCGCCTACACTCAACTCATTGTCGACTGACGAAGTAGAAGCTGCCTGTGGCGTGGCTAAGAGATCTAATGCGAACTGATTGAACCGTATAATGTCGAAGATCATCCGCCAGAAGGAAGGTGTAACCAGATTGGAGGGTTGAGCAAAGATGGAAGAGAGCGATGTGCCAGACCATTCAAAAGCACCCTTATCACGAGAGATGCCAAAGGTCATTTCCGAGTCCATAGTTTTGACGTTCAGGGCTTTTAAAAATGCGATGAAATTCGCTGTCGTCTGGTTAGTCTCTACTTCCGAATTATCACGTGGTTTGAAGGTACGAACGATATGTAGCAGTGTTCATCACGATGAAGCCAGTATCTACAGGCGTGCTGTATCCATTCGAAGTCCATGTCACCGTATTGGTATGACCACCCAGTCGGTCGTCCTTCTCGTACAAATGAATTTCGTGAGGTGTGTTGCGGAGGGTCCAGAGAGCGCTGAGACCGGATATGCCACTGCCGACAATGGCTATGCGTTTCCTCTCCATCTCTTGTAGTAACAATTGTTCTAGTCTGAAGAATTGATCGACAAAATAAATTGAAACAAGACACTAAGAGTTTATAGCGGATGTACAAATTCAACAACACTACAGCAGAGGAGAATGAGGTGGGGATTGCAGAACGAAAGAACACCTGCGATGCTGGAAGAAAGTCGTGAGGTCATGGACTTTTGAAGCGAACTCCGTTTCAGCTGACCCTGTTGCAGGTCTCAACAAACTATGCGTAGTCGATATAACATGCACAAACAGGAAGTAATCTTATGAAGTTTTTAATCTGGAGGTTTGGGTACATGTATATGACTGGATAGCATGTGCGTTGGAATGATATCACTGGCTGCGTAGAATGAGAGCGGATGAGTGGTGGCTTCTGATTGGTAGAAAGCTGCCGCTAGAGCGCTTTCGGTCAATCAAGGATCTGGTGTTGGATGAAAACGGTCATGAAAAAAAGAGAGATGGTTTCTCGATTATCTATTATTGGGATGCTTTCTCTATCTCAGGTTTAAAACATTCGGATTGGCTGGATGTCTATGGTAGTCTACTACGAGTGGTGGGACTACAGACGCTTGGGGAGAGTAGAGAAAGTAAAGGAGCCACTATCCACTATAGCATAGCTACATTACAGACGCTGTGAATATAAATCAGAGGCTATATGAATATCCTCATTGAGTATGAATGTCGCAGATAGTAGGTCAGCTTACCTCGAAAGGTGGTGTTGACATTACGCACGTGATGTAGGCAGCAGGGATTCACGTCTTGGCAAAATTACGCATGCGCTGCGGACCTGGATTCGGGACTTCATCTTAGCCATCCACCCATCAACTCCGACGACCCACCCCAAAGGCACTCTAGGAACCGACCGAGTTTATCCCTCTGCGTTAACTTCTCTGGCTGGACCACAACACACCGATAGATTCGCTAACAACTCAATCATCATGTCAAACCTGATCGATGCGGATGCTGGTACCGAACGCTTCGGTGGCTATGAGGCCGAGCTGAAGCTGGTCCAAGCCGATTTGAACCAGCAAATAGAGCAGATCAAGGAGACAACGGGTGAACCTCGAAAGGCGGCAATCAGCAGGGCTGAGAGAGCGTTGGAGGAGGCGGAAGAGTTGGTATGTGAGAGCTGCTTGTAACCTGTGGCGGTGTATCCTGTTACTCGAAGCCAACGGAAACACGGTCGCAGAGATATATTTGAATCGGCACAACCGCTGACATTCTTCTGTAGATTGGGCAAATGCGCCTTGAAAAGTCTAACATACCCGCAAATCTCAAGTCCAAGTATAACGCCCGCTTCCGCAATTTCGAGACCGACTTCGATGTCGCAAAACGCAAACTCGAGTCTTACACGAACGACCGAAGCAAGTTGTTTGGTGACCGCTACACTGACAACCCTGACACCGATGCGCAACTTGAGCAGCGTCAGCAGCTTCTTTCAGGCACCGAGAGGCTGAACCGGTCGTCAAACCGACTTCGGGAGTCGCATAGACTTGCGTTGGAGACTGAGGAGATTGGTACGGGTACGCTGAGCGATCTGCACAGGCAAAGAGAGCAGATTGAGCACACAAGAGCAACCCTGCTCGAGAGTGAGAGCTATACAGACCGGAGCATCAAGACTTTGAAAGGAATGGCCAGAAGGTATGCATACACCGCCAATTTACACTTACCCGTCAAAGTTGATGCGGAGTTTTGTAGATGGCTTCCATTTTGAAGCGCATGGAATGGAACGCTAATGATTATTACGACAGAATGGCTACGAACCGGATCATCACTATTGCGATTATTACTGTTTTAGTTTTGCTTATTATCGCTGTTATCTTCAGCAAATTTCGATGAACGTATTTCAAGATAAGAACAGGCGGGGGCCAGGCGTTTCGGAGCATAATTGTACGGAGTACGCTGTGTTAATGTACTATCGAATCGACCTTTAGGCATTAATTATACAATATCTTGAACTCTGGTATGCAGGAAGAGAACACGTTAGTCAAAGTGAGCTAAGGCCCTCATATGTGTCAAATAAGCGATCGACAGGCACCAGCTTTCACAGATCCAGGGGATGTCAATGAATGCGCGGCATCGTACGTATGGACCAATGCGAGGGCGGAGCTACCCTGGCCTCGGTAGCAGATTCCGTTCCATGGGACTACCCGAGCAGCTGTCATTTCTACCGAATATACAGATGAACATGTCTATACGCGGAGCATCAGACAATTAGGCACAGATCGTTGCATCAGGGTGCATAATCATCACGACTAAACTTACCATTCCCTAATAACTGTACTAGAGTATTGTCACGGTTGATGAGAGACTTTCCATTCCCATGCTACCCTTGCATATTCAATATTTTCTGAATGATATTCTCGCTCAATCTCCAAAGTTTCTCTGCTTTCTCTTTGCTCGTAGCCCATTCTGGTGCTTCCCCGACCTGACAATGCGTCAGATACACTCCAGACTCCGGCTCCAACCCTGGATCGAGCGCCGCAACCACAGCAGTTGCTGCACCCTGATCGACCGTTTTCGGAGTTCCAAGTCGGGCCACCGCTGCCTTTTGCTCATCCGTGAAATTATCTTGCAGGCTTGCTGCATACCGAGTTGCTACGGTGCCTGGATTTGCCGAGAACGAGAAGATGCCTTCGGAAGTGAATAAAGTGTTGAGGTGTACAGCAAGTAGAACACTCGCAGTCTTGGATTGCCCATATGCGACACGGTGGTCGTACTTGATGCTTGCGTCATCAACGCCGACTGGGAATGGAACTAGCTCTGTATTTGGTTTTTCATCTTCAGAGAGGTGATTTCCGTCGAAATTCCAGTCCGAGAAGCGGATAGGACTGGCTCTTATTGCGCCACTAGTAACAGTAACGATGCGTGTTGCTCCCCGGACATTTTTTTTCGCGGCGGCTTTGATTTTAGGAAGAAGAGACTTGACTAAGTGGAAGGTTGAGAGATAGTTGACCGCAAAATGCATTTCCAGTCCATCAGATGTGAGTATACGCTCAGCGTCGAAGTAATGTCTCCCAGCCGACGCAACAAGGATATCTATCTGCGGAATATCATCATCGTTGAGGAGTTCCGTCACAGCAGAAGAGATACTGCCAAGGTTGTCTAGATCAAATCGAAGCGGTCGGAAATTCGTGGAAGGATAGTCGGTAGATAGTGTATGGGTTACTGCTGCGAGACGCTCGTTGTTGCGGCCTGTGATAATGATTGTTGAGGCACCGCCGTGCGCGAGGGACCGTGCTATGCCTTCGCCTAGGGAGTTGGGAGAGACGCCTGTGATGAGGATAGTCTTTTTGGAGGCGTGGGAGGAGTATGTGGTGGCTACGTTTAGGGCGCTGGTTTCGTTGTTGAAGGATGGGTTAGAGGTCATAATGTCAAGTATTTTATACCACAGGAAAAAATGAGCAATATAGCAGTGAGGTAAGAAATATGTTGCTTTATTTCAATGCTTTCGAGGATGTAATTATATTCCCAGTAGCATCCCTTTTCTGGCCGTCTTTCGTCCGTCAGGTCTTACGATAGGCGTGCTATGCGTCTGGAAAATTTAGCGCTAGCGATCCTACAATGATATCCATCTATCTAGCGTGAAAATACCGTACCGTGGATCGCTTCCTAGCGCGCCTGATGAATTTCAGGTTTTATAAATCCACGCATTATATATCTGACCCTCCGTCTGACTGCTTACCACGTTCTTTAGTTAACCTAGAACAAATAGTGCATGCGGCCCTTGTAGAAGAAAGAGAAGGATTCAAGTATTGTATTGGCTTGGAATTAAGAATCACTTTTGATATACAATAAGAGCGTCTTAGTCTGATTTTCCTACATGGAGTGGTATCCATATGCCCGTAAAATTAAGATCTCCAAAACACTAGCTAGCGAACATACGATGTAAAATTATTTTTTTCGAGTGCCATTTTCGTTTTTTGTGCTTTTTCTTCTATAATTTCCTTACTAAAAAGCTTGTTATTTGGATCATTGCATTCCAGTAGTACGAGTTGGGATGACTTCCACGCCGGCAAAGGTCTCGTTTGAAAGACCGTCAAAAAGAAGAATAACGTGATCATTGCCCATAGACCGACGGGTAAAGAAAGCCACGCGAAGTTAACGAGGATATATTGTTCGATCATCGTGGCATTTCCAATCACCTTATTGCTACTATTTACAAGTCGCATGCTATGAATAAAGGTTTAGGCTCAACATCGTAGCAATTGAAGGAGAGTACTTACAAGTTGGTTATTCCGAGCGCAAGAGTGTCAATACGTCTTTGAAATCCCACGAACCCATGCTCAGAATCTCCAGAGCAGCGAGTCGCATTACTCCCGATAACATCCTCAATGAACTGTATCACCGACGGAGAGTCAATGTAATTGTCACCTCCTCTAATCAATGAGGCAGTTCCGTTTACTATTTTACTAATCTCACGTCCAATATTTCTGTTTATGCAAAAGCGGTCAGAGTTGCTATCCCGCGTGCATGTTTCAGTTGTCCAGCTATTCACGTCTGTTGTGTCCCAGGTGATGTCGCTCTTGTTCCTGGTAATCTCAGTGGTGGTTACTGAGGAGTTGTACTCGGAGTGCATGGTTTGGAGACAAAAGCGCAGACTCCCTTTGTAGACCTTCCACTGAGTCGGATCCGTATGGTTTCCATTCCGCTCGTCAACAGCACAAGGATCCCAATGAGCTACGAAGATGTCCGCCACATTCGGCACATTTGAGTCAGAGTTATTCGGCGTTTTGAGCTGTGGCATCCATCGTTTGTCTGCATCCAAGTAGAGGGCCTTCACCCAAAAGGTGTCATACAGCCCGTAAGAGATTGGTTCAGGCAAACTGTATATTTTCATGTGGCTTGCATTTTGGACTTGAAAAGACGATGAAACGTCCTGGGAAGATGAGCATATTCCCAAAGCAACGTATGGATCCCAGGAGCATATGCTTGTGGGACATGAAGCGTCGATAGCCAATTGGTTTCCATCGGCGCTGTAAAGTGCAGCGTTTATCGCTCCAACGAGGGCGGTACCTTGGTATTCTCCCGCCCTCACTTTTCGCTCGAGTTAGCATCTTTCTTAATTAATAGCCTTTCGGGAACATACTGTCGTATCTCGGATAAAAAGCTTCTGAATGGTCTTCATAAGTAAGCGCGCGAGGTATCGTCGTGTCGAGGTTCCTCGCCGACTTTGTTTTCAGCCTGAGGTTTATAGTTTGCTGTAAAAAAGTGGGAAAGGCCAGCAATGCTACAATAGACATAGCACCGAGAGAAACTAGATGACTTGAATGTCGATTTTCTCAGCCGTGTGTACATGGAATAGATAAAAATATCACTTACAGACGCCAACGAAAATACAATAGGATCCGCAAACTTCCCTCAGGACCACGACTTGCTTTATCAAATCTTTGCATATCCATGGCTACAGCCTTGCTATTCTCCTTGAACCATTTCCACTTTAGCTGTCCAATGCTGCTGGATGTTGGCACGAGCAACATCGATTGAGACAGTTGGGCAAGAGCTGCCACAACAGCTGTGATTTGGACGTTTGACCTCCATTGAGCTACTGGAGTATTGCGATATTTGATCATGAGAATGATAGTGACAGCCAAACTTATACTTCCAATCGTCCAGGTCAAAAACTCCCAGGACCACTCCCTCAGGATAGACTTTTGCAATTTTTGGCCAGAAATTGGAAGCACATTATTGTCGTAGGGATGGCGACTATATTGCTTGGGTTCCTTGATGCTTGTGCTCTGAGTGCTTCTGGGCGATGGTGGATGTTGAGGGGCAAGAAGGCTCTGTGAAGCTGATTGATCGGCGTCTATAACCCTATTCTCACCCACGTTGGGGAGGGCAAATCCAGATCGTCGATTAACTGGATTAGCCTCAATATCGTACCTCTCGGACTGTTCTGGGTTGGTTGGCTCCATTGCAGCACACATCGCACAGTGCTGTTGTAAAGTTTCAGGCACTAGTGGATAATGATGTGTGGAAGTAATCGTAGCAGACCAAGAGACTCACATCAACACAGCCAAAATCCAGCTATTTCAACCCAGAGTCCAGCGTCCCACATGACCCTACGTAATAGTCCCTCAATTGGCTGCCTTAGGGACGCGACCAGTAATACGGCATCCGAACGTTACATATGTTACTCAGCCTCTTGCTACATTACGCAGCTGTTGCTGTGTTACGCAGCACTTCGATCAGTTGTGCGCCACATTTTCAGCCTAGTCAAACCCGGAACAAGCAGTCGCACATCAATTTTTCGTTCTAATAAAAGAGCGTTGTACTGATGAATCAAAATCACTCTAAAAAGGGTCGTTTAAAAATGATATGGATCCGTGAGATGAACTAGGTTGCACAGTGATGATTGGGATATATGAAGCTTCGCTGAGATGAACAACCCCAGAACACAAGCAAACAGGAAAAAACTTTTATTTCTGAAACAGCTCCGCCCAAGCCTCAAGCCTATTTGACAGTCTGTAATTCAAGAACTTCGATATCCATCATAGTTACGTCTATTATATCAAAGCGCTCTGACGCGCTCCATAGTCGCGCTTGTATCCCGACCGTAAAGGGAGATTCTCCCCAAACTTCATCACTTTACAGAGCAAAGTCTAGTGGTTTTCATATAAGCGACTTCCCCAGACCAAAACAAATATTTTAATCTTATAAACGAATAAGGCTTAAGTTGCAAACAATTTCAAGCACAAGAAAAATTATACTTCATACCTACATACGTTTCCAAAACCAAAAAAAAGGTAAGTAAAACAATAAGCCTATACTATTAAACACCCTAGCTCTATCATATCCTACCATTCATCGCTCTCTAATTCTCAAAATCTTATGCTTCATATAGCCCCGCAGCATCTACAGGTACCAACAAACCCCCAGCATACTAAGCAACCCAAGGATCATAAACAGATTATTATTATAACGTGATCTAAATACTTACACAGCATGCCCACCGCCTTCATACACGACTGCGAACAGAACACTGAATTCACAAGTCTACTGCAGTAGATAATTCTCTCTTCCTCTCTCTCGCCTTCCCATCCTCCCAAGCAATTCATCCTACCACGTCCTAGCCCCCACTACCCCCGATTATTTACCCAATCTCTAATTTAAATTCATCGTATCATATACTCACACCTTCACATCCTTACTTAGATGCACTAGATGCTACAATTATACTCGACGCGTCACAAAAATCTACCTACATTAACAATTCACTTGTCTCACCCAGAGGGGATAATATGATTCTTTCTGCGAGGCTGCGTACTTCCACATGATATGTTGCTGACTATGGCCTATTCTTGAACAGTTTAGCGTGTTCGTTGGTGCGAATTGTGCCCGCTCTCCGCAGTGTCCGCGGTACCATTGCGGAGCAGGGGTGTTGGCTATTGAGTTTGCTTTTTTATGTATTTCTTTGATTTTCCGTTTTTCTTGCTCAATGTTTGGCCTTGATGAATTTGATTGTCGGCTTAATTTTAATGCAAAATTGAGCCGCGAAGTCTGAAGTCTTTGCATACTAATCTAGGTCTCGAATGTGAATCTAGCACGAGTTATGCAGAACCATAGCTCACACACCAGGTATTTCGATGGCACCACACCGTCCATCTTGCAGCAGTAGACCCCTATCCTCGTGAAAATCAAGATTGCCGGAACAGCGCAGCGCCGCTGGAATTTCCAAGTTTTGTTGTAGACTAGTGCATTAGACTTTCCCAGTTAGCACTAAAAGGGTTTTCTAACTGCCGGCATTGGAGTCGCGAGGGTAAAAATTATATGATTGGATTACACATGTATTTCTCCTCATACATCACGATCTGGAACAATCATGTGGTAGGGAGATAGGACGAGGGGGAACGGTAGTCAATTCAGCCGCCTAAACCAAATCTAGATGGAAATGTACTAGCAACCCACGCTATTGATACGCAAGATACAGAGCCCTGTGCCACGTTGGCGATGCCTGCAGGTTTATCAGTACGGAATTTGTAAAATTGTCCGATTGCGTTGTTGGTATTGGGTAATGATTTATTGGAAATTCACGTGAGGAGGAACTAGTGCGGCAGCTATACTAGCAACACACCATGAACAGTCGAATACGGGGAATCGACAGGGCTGTCTAGTCGAGCATAGTTGCGGTGGCGGTGTGCCTTTTTGGGCGTGACTTTTACATCTGATTGCTTGGACTGGACTGGGTAGGAGCCTAGAGTGTGGATAATCTCTGGCTAGAGTTATGATGAGGGGTAATTGAGAAAAGGGACGACAGCATACAGGATTCGTTAGCAGACACGGATCCACAAGCGGAGAGAAATACCCTTTCTTGTAGTCGATCTAAATGCCTTCAACACGGTACCTGGTTCACGATAGTTAGCCACGTGTTAGGCGATACGGACGTTGCGGATGTGCGCGTTGTGGGTCCTTGGCCACCTCTGTCACACACATAAGTGCGTAACAAATATTGCTGTGCTCGTGAAATGTCTGGAATCGAGACCCTGAGGGCGGCCAGCAGGCGCTGCAAGACCGGAGATGTCGCCATAGTGAGCCACGGTCCGAGCAAGCTGATAGTTGTATGGTCTCGGAGAATTGATACGGTCATTTCACTCCTGAGAGCTGAGGCGGATTCGTTTCTATAGTGCGGCTGCTTATGGTTCACGGGGGGATTCCGCTGGCCGTGGAGAGAATTCTGTTGGTGTTTCAGTGCTGTTTGAAGTGGCCCGAAAACAGGCCCTCAAGTCGATCGACGGCAAGGAGTGGAGTCCGGATTTCTGCTGGCGCTGAGGCCGCAGAGACTGTGTGGCCGCAATCAATTTGAATAGCTACTTCATGGATCGGGAGAACTGGGTAGGCATGTATTGTTGGTGTTGCGGTTGTTGGCGGGATAGATGAGGGAGGGAACTTGGGAAGGAGGGATGGACGGCGAACCAGCAGAATGCAGGTGCGGGCGAAGGTGCTCTTCACGGCTTAGCGCAACCGCAGTTTCCCCGCACGTACCCTTAGTCTATCCAGACATCAACGCCTCTCTCTCGATTCATGACGGCTCATACCTCGACCGCGCAAGCGCCTGCGCTCCAAGACTCTGTGACACTTGGCTCTAGCATCTGATTCAAAACTGTGCGCTCAATGAGTAGCGTCGAATCTGAGCGTGAGCCTTATGGGCCTGGGCAGGGGCGGCCACGAGGAACTTTGACAGATGCGACACTCCAAACAACTCCACCCGCTTCCCCTGGTTCTTCCTGACCCTCCCTGGCCCTCCCTGGCCCTCCACGCACGCCCAACCCGCTCCAGGCTTCGCTTCTCTCGCCAATGGCAACATGTCTGTGGCAGGGCCAAACCCGCGCTTCCAAACGCATGCTGCGACTTTGGTCACGCTCCTGACGATAATCATACAGGAACGCTATCCTCGCCACCCTTTTTGGGCGATTCCGCCTTTCCAATCCTGGCCCCTCCACTGTGCTCGAGCCTGATCAGGGCACTGCAGGGGCGCCTCCCCACGCACTTCGGCCTCACCAATGAGGCCCCATGCCTATCCCATCTGTCCCATGTGCGAGACTGCCACTCTGCAAGTCTGCGAGTGCTTGTCTCGTCTGCTCTGCCACCCTTTTTGTACTCGTCCATCCTCCCTTCTACTTACCCTTCTCCTCCTCTCGCGCCCAGACTCGTCCTCCATTCTATTCCTGAGAGCCATGCCGTCTACACCATTCCTGTCAGCTATACCCTCATCTTAATCGTCCTTCTATTGGATTATTTTCTGCACCACCGGTTTGGTCGTCAAGGAACAATGACGCGTTGGATAACCTCTCATATTTATCACTCTCGCTTGCCCGCTACCGCCTTCGTTAATACACACACGTCCTAACACCAATGGCCTACGCTTCACCCGCTGGCCTTCGGGTGAACAGCATAGTGCTAGCCTTCACTCTAGTTGCAGGAAAATTTGTCTTTCTTCGTCTATTCACCCGCCTCTTCCTCCTTCGACGAGCTGGATTCGAAGACTTGTTCATCGGTCTTGCCATGGTATGTGAATACTCAAGTTCCATTTTCGGTTAGCGCCAATAACTAATTCGAACAGTTATTCTCTATTGCTTTGACGGTGACGACAGCTGAACAGGTGATGAAGGGCCTTGGGAAGCACCATGACTGGGTGAAAGATGCAGATATCGTCTTTTATATGAAGGTAAGTTTGTGTCGAAGTTTGCCTAGTTGCTCATCTCACCATCCAATTAGGCTTTTTGGGCTAGCATATGGACTTATTATCTTGCCCTCTTTGCAACGAAGCTCTCAATTCTTATCCAATACTTCAAACTATTTCCAATGCGTCGCTTCCGCATCGTATGTGGTGTCGTGATGACAATAGTCATCGGCCTCGGGCTGTGGTCATTCCTGGGCAGCATTTTCCTATGCTTTCCTGTGGAGTTCTTCTGGGACAAGACTGTCGAAAATGGAGCTTGCATGAATCAACACGTTGTATGGTTCACCAATGGCGCCTTGAACATTGCCCAGGATGTTGCGATACTCGTCCTTCCAATGCCAGTGTTGCGTAGTCTAGACATCCCTAAGAACCAAAAGAGAGGATTGCTGCTTGTATTTGGCTTCGGTGGAGTGTAAGTGATCATCCCTTTGATGGAATCCCCTGTAACATTGCTGATTCTTTGGAAAGTGTCTGCCTTGTCTCTGCAGCTCGACTCTATTCACTCGTAGACATTTCGGACTCTGATGATCCAACCTTTGACAACACGCTTTCTGCAGCGCTTTCAGTTATTGAAGTTAACGTCGGCATCATCTGTACTTGTTTACCGGCGCTGCGACCACTGCTAGCAGCCATGATGCCTAGATACTTTAGAGACACACAGCAACGAAGTCACAGTCGACTCAACACTGTCGATCAGCGAAAATATTTGCGAACAGTATCCGCCAGTAGCCGCCCATACACACCTGGCCATTCCAGCAGACCAAGCCACTCCCGGACTGGCAGCAGCAGAAACTCAAAAGGACCCTACACCCCTGGTCAAGCGAGCTGGAAGAGCCATTCACGCTCAGGCAGCGCTTTCTCAAGTAGGGATACCGAGCTTCATGTCATCCAAAGTCGTACAACGACGACAAGCTCAACTGCAACACGAACTCATCGACACGGCCGTCAAAACTCAACATCTTCACAGCAGCGGGTGCACCCCCTGCGAATGGCCCCTTTCAGTCCCCCGGGACCTCCAAGGCTTGCCAGGTTACCTGAAAATCTAGCTATCATAGGACAGTTGGACCCAGCCGCGAAGCCATCTCGTCCCAGCCGTAGTCTGTTCAGCCCGCTTGGTCCGCTGAGCCCTCTATCTCCGCGTCGCCAACCCCGATCTTCCCGAACTCCTGTCTTCCACAAGCCACTGCCTGTGACGCCATTCCCAATCGCAACCGGACCGTGAAAGACGAAAGGTTATGCCAACTGACCAACACGTCTCCACAATGATCGGGCAAAATAACAACAGCACCCTCCTTTTCCCGTTACTAATGGAGGATAGTCCACCTCCCGACACTTCGGTACTTGAAACACCAACGTTCTCCAGATATGAACCACCCCTAGCAGCACCTACATTTTCCCTACTTCGCAAACGTAAGAATGTCACCACGTCGCCACTGGATCGCCGCTTCCTTGTCTTACATATATGGATTTTTCATCAGCTGCGTTACATTTTGCGATTATTACATACCATGTATTACTATTTTCCGATTTTCCATGTCTCTTTAACACACTCGTTTCACGAAGCCCGAATTACGTTCTCTTCCCTCACGACTTCAACATTATGAAATCTGGACGCGCTCGCTTTGAACCTTAATGAAATTACTTTCTCCTGTTCTATATAATAAGTGGTAATGGTTGGATGGGTAGAGGAAGTATAGACGCGCCAGGCGTCTGGAAAGGGGCGCTTTATGTTATGTTCTGTTCTGTTTATTTAAACACACGTTCTTGGTTGGGAGGTATATTTTGTACATTTGCTTTCTAGCGTGGCGAAAGACATTAGCAATACCCAGAAGGAAAAGTGGCGGGCGAAAAAAGAAGGACATTTCCGTACACACAATACCAAATCAGTTACCTTGATCACAATCCTGAGGAGATAATTTTTTGAAACGGTTAGATGTGTATCTGCATGACGTTGATCTGTTGCGTTTCTCGAAGGTCTAGCATTTACACGGACATACTAACTGATGCACGACACTGTACGGCACAATACAGCGCAGCGCAGCGTCAGCGTAGTAGGGATCATGCACAGTCCACACTATGACCTTGACTTCGCAATGCTCACCCCGTCCTGTCTCAAGATGCCCCAGGTACGCACGCAGCGGGTTGTCGCACCCGCCGTGCAGTGCATGCATGCAACTAGCGAGTACCGCTAACACCCAGCATGCAAGATACCAACTCCCAAGCTTCCGCAAATGATCGGGACAAACGAACAGTGAGAGACAGAGTGGCTTGGAAATAGTGTTTCTCATCCAGTTCTTTGGTTGTGTGTATCTGTGTGTATGTCTGTCTAGCTTAGTAGGATCAAGTATGCAGCACGTGGGAGTAAATTTAGCGAGAATCCAGGGATGGACTTGGGAACGCAGGCGTAAGCACTCTGCTCCTTCGATTGCTTTTCTTTCCTGAGTACTTGTGCCATACTTGGGCGTATATGCAGTCATCAAGATTCCCGTCACGGTAAGACGGAAGAAATGGAAGCGCTAATAACGGGCATTCTACTTGGTACTCGTCTTCGCATTGTTATTGTGATGAGGACTGCTGAAAGTCCGAGTGATTGAGATAGAGAGAGAGGGGATCGACGTGAACAGTTTGACTAGGTTCTTCCCTACTGCTTTGGAGGTTAAGCTTTAGATAGTGCTAGTAGTAGTGGCGTCTTGGTATTAATGCTCTCTAGCATTTCCCCTCCCGCAAAAAAGGTCGATCCAGTCCATTCCAATCCAGCTCGATCCATGTTTTGAAACTTCACAGTATTCGCCACACGCCGGTTTGGGATCTTATTGGTGCGGTGTTTTTGCGTCGTTTTGGATGCGGAGCGGTGGGTGTTTCTTTCATGCTGGGTGCTGGGTGTGGGTGGCGGTGTTTGGCGGATTTGAGATGCGCGCTTGGCGTTTCTTACTTGCTTTACTTTGGGGGATGGTTTGGGTTTGGCGGATCGGTGGTAGGGAGGATCTTTTGATTCTTGGTGGGGCTGGTTTGGGGTTGGGGTTTATTGGGGGGGTAGGATTTGCGGGCTGGTTCGAGAAGCGGATGCGAGTGAGGGATTGCTAGATGAGTGATCTGTCTGCAGCGGAGTGAAGCAGCTATCGCAGACACGTGTGCGTTCAGCACAGCTCTGATTTACCCACCCAAAGCGAAAGTCTTGAATAAAAAGAATCGTGCTTGGGCGAATGAAAGAACTCTTGTGTTGCCCTGCAACTTTTATTTTTACGCTGCCTCGGGCGTAAAAATACGCAGAGCAGAATGATAACGAACCGCCGTCCCTTTTCATCCAAATGGTAGGCAAGCGGGTAGATAAATGGCCTGTGCTCTTCCGTACACCCAATCTAAGGGCGGGACTAGTCGAATGTGTAATCAAGAATCCTACAACAACCAAGTTGACATGAAGTGAAGTGACGTGAAGTGACGTGAACTGCCGTTCGAGGCGTTTTCGTCCCGCATCGCATTCCTTTGGCATTTGCATGTTGTGTTGTTGCATGGTGGATCCTGAGTTTCGGTAGGGTAAATGATAGGAGCGATTGTGTATGACCGATGGCTTGGTAATAATCACCACGATGATGTATTTTTACGTATGCTGCACGGTGCTATGGATTTTGTGGAAATCGGGGATTGGGGCGGATTGTTCGTTTGCCGATCTACTGTATGTTGATGTTGGACTTTGTCCAAGTTTGATCGAGCAGCGACCGGTACCCTGTACCCACAACATCACTACACTTCGTTTAAGCAGGTACCAATGGTACACCTAGCCGGCAAACAGCAGGTATAAACACATGCCGTCCCAACGCTGTTCCTGGCGGATTCGATTCGATTCGGGTTCGGTTCGCGGCGTCGTGTTGGCCTCAGCATCAGATCAGGGGTACGGATTCCTTGCACCTTCCTTTCCGTTTCCGTTTCCGTCCCATGTCTTCGTATTGATGCAATCATTCCTCCACATACTATCCACGGGCCATTTCCCTGGAATCATCCTGTTGAATCCCTAAGACCATAACAATTGACCCATATGATTCTTTTCCCCGCCGGATCGCGAATCCTACTCGAAACCGTCGCTGAATCTCACACAATCCTCTAGCTCCTACCCAAAAATTCCCCATCAAACTCCCACTCACACACGAACCATGCACTGCACTCACGCATTCCCCCAGCACCTCCCCAATCCCTTCCATTCCGTCCTCAGAAACCTCACCTCGCCTCGCCTCACGCCGCATCCCCTCCCACCAGTGACATACCCAATCCCAAGAACTCATTCACATGAAACACCACCCGCTTAACCACCTACCAAAAGCACAACAACCGTCCGTTATACCTCTAAGCTTGTGCGACTTTCCATTTCCTCACTAGCTACATCTACATCTTTATCAGCATCCGCATCTGCATCTAGATCGCGTTGTATCGCATCGCATCGTTTTCCAATGCGGTTTGACCAACCAAATCCAGGCAATCGGGTATCAGCATTGCCATCGCCATCGGTATCCGTATCGAGACCGAAAGAAGCAGGAACGAAAGAACGCGAATGACGGGGCTCGGGGTTGGTACAGGGGAGCATGAGAATGTTTGCAGCAGACGTCTGGGACGGGTGTGGTATGGTATGGGACGGCCCGCCCGCTCGCTCGCTCGCTCGATTGTCGTAACGAGCTAGGATACGTGTTGGATGCTTAGTAGGTGTCGTCATGTACAGGGTGTCAAAACAGGAAGGAAGGAAAGGAAGTAAGCACAGAGACTAAGTGCAATGTATCTACGATCCAACGTATCGTATCGCGTACATTGTATTGAACTGGGCTGGAGTGGAGAGGAACCACATGTAGCAGATTCACTCTGATACTCCTTTCGACATCATTATTCTCAATACTGGAAACCAAACCTACGCAGCTTCCCCCGATCAATCCGATCAATCACTTACCCAGTTGTGTTGGCCGGTGTGTAATTCTGCTCCAGAACCGATTTATTGCCCTTGCTGCAAGCCCGCATGTTCCCACCTCACTTGTGCCATGAATATTGTGGAAAAATTGATATGTCAACATCTGTTCAATTGGGCCTGAGACTGGCTGTGATATCCATCTCCAAGCAAATCTGCTTTTGGTATCCTAGTCCATCCTGATCTAATCAATAGCTTATTTTGTCCATTTGCGCCCAATTTACGCTAATTAACTGATAATAACAAAAGCGAGGATTACCAACTCCCAATAATGCGAAGGCACAATAGGTAATATGACGAATGCTGGTGTGTTGATCTAGAGTACACGACCTTCACGCTACCTCTTCGACCATACGACCACTGAAAGGCCTTTTGGAAGGAGGAGCCACAGGACCAGCGAATACGCTGCCCACGGGCGCCTGAAGCCATTCCTCGGGGATGGCGAGTTGCGTACCCTTAACGGTTTGCGTATAGCGGACGTAGAGAGGATCTGCCTTTTCGACTTCTGGTTCCTCTTCCTGGCCTGATTCGGTAACTTCTTGGGCAGCACGACGCCCGCGCTTGGGTGGTTGCTTCTTAAGGAGACGATTGATAGTGTCCATCTGGCGCGAATTAGCTGAGCCAGCCAAATGATGTTATGAAATGGTATCGAACTCACCTTCTCCTCCTCGTTTCGCTTCTCACTCAGGTTCTTACGTCGACGAGCCATTTCTGCTCTTCGCATAGCATGTTCTTCAGCCGTGAGGTGTTTCTTCTTTTGCGCCTCTGTAATCAACGTCAGTCATAGATCTCATACGCCTAATTCACGTTGTCATACCGTTTGATAAAGCCATCAAGCTGGGGTCCGCGTCCTCATTGACTAGTGCCCGCTGTCGCCGTGTCATTTTGCTAAGATCTGGTGTTTGATCGCGACTCATGTCATCGTCACTATCCATTTCTTCGTCGTCATCGTCGTTTGCAGCCAAAATTTCGTCATCCTCCTCGCCTTCTGCATCCATATCCTCCTCCCCCTCTCCGTCCTCATCCTCACCTTCGAGTTCTGAGTCGGGTTCTGACAGCTCCTCGTCGTCATCGTCATCCATGTTTAACTCTTTCGCCTCCACAGAATCTTGGGCTTTGATGACATTGATTATGGGCTTGACGGGGATGTGCTTGTTGGACGGCACTACCGCGCGAGGCGCTGGGGTCAAGTCTTCCATTTCGTCGTCTTCTTCACCTTCCGCGTCCATGTCACCGTCCTCGTCCTCGTCCTCTTCCTCTTCCTCTTCCTCTTCCTCTTCGTCGTCCTCCTCGCCTTGCGCATCTATATCATCCTCGTCATCGTCGAGTTCCATGGCATCAACCTCTTCAGCGTCATCCTCCTCCTCGTCAAGGTCATCGCTGTCGACTTCGCGTATTACCCGGCTGCTTCGCGATGCTCGCTTTCCCGAAACAATGTTGCGCGAGCTGACTGCTGTGGTCGGGGCATTGCCGCTAGTGGCTTTCCTTATCTTTCCGGGAGAGGATTTGACAGTGAGGTGGATGGATTGACGCGATTCTTCCGGCGAGGAGCGCTGGATGACAGCGGCTTGGGCTTGCTGGTTGGCGGTTCCACGTCTGGGCCGTGTGGAGGACGCGGTAGGAGCGGCGCTGGGAGCTGTTAGAGAGGCGCGGGATCGCAGGCGTGGCATGGTGCCGTGGCGTTGGGGATGTCGTGATGTTGAGGAAGAGGGAATGGGAATTGGGAATGTAAAAGGATTGGGGCAAGACAAGACAGCCCGTTGGCGGAGCTGTGGATTGTGGCGGCTGGCGGGCTAGCTATGTAGGATGTACGAAGGGGGCAGGGATTGGAGGGCGGGTGGCACAGAGGCGTGGAGGTGAAGGCGGAGGGGCAGCAGATGGTTTGTCGAAGCAAGCTGTTGGCGAGGCCTTGTGCTTCAGCCGTTGCTCGCCCTGGTGCCCTTGGCAGGCGGAGGAAATTCCAGCAGAGGCGTGAGATGGTGAGATGGGCGGGTGCGATAAGCCACTTGCACTTACTTGGTGAGATGGCTGTTGCTGCCTTTGGCTCTGTCCATGAACTCGTCGCCGCCAGAAGAGTCGTCCATTTCGGCGGTGACCCGGCGCTGGCGCTTTGCAGCTCTGTCGGCCATTTGCAAATTACAGCGCAATGCGGTACGATGCGATGCGATAAACAATATACGGAACAAGAATACAAAACCGACCAGGCCAATTGATAGAGCTCCAAGGCCTGAGAGATGCAAATGGCGGATGCACAGGACGTGAGCGGGCGATTCGCTGCGAACCTCCGACAATGAGCCAGTCCAGTCCAGTCGCGGCTACTGCGAGACGGTAGCTTGGGGCAGGCGCAGGGCACGCCGAATGCTCCTGCCCGCCACGACCAATCCGGCATGGCGCGCTTGCCCTCTCCACGCTTGCTCTTGCCTCGGCTCAGCCCAGCCATTGCAAGCCGTCCATCGGCTGCCATCGTCACGTTCACCCATCCATCCATTCTTTCATTCTTCCTCCCGTACTTTCCTATCCCTCCCTTTCTTGCTTCCACGCAACCTCTCAATTATGTCAAACAACAGCAACAACAGACCGGGAATACCCGCCTGGCAGCGCACCAACCAATCCACCACTCCCACAAACACTCCCGCCGGCGATTCATCCACGCCAACCTCGGAACCCGCACAGCCAGAGCAGTCCCCAGTACCCGCCGTAGAAGCTTCCGAAGAAGCTTCAGCAGAAGAACACAAGGAAAGCCATGAATCGCAAAGCAATGAGCTGCTCGAGCAAGCCCAGCGCTTCCTCGAGGATCCCACAATTCGCGATGCGCCTCGGGAAAAGAAGGCCGCGTTTCTAGAATCAAAAGGTGTAAAGACCGAGGAGATTGAGCAATTACTGGGGGCCCCTACAGAAGGAAATGCTCTTATGGAAATTCCCGAACAGGCGTGGTCGACGGTAGGTGATCGCGATTTCGTACTCTGGCAAGCAAAGACTTAAAGTCCACCACGCTTACACCTCTGCAGACGCTGTCAGGCCCCTCAGAAGCACCCACATCAGCACAACCGCCTACTCCAAGACCGCAAACCCGCGATATTCCTCCCATCGTCACATATCCCGAATTCCTCGCCCAAACAGAGAAACCACCACCCCTCATGACCACTCAACGCCTGGCAACCACCCTTTACGCAGCAGGAGGCCTGTTCGCAACTATGTACGGCTTCTCCAAATACGTACTCGCTCCAATGTCAACAAACCTCGCAGACTCGCGCCATGATTTTGCGAACCATACTCAAGAGCAGTTGTCCGAGTTGAACAAGCGACTGCGTGACGCTGCCTCGGTAGACCCCGCCACTAAGGTCAGGACCAGTGTAGCGGATGTCGTGGACGACATCTCTGAAGCCGATTCGGATCCTACTGAGCTATTTCATCGCGACTTTGGCACCCAGACCACGCCCTCTCTATCTCGAAGACCTTCGGTTTCAGAAAACCCTGATAGCGAGCCTACCGTAACAGCTCACGAAAACCGTCTCAAGATCATCACATCACATCTGAAAGAGCTTGAAGCCACCCGCTCAAATGACTACGCATCATCGGACTCATTAAAGACAAAGCTGTCCGATTTGTCATCGTATTTGACTGAAATGAGCTATCAAAACAGCTACTATTCGGGAATGGGCTTTTACGGCAGCAACTATGGACTTCCCAAGACAAAGGACGGAAAGGAAGATCAGATCGAAGTCCTGAAAAGCGATATAAGGGCTGTAAAAGGTGTGTTCCTTAGTGCAAGGAATTTCCCAGCAGGGGGTAGGAGTAATACGCCACCCGTGGGACGTGTAGCAGGATAGACAAGCTGCATTAGGGACGGAATTGTATATTCAAATTTTGACTACTTCTGTGTGAAAATTTATAGAGATTGGTGCATATTTTGGCGTTCATCCTGGTATATTTTGGTATGGACTCTATGTATGATCAGAACAACCCATAGTACTATTATTATGAATTTCGCTGGCAACCACAATCAGGAGGTTTGAAAGTGGACGTCGGACCCTATTTGCGGCTCGAAAACCTGAGACCCACTTGTAGTAACTGCATCAGCGGAGCCCCGCCATACGTCATCCCAACAACAGATCACCGTGATTACACAGGAGGAAGAGCGATAGACCAGAGCTACTACAAACGACTATGCGATTTCACTTCTCGACTCTACCATAACCTTTCCTCTTCTGACCCCTCTCCGTTAAAAACATGGAGAACTTCAAGAATAAGCTCCCCTTCGGACAGGGCCGCACCAAATCGCCCTCTCAATCCGACGATACATCTCTTACCACGCTCCTTTCAGCAGACCAATGCGCAGACCTCACATTCTTAATTGCAACCATCACTGCCACCATGCGGAAGTCGCTCGTCGACACATTTACCGCCGACGAGCCACCCCTCGACGTCAAACCAGCCAAATCTGAGGAGGTCGCAGCTCTCAAAGCGTTAACGAAAGAGCAAGAAAAAGACGAAGCAGAAAAAAGAGAAAAGCTCCGCAAAGAGCGGGAAAAGCGCGAAGAAGATGCACGCAAGGAACTCGCCAAACAAGAAGTGCAAGACCTGAAGCGCGAAATGTTGAAGTCATTTGACGAGTGGCGGGGGAAAGTGATTCTTCGCGTGGGCGAGACGATTAGTTCGCGAGAGGAGGCGAAGCAGCAGAGTGCGCTGGTTGAAAAAAAAGATGCCCAGATTGAGAAGAAGGTTAAGAGGGTGGACACGGGGTTGAAGAGTATTTCGGATCTGGAAGATAGAGGGGAGAACGAGGATGTTGCGTTTCGGGAGGTGTATCCGCCAGTGGAGAATGTGCTGACGTTGCTGGAGGAGGATAAGAGGGCGTTGGTGTTGCATTCGCTCGTGCTGTTGATGTTGAGTTTGGAGCATTATTCGAGTTATTCGAGGGTGTTTTTGCTGTTTTTGACGAGTTCGTTGGATTTGAAGCTTTCGGTTCTCAAGAGGGATGAGGAGGTTGTGGCGAAGGGGTTGTTGGAGGCGGCTTCGAAGCAGTTGAATGCGGATGCGGAGACGAAGAAGGCTGCTGAGTCGGCGAGTACGGCGAGGAAGTGGAAGGTTGGGCTGGCTTCTGTTGCTGGGGCTGCACTCATCGGAGTCACTGGTGGTCTAGCTGCTCCTCTGTTGGCTGCGGGTATAGGAACGGTGATGGGAGGCCTTGGACTAGGTGCCACTGCCGCAGCAGGCTATCTGGGTACTCTCGCTGGATCTTCTGTGCTAGTAGGCGGACTGTTTGGAGCGTACGGTGCGAGGATGACAGGAAAAGCGATGGACGACTACGCTCGCGAAGTCCAGGACTTTGGATTTCTCCCTATCCACCACTTCCATCGCCCTCTCAAGCGCGAGAGAGACTATCGCCGTCTGCGCGTGGGAATCGCGATATCGGGATGGTTGACGACCAAAGAAGACGTCGTCGCTCCATGGCGCTACATCGATTCCAGCATCGAAGGCTTCGCTCTACGCTGGGAGCTCGAGAATCTCCTCAAACTGGGAAACAGCATGAACTCATTCGTAAAATCTGCTGCCTGGAGCTACGCCAAAGGTCAAATCATCAAACGCACCGTCTTCGGTGCTCTCGCCGCAGGCCTCTGGCCCCTAGGTCTTCTAAAAGTCGCTGAAGTAGTGGACAATCCCTTCTCAGTAGCAAAGTACCGCGCCGACAAAGCAGGAGAGGTCCTGGCCGACGCCCTCATTAACAAAGTGCAAGGCGAACGACCCGTAATATTAATCGGATACTCCCTCGGCGCCCGCCTCATATACTCGTGCCTCCAAAAGCTCGCCGAACGCAAAGCCTTCGGCCTCATAGAATCTGTCGTCCTGCTTGGATGCCCCTGTCCCTCCGATGCCGAAGACTGGCGGCCCATACGTTCCGTAGTAAGTGGCCGCGTCGTTAACGTCTTCTCGACAAACGACTACGTCCTCGCATTCCTCTACCGTACCTCGAGCGTGCAACTCGGCGTTGCAGGCCTGCAGCCCGTCCTCGGCGTCCACGGCGTTCAAAACGTCGATGTGTCTGAACTCGTCTCAGGACACCTTCGCTACCGCTACCTCACCGGCTCCATCCTGAAGAAACTCGGCTTCGAGGACATTGACGTGCGCGAAGTAGAGCAAGAAGAAAGCGAATTGATGGCAGTGGAAGCAATGGAGCGCAAAGAAAAAGAAATGAAGCTTGGTGTTGGGAAGAACAAATCCGAGGATCAGGAAAAAGCGGAGTTGGAGAAGGAGGTGGAGCGCAAGAATAAAGAGAGTTTGGCGGAGTGGGCGATGGAGAAGATGAAATTTGGGAGTCTTTGGGGGGATGGGAAGAAAGAAAGGACGGAGGCGGAGAAGATGGTTGAGCTGGAGAAGAGGGCTAAGGAGGTGGATAAGGAGAGGGAGACGGAGACGGAGAAGCAGCATGGGAGGGGTTGAGAGGTGAGTCTTGGAAATGGTCGGCTCAGGGATGCTGGGTGGTCGGCGTTATGATAAAACCATGGAGCTAGACATCGAGAACACGCAAGGAGTTCATCAATATTCATCACGACGTTTATAATGACATTTAGAAATGTATTGTTCAGACATACACACATAACTCCATCCTCTCAGTCTTCATGAAAGCAGAGGCTCTAACCCAACTAACAAAAGCCTGATCAATAACAACAGGCAGCAGCGATCCTTTTACGAGAAGTCTTCTCCAGTCTCTTCAATCGTATTCTTGATTCTGAGAAGTAGAGTCGTCTTCCACTTGTCCAACTTGCTGAGCTGATCATACTGGAAAAGCTATCGAAAGTCAGCATCTAGCGTGCAATTTTGCCTCTAGAGACAGGTAGAGTGAAGGGATTAACGAACCTTATCAGCGAAAGCCTCCTGGTCGCCGTCTTGAACAGCGCCAGCCAAGTCGACCAACAGTTGATGCTCCCTCTGCTGCGTGAAGCTAGGGTCAAGCTCCCGGTATCGGTCGAGTGCGGCATTCACACCGACTTGGTCGCCTGTGCATAGCTGGCAGATGCCAGCTTTGAGGAGGTACTCCTTGACGGACCAGCGCATCAAGTTGTTAGAGATAGACGTCTTGGCTACCTTCTCGTACAGTTCGATGGCTTTATAGTAGTCTTTGCCTTCTAGAGCGACGAGGTCGGCTGTCTTGAGCCAGAGTTTGTTGGCGAGTGCCTGTTGGGATGAAGTCAGTTTGTAGATAATTAAATTTTTCTTATCGGGATCCTTACTTCGGCATTGTCCTATTCAAAAATTAGTATACGCCATGTTCGAATAAAATTGAGGGGGTTAAGCAGGAGAACTTACACTTTCGTACCAACCAGCAGCCTCTTCATATGCAGCTGCCGCACGGGTGTTGTCGCCAAGTTCGATTTCAAATAGCTCAGCGAGATTCTGCTTGTGGGTAGCTGCTCGGCGGAAGTTGCCCTTGCTGCAGTAGTGAGCGATAGCCTTGTCTAGACATCGTGCAGCTGCTTCAGGGTCGTCTTTCCGGTAAGCCTCTGAGGGCAAGTTAGATTTCAATGGTAAAAATTCGGCGGGGAATAGCATACTGAAAGCCTCTGTGAGAGTGTTGGCTTCGTCGTCGGGCTCATTTAGCTGCTCGCGTTGAACCCTTGCTGCCCGTTCGAAAGCTTCGCCGGCCTCCTTGCCTACAGAGAGTTAGACCGTCAATATGACAAGACCCATTTAAATTTCCTCAGAGAATCGTTTTTGCTGTCGGATAATGCCAGGAACATACCCATCTTTTGCATTCTGAACGCATTTGCGGCGGCAATGAACTGATCCGCTGCTGCCTCATCTGTCACGTGCGTTAGTAAAAAAATACTGATCGAAATCTCAATGTCAAACACACATTTATCTTGACGACCACCAAAGAAGCTGAAGCCGCCGGAAGCTTTCTGCAGGCTCGTCTCTGCCTGTCGTAACACGTCAATATCAGTTACCGGTTGTGTGGCTGAGTGGTCGAGGTGAGCCCCACCTGACGAAGCAATGCTCGTGGATCTCCGGCCATATCTGCGTGGTCGAGTGGTATTTCGGGGGTGTATGCGTAGTTGAAGGTCCACAAGAGTAAGAAAGAGCTTTATCCAGGCGTCCCTTTAAGAAGTGTGGTCGAGACAAGTGGCCGCAGTAGCTGCTTCAATGGTGATGACGACCCTAGGCATTGGCCCGTGCGCAAGACGGCGGGCTGACTCTCCAAGGTTCGGCGTTAGCGCTCTTTATGTAATACTCAAAGCTCGACGACACTTCATGCACCACATCGACTTCTTCAAGTTCTTTCTCTCTTTTATGAGCTTCATGGCGCGATAAAACTGCGGGATAATTCTTCTTGCTCTCAAATTTTTAACAGATACCTCGCTATTCCTTTGCCCAAACTCTCACGCTGCCACGAACACAGAGACCTCACAATGTCCTCAACACGCGTATTTGTCCGCACCACAGCGGTTTTGAAGCCATACCAGCAGCCTTACTGTCGCTTGCACATTTGCTCGCGCCTTTCTGCAGACAGGTCAATTGACGAACGCTCTCCAAGCTCGACTAAAGTCAAAGCGTTGAACCCAGACAACCTCGACCAGCTACTTGCAAAGCCAACATGGTCCGTTGAGTCCCTTCTACCCCCGAAATCGCGTGCGCCGGATGCTCCACGAATCTCACCGCAACAACTGCATCATTTGCTTCGGCTTTCGGCACTCCCTTTACCTAAATCACCTGAGGAAGAGAAGAGAATGTTGGACACGTTATCCGCCCAACTACACTTTGTGGGAGAAATGCAACAAGTAGATACAACAGACATCAAGCCCTTGCGAGCAATAAGAGATGAAACAAGGGTGGCGGAGCAGGAGCAAACAATTACGCTTGAGGCTATTAAGGATGCTTTAGCGAAGGAGCGGGTGGTCGGAAAGCACTACAAGCGCATCCAGAGGGATTCAACACCAGCAGATGCCAGGGACGTGGAGAATTGGAATGTTCTGGGCTCGGCAGAACGAAAAGTTGGGAAGTTTTTTGTTGTAGACAGCGAACGGCCCCAGGAAAAAACCAGATATCCCTAAGCGGCGTCGACCGGATGATCCCCCACCTCTATTGGATCTTGTGACACTACCCTGCTAGTTAACAGCCGGCCCCGGATTTCAGGCATCACTCAGGCGATTATTGTCAAGAGTTCAAATCATCACTTTTCGTCGAATTTATTGCTATCTTTGGGCCTCGAAAATAAACGCTAACGCAAAGAAGCAGCGACCCTGCACTGCGCAACCAACAGCAAAAGCTAATAGCGCCACTGAACAATCTGAGACGCACTCGATCAAGAAAGAGAACACCTATGTTCGTATCAAAAGAAAACAAGACCATAGAAGATATACCCGAAAACACGTTTTGATAAGACCACAATCAATTCCGATAAAGATCACTTTTGCATGATGTGCAGTACTTGATAGTTTGCTCATTGATGCAACAGTTGCAGAAAGGAGCGTCGGTCAAGTCTGGAACATCGGGTGTCGGTAATCGGTCAAACCTGGGGGTGGGAGGCGGTGTTGGCAGGTCTGACGTTTCGAAGACCTCCCTTGTTCTACCTTCTTTGACCCCGCTCGGTTGGCCCTTTTGGATTATGATAGGCTTTGACCTTTTTTTGGGGGAGCGTCTAGGAATGGTCACGTGATCCAACACCTTCCCATTCCTCTCTGGCAACGAACAGCTGGAATCGCCCGCACGACGTTCCGATGAGGCTGGATTCATTTCATTCGATGATGGCACTTCCGATAACGGCCGATGGTATTGGACGCTAGGTGTTGGCGACGAGACATGCTCGCGCACATATTGTCGACGACGAGATTCAGCGACGCATCGATCTTTCCCGTCGTAATATTCGACTTGGCGATACTTGCGCAACTCTGTTGATGGGTTGACGTGAATTGAGGGCTGGGGGGTGGGTGCCGACAACGACATGGTGAAGAGCAAGGGAAGCAACACAGGAAAACCAATATAAAAGATAATAAGGGTCAAGATGGTCACTGCGATGATTGCCAACGATGAAGGAGTCGAGCCAAGATGTTTGAGTTGATTGATGTGATGTCTGTGTGAGTAGTAGTGGAAGTGGAAGGGAGGAGTGATAGATGCAAAAGGTGGGCGGTGCGGAATATATGGTCAGCCAGCGCCAAGACCACACCCCCCATTGACACAGCTCCTGCCACACTCACCCCTCAGGCACCCTGTTCCTACATCTTACCAGCTATCGGAGCCCACCATTATCATCGCAAACTCATTTCTTCCCGATGAAATGCGACTCTGCACGATTTCTGGAGCGTCTGGTCGCTCACAATCCTCCCAAGGGTCTCACCATGTCCTGTCTCCAGTGAAGGATGTCGCCCCGACAACATACCACTGCCTGAGCCTTTAAGGGGCTTCAAAGGTCTTACTATGCTTTGGTGATTCGATGCATTGGGTTTTCGGACCCCTGCGAGTTGTACCTCATCGTCGCTGATGCGTCGCAATGCCACCGCAATGGGACCTCTACTGGATACGGAGTTTTTTCACTTTTGACGCTTCTCCCTGTATTACAATGGTATTTCGACTTGATATGAGTAGTTTCATTGCAGTACGACCAATGTTGCACGAGTTGTACTTCTCCGGTCCTGAACCTCTTCACGATATGAGGTCCAAGATGACTAAGCGTCCAGTCACGTGACGGGATCTCCCATACTTGAGCCATACAAATGACAATAGCTAAAGTCCCTGCTTCAGCCTGTGAAGTAAGATGCCTCAACCAGTTAAATTAAGTTAACATAATACGTATCTAGTAATCTTACCTCTCCTCGATGATGGGCTAGATTAGTAGTGCGAGTAGGGTATGGTTGACTGTTATATCTTTGTCGAAGCCATTACAATTGTCAGTTTCGATACCATTATATCTTTGTAACTCTCATGATCTCGGGACTGGATTAAACACAAACACATCACATTCAAAGGTGTACCATCCAGCAGAGTGTGATCATTACTTTGCATCCCTGTCTAGATTTCAATCTCACGCATTTCTGCTAACCGAAGTATTCCGACACTACTTGTTAATGACTCGTATACTTCAATTTTGACGGATTTCTAGAGACGAAGTGCCCAAATCCAACAGAGTACTGTCGTCAAATGCTTGCAAGCTACTGGTTGACATGCAACCGATACCTATGGTTGTCATTTCAGGCCTCCCCAGCCATGATCCATCGTGAAGGAATCTGACCATGAAGTGTTATAATATGGACGGCTTGTCTTGGGGGTTTTTGCGCCAACCTCGTGTGGAGTTGGGATTCTAGCTAACACGCATGGAAGTCGAGGGATAGGTCTGTGGACCTGTAGCATTTCGTGGGATGCCAAGGGAGCCAAGATAAAATGGTATTGGCGCCATGACGCGGTTAGCAGTTTGTCCTATCGTTGACGTTCCTGCTGTCCCCACTCCATGTCAAGCAGATCTCCTAGATACTTCCTACTACTGTTCCGCCAATGGTATCCATGTTATTAACCACATGTTCCTACCAGCATATAAATCACACCAGGACGAGTTCCTTCCTATTTCGGAGCATCTGCAAAGTATATCTCCTGTCAATGTCGGCCTCTGAATTATTTGCTCTCATGCTTCCAGTCCGCCCTCAAGCACTACAGTCACAGTCAAGTTGAGCAGACCAGCATGCTGCTGAAAGGTATCGCTTTTGTGACATGTGCAACTATTGCCACAGCAAGCTGGGATGGAAATCTCAATTATGGTAGCCCCTCCTTGAGGCACGCTACACTAGGTCTTGATGTTTCCAAAGTCAAGAAGCGAATGCTACAGAAGCGATCGCTCGATACAACTGAGCACGGCGCCAAATTTACCCATGGTATTGCTTCAGTAAGTTAAGTTTCATCATCTACTGACTCAATTACTAAGACATTAGTAGGGAGACCCTTTCGCAGATTCCGTCATTCTTTGGACAAGAGCGTCCCCGGTCGAGGACAATGATGCCTCAAACGTAACAGTTGAAGGCACTGTTCCCTACTTCAGTCATGAGACGGAGCAGTATATCAAAGCCTCTAAATCTCCAATTTGCGTCAACTGGAAGGTGTCTACCAGTCCAGATATGAGCTCTGATTCTGTCTCAAGCGGAAAGACTTATACCACATCCGATATTGACTATACTATCAAAGTGACTGCATCTATATGTTGAACATAGAATCGGAATCTAACAATCGCTTAGGTCGAAGCTAGTGGTCTCAGCCCATTCACAACGTACTACTATCAATTCAACGTGTGTGATACCAACACGACTAGTCCGATTGGGCGAACCAAGACCGCGCCTGCGGAAGATGATGATGTCTCTTCTCTTGGCCTAGGGGTTTTTTCGTGTGCAAAGTTTTCCCTCGGCTATTTTAATGCCTATGGAAATATTGCTCGAAAAGACAACGTTGATTATGTAGTACATCTGGGAGATTATATCTACGAAACTGAACTTGGTGTACCGGGCGAGCATGAGCGTGCTATGTATCCTCCTAAGGAAATTGTCACGCTCTATGACTACAGGGCTAGGATTGCGCAGTATCGTGGTGATGAAGATCTGCAGCATGCACATCGTCAATTCCCATTCATCACAGTGTGGGTATGAAACTCTCCTCTTATCAGTGCATCAGGGCGTGTTTTGACTTTACAATATAGGACGACCACGAGATCGCTAATAACAACTATCGAGACGGTAGTAGCACCATGAACAATACCGAAGACACTTTCAATGACTTTGGCGGTGTCAGCTTTGATCAGCGGAAAATGAACGCCGTGAGGGCCTATTTCGAATGGATGCCCCTGCGGCAGATCGATATGGATGACAATCTTCGAATATGGCGAAATTTCAAGCTTGGCAAGTTATTAGACTTGGTCATGCTGGACACACGATCTTATGACCGAAGCATTACTCGGGTAGGCTGGTAAGTTTTGAGTCTTTTCATGGCCTCAATTGCATCTGGACTGATCAGAAGGAGGAACGATGGATACGTACACGAGATCTCTAACGACGCTGGTCGTTCCTTGATGGGCTCGCATCAGGAGAATTGGTTTTTCCGCCAGCTCTTAGGGTCCAGAAAACGAGGCGCTGTTTGGCGCGTCGTCGGAAACCAGATGGTCTTCTCTCGAATGAACATGACAGCCAAGGGAGATCGAGATATTGCCACTGATCTTGATGCATGGGATGGTTACCAGTCCAGTCGCAACAGGACTTTGAAGCATCTCTATGACAATGAGATCAGCAACACGATTATGCTTGCTGGGGATAGCCACCAAAACTGGGTATCAGACCTTGTATGGCTCGATACCGTTGACTACAACCCAGAAACAGGTGAAGGGGCAATCGGTGTTGAATTTACGGTTACAGGCACCACATCTGATGGTCTTGAAGGTCCTCTTGCTGCAACCGAGGAAATCAGCGCCGGCTTCGTCCGTGACAATGCCGAATTGCAGTGGCAGGAAGGCTACTATCGTGGCTACACTGAGCTTCACATTTCTCCTGAGAAGGTCGAGGCACAGTACTGGGGCTGCCCTACTGTACAGCATCGTAATGCTTTGGAAATTTCCTTAGCCAACTTTACTGTTCTGCCAGAGCAAAATCATCTTGCAAGACCAGTTGCAGGCGGCTCTGTTGAGGCCGGCGCGCTAAAGGATCCCAAAGGCGAAGTTAGAGGCTCGAACGTTACGAAGGATCTGGAAACCGGGGAATGGATAGTTCATTCGTTTGATGAGATGTTTCTTCAGTGGGCCCTTCAGTGGTGAAGTTAAATATAGTAGCCTCCTACAACAGCTCCGGACCGCCTAGGTAGTAATAACTTCAAATTAGTTTATGTCATGTTTCTTAAAGCTGCGATTGGAATGTTTGACTATCGTTTTTAACTATATGGTCGATATGTAGCGTCCCTTGTGTTGGCTGAAAATTTCTTAAGTCTGATTGGCAGCATAGAATTAAGGAGGCTAATTGAATACCGCAAACATAGCTCATTGAAGCCCGCTCAAGCTCATGTATTTTTTGGACAATAGTCTCATCAATAGAGAAGGATTGGAGCCCAGGTCTGGGACATCAATACGACACCTAATGAAGCTTCTGGGTAGTACAAAGATATTTGCAAATCGAACATATCGAATGTGTTTATCTATCTCGCAAGCCTCCAATGCATTGTCATTACCAATAGAACATTAACAAAAAGAAATGTCCGCCTGTCTAAGATGTATTAAATCTAAGTCACTCGATATCTTTTGATGAGCAAACACCGATAGTGTGGTCTTTGAACTCTTGTCAAAAACTCTCGTAAGTCTAATCGAGAGTCAATGACTTGATCATCCTCTCCAGTGGACAGATTATATCCGTGTATACAGCCGCCTGTAGCTCTCTCTTGCCAAGGTCGTTTCCAAACCCAAAATCGCAACGAAGACATTTATTTGCCAGATCTTCATATTTTGGACCGAATTTTGTTGGGAGTCGAGCCAAGCGACGCGCGGCAACAATTTCACTCATGTAGCCTTGTTTGTCGAGCGGCTTCCAATGCGCGATCTCAAGGAGGGCGATGCCAAGGGAAAATAGTGTCGTATTGTCGACACCAAAGTAGTCCTGTTCTTCTTCAGTGATAGCATCAGCAGTTCCCTTGACACTATGTTTTCCAGAAAGATTGTGAGACCCAGGAGACGGTATGCGAGAGCTGAGATGAAGGGTCTTGAGAGCATTTTCATTCAGAACGCGTCGATGTCCGAAGTAACCTAAATCTCGGAGAGTCCAACGATCAGAAAGCCAGGGTGTACTACTATACTGCAGGATAGCCAAGGCAGTTTTATGAGCAAGCTTGAGCTGATCTGGTATAGTCAATATCTCAACTGCATCTTGATCCATAATATCAGAGATTGTGTACAGAGCACTCTGCCCAGAGTCTTCAATATGATCCTCTGACCGAACATATTTATCTTGTAAATAGAACATATGGCGATACATACGGGGTGTTTCCAGGTAGCCAACACAGTGATTGTCAACAGAGCTGCCGCAGATTTTGAGGTTTTGTTTGAGGTAATGACAGAAGTTTTTAGTTTTGCAAAGATCAATCCAAGGTGTTGCTTGTTGTGCCACAGTTCTGGCAATAGCATCGGATATATCGTTTGTCAAAGCCGGATCGTTTGATGTGACTCCCCCAGCTGGCTCTAAATCATCGAAGCGAACCTGCTTTCTAATCCTTCTTCTTCGACATGCTCTCGAGGGGTGATGTTCCGGCGGGCTTTCCATTTTCGGGGGGCTTGCGCGAATTATAGAGAGTTCTGGTCCGATTTGGGGTGTTGAGTCTCTGGGACGCTTTACGGATGTAGCAAGGTCGCCGCCGCTTCCTCCACCGGCGGTTGTGTCAATACTGATTGACTGCACATAAAGCCAAATAGGCGGTTCTCTTGCCGGCCTGTGACGGTTTAGTCGTTTTTCATCTACAATAGTTCATGAGACCCACCTTCTGTCATGCCCTTGGTATGAATCATGGCATGAAATCGCGAGATCGAGGCGAACCTCCGCTTGTACGTCGGCATCAAGGCACAGCTTAGCACAGTGATCGCCATGCTTTATGTCATCGCAGCGCCATGCATCGGAGAGCGCTTCATGGAGCTTCTGCGATGCAGTTCGTATAGAATGTATGTGGGAGGGCAAAACTTTGCGATCTACGCAGGTGCTCTCGATGCAGCTCTCCTGCTGTTCAAAGTCGCCAATCCGAGCTCGAAGGAGACTCAAATGAGCACTCTGATCCTGTAAATTCTTGAGGCTCTTCTCGCATTTCAGTTTATCAAATTTTATTGGAACTGATGTTCGTAGACGTTTTATTGCTGACTTGATAGACTCATGCTAGTTGCGGAATCTAAATTAGTGCCCAACTTCCTAGAGATATATGGAGAAGACCAACCTCGGTTTTTTGATCCATTACGAAATCGAACTTCTTCAGTTCATTTCCTATGGCTTCCACAGTCTTCTCTGATGACTCAATATGATTTCGGCATTGTACAAAGTCATCCTTCATGAGTCTGTTGAATCTGTCATTCAGCTCTTTACTTGTCCATCGTGCATCCGTTTCGTCTTCAATCATGTCTTTTGCGCCTCTCTCATCTTCTACTAATCGCAGAAATAGGCACACCTCGTTGATGAATATATCGCGAAGGCTCTTGAGCTGTAAATGAACCAGTTTGACGTCCTGTGAAAAACGGCGGTATGTGCGGAGGCTTCTCGATACCTTTGTGTATGCCTTGATGGCACTGATGATGACTGGAAGTATGCCGAAAACTAAGCCGTTATCTTCGGTTTCAGACATAATTGAGGAATGAAGAGGAGATAGGAAGATGAATCACCGTCAGACATTGATGTTATATCAACGAGGCTGAGGGATTGTGCTTCGACTCAGCCTTCGTCACCCCGCCGCGCGGCATTATCCGAGACCTCAGCCTTGTCTACATCTCACTTCTAACAACTCATCGTTCATTAAAGTTCTGCCTCACTGTGACTGCCAGTACGTTCCTCGACTCACTCTCTATGACCACATAAACTAGTATCACCCGGGATTCGATATGCTATCGCCCCAGTCCCAGAAGGATCACAGCCCGAGCCGGCAGCTCGAGGACCATGGTCCAGGCAGCAACAAAAGAGTGGGATCAATATCGTCAGTGACATTTTCTGGTGGGTCCCCTCCGCTTACAACTATTGTTTGGCTCTAATCATGTTCAAAACAGTGCCTTCGAACCTGCAAGATCCTCCGAAGTTCCTCCGTCTTCCGTCGTATTCTTCTATGATTGACTCCGCTGATCTGATTCAAGACTGGCAAGAGAAATCAATTGCGACAATAGAGGTAGGGGAAACTGGAGTTATTGCCCGTCTTTTCCGAGGCTGTCTTGATCTATATTCAATCCTACTTCGTGGGCTTCCTCGCTCTCAGTGTCTATCGAAGAAAGATGGAAATATACTACGGCGATGTTTCCATACTCTGACACTTTGGGCTGAGGGCCATAACGTGTGGGGTGGCAAGTTGGACAGTATTTTGGAAGGGTCGAAACGACTCCAACGCAGGACCCTCTCCACCCTCCACTCAATTTGCGGGGTTTTACTGAAAGGTGACTACAGTAGCGACATTGCTTGTTTCCATCACTCACCTTCCACAGGATTGAGCAAGATTATTGCCTTGGATTCAGGAGAAGAACAACTGCGTCTTCTATGTAGCAGCACTCAAGTGCTATTTGATCAAACGAAGTGGATCTTGGACGGCCTGGATGATACGGCGAGTGATACCAGCAGCGACTCAGAGCTTTCCGAGGATGAGCTTGAAGAAGGCCTGGCCAAAAGAGTAGTAGAGGAAATGAGAACGTACACTGATTGCTTAGTAAATTTGAGCAGTGCAATCAAATGTCCAGCCATGGATCCTAAGCACAACGACGAGCCCAGTATTCCAAGACTCGAGAAGCATTCAGCATATGACTATTACGCTGATTTGATCACGACTAAATATCCGAAGGCAGACGCAGACCTGGTAGAATGTTTGGGCAAAGCAAATTGGAATCGTTACCAACGCATGCAGCATGAAAGAGACAGCAATTCCAATGCACGTATGCGCTTGCGCCCTCCCGTGGAGACAACAATATTCGAAATCTCGAAGTCTCAGATGTCAAATTCAGAATTCAAAGATTCTGGACTGGGTACTTCTCTTCCTACAGAGCCCTCAGCTTACGCCAAGTCAGTCATCTCGATTGTTTCCAGCTTTTCCGGGGGAGAGCAGGTGAGGATCCCTCCTCTCCCTACTGAGGCCAAGAATGGAGCGGAGTTTGAATGCACTGCATGTGGAACTTTCATCAGAGCAACATCCGGTCGCGTATGGAGGCAAGTTATTCCTTATACCAATTCTGAATTTTATTTCCAATATTAACATTAACAGGAAACACTTATTTCTTGACCTCCAGCCCTACACATGCTTTTTCACAGGTTGCGTCTTCAGTGCAAAACCTTTCGCCGCTCGTCAAGACTGGAGCAACCACCTGGAGCTCGATCATAGCTTTGGCCCTAGCTGGCAGAGTGTAGAGTGCCAGCTCTGTCTCGAGCCTACCGGACATGGTAAAAGCTATATTCTCAAACACTTCGCCCGGCATATGGAAGATATTGCTCTTGCAGCCCTGCCTCGCGAAGTTAGCTCCGAAGCCGGCTCAGAAGCGGATGACTCAGAAGGCGAACAAGATGAAGAAGAACAGCAATATAGGAAGGCCCTTGATACAAAAGAAAGAACTCTTGGAAGTAATCATATTGCCACGCAAACTAGTATGCATAACCTAGCTTTCGTGCTACAGAAACGTGGGAAACACGAAGAGGCGGAGCGATTGAGCAGATCAGTCGTGGAGGAAAGGGCGAACCGGCTGGGAGCTAACCATCCTGCTACACTTAGCAGCAAACATGACTTAGCCTTTGTGTTACGGAGTCAGAGGCGTTATTTAGAAGCAGAACGATTGAACAGGAGCGTTCTTGCAGAGCGGGAAAGGATGTTCGGAAGTGGCCACATAGACACTATAGCAAGCATACATCAGCTCGTGATGGTGCTGAAAGAGCAAGGAAAGTATGAGGAAGCGAGCAGTCTAAACGAACAAGCCTTGGGGAGCAGCAAAGGAGAACCCAATCATGACCACACACGCGTCCAGCCCGATCTTTATAGCTTAGCAAATATGGTTGGGACCTTCGGAAAAAGACACCTAGATAGCCTAGCCACCATACACCAACTCGCAGTTTCGCTTGCCGACAAGGGGAGATACGAAGAAGCGGAGGATTTATTCAAGCAGGCCGTCGCGGGACGATCAGAACTGCTTGGAAGATACCACTACGAGACATTAGCTAGTGTGGAAGGGCTGCAGTCGGCGATGGAAGCTCAGGGAAAGAAGGGGATAATAGAGCAAGCATATGGATTCGTACCCACGAACGCTGAAACGGAACACCCCGATACATCAGCTGGTATAGCTGATCAAACATCACCGTTACAAATTCATAGCAAAGACGATGAAGAAGAGGACAGAAACGGCGTGACTCCAGCGAGCAGTCAAGCGAATCATCAAGGGCGCAAAATTCTGCTCCCGGAAGATGACCGCGGGATGTTCAAGAAGTGGTTGCTTCCAAGACTCAAGAAATTGTATGTTCAACCCCTTTTAGCTCTCACCCTGTTACAAAATTCCGCGTCTCGTACTAATTATATATAGGTCTGATGCTGATGAGGACGTGCTCGCTGACTATGTGATTGCTCTAATCACCTCTGAAGAATCTGAAGCGATCGTTAGGCGTATCTGCCTTGACTCCCTCTCTGAATTCCTGCGAAACGGTGGGTTATTACGCTTGCAACGAAGGGACAAAATTTGTTGCTAATGAGTACAGATGCTGGCAATTTCGTAGACGATGTTCTCAAGACGCTCAAGGATAGAACTTATGTTCCCAAGGCAAAAGCGCCCATCGTCAGCATTCCACTCGGTAGAAAACCCAAACTTTCCGAGATCATTGAGAATACTACTGCACCGCCGTATAGTCTGAGCTCCTTCATGGCCTTTCTTTCCCAGAATCATTGCCTGGAGAACTTAGAATTCATTATGGATGCAAACAGATACCGAAAACATTACTTTAAGTTGATTGACGATGGAAATCTATCTTTCCAGCAATCAGATGAGACTACATACGTGCTTATGCTTTGGAAGCGGATGATGGACACTTATATTCGTGATTCAAGAATACGCGAGGTGAGTTTCGTATTCCTACTTTGGGGAACCAGCTCGGTCAATTAAACGTAAACCTAGGTCAATCTTCCGCGACACACCCGTGAGTCGCTCTTGAAGCTTGCGGAAGGAGGCGTTCCACCACCCCACCCATCATCACTTGACATCGCAGTGTCTAAGATTCAGGAGCTGATGGAGGAAACCGTTTTGATACCCTTCCTCAATTCAGCCAGTCAGAGTTCATCACATGAACCTCCCCAGGAGAAGCAATTTTCTACTTCTACCCATCATCGGTCTTGGGTACCATCAGTGCTAGGGAGTCTCTCGAATCCATTCACATCAGCTGTAGCCACGTCTCGCACAGACTCACGAAATGGTCCGCCTAGCCTGAACGACCAACAGACCTTGGATAAACACACCGTGGCTGAGAGTGAAGGGTTTTTCGGAAGAGGAAGCCTCGAAGCGAAGCACTCTCTCAGCGAGTTCGCTTGCAAGCATATTCACGAAAAGCTAGTCAGCCCTATCCTCGCCGACGAGTCTTTAATGGACTTCCACTCGTTGATTCGTGACATACCTCGACGTATCAAAGAGAACACAATTTCCAACCTCCGTGACCTTGAGAAGACATTACTTCGCCTAGCTCCGGTGAGTGATGCAAATACCCTAAAAGTTCGCAGAATTATCAAAACTTACTGGTTTTAGGGGCTTTCTACAACACCAGCCTTATACTTCAAGTTCTGTAAGCGAGCAATTCAACTGCTACAAACAATTGTACGGGATTTGTCAGAACAAGAACAACGACTACCTTCCGATCGCCCCTATACCAACAACTATTTCGTGGAATTAATCGAGCAGATTCGACTAATTACAACAACGAATGACGTTTCAATGGAGGAGCATATTCGCAAAAGTATCTACGGGGCAGATGATTTCAGTGAGCTCAAGAGCGGAGAACAGGGCAGAAATAACAAGGCCCAACTTCTCAAAGAGCAGGGACCATTCATATGCAGTAACCAAGATTGTCTTCGTAGAGGAAAAAGATTTACAACCTGGGACGACCTTGAAAGACATGAATCGAAAGTGCATTGGACATTATCCATGCAGCCTCCTTACCAATGTGCAGCCGAGAATTGCAGAAGCAAAAAACTCTGGCCACGTCTAGATGACTTCAAGCAGCATATTCAACGAATACATCCAGATGAGAACGAAGAAATACTCATACGCAGGTGAGTTTGTTCTACTTGAGATCATGTTGGTTTCCGCCTCACACGTCTAGATCTGCCACACCTTCATATCGATGTGCATCGACAAACTGTAGAATTAAAGAGAAAATATGGCCCCGTTTGGATAATTTCAAGCAGCATATTCGGCGACTTCACACAGATGAGAACGAGAAAGAGCTCATCTTCAGGTGAAATTACTATGCTCTAGTTCATTATCGTTCGCATTTAACACTACTAGGTCGATCTACAAGCCTGTCTTTGAGACATCCTCGAAACATCACGAAGGCAAGATGGTCTGCAACCGTGAAGAATGTCTCGGATTGACCTTTTACCGCCAATGCGAATGGAGGTATGTACATTTTTCTCTACCTAGTACCTATTCCTACTAACAACCTTTATAGAAAACACATGGATAAGCACAACCCTCCCTACAAATGCAATGTTAAGGGCTGCGAGAAGCTACAAGGCTTTATATCCAGCAGCAGCTTACTACATCATAAGCGTGAGGTGCATAAAATGCACCCAACGCTCGACTCACAATTCCTTGGCCACAGTTCGAACCTTGAGACACCCAGTCAAAGCAAGGTTGGCACTCAAAAGGGCGCATCAAGTAGAGGTCAAGGTACATATAATGGTGCCCATCAATCGTCAGTTGACTCCTCGGTGCCAGCTCATCCAGAATCTATGGCAATGAGAAAAGAGGATCCTCCTCAGCCACGCTTCAATATTCCGACTGAAAGGACTCTACTTAACATCGACCAGCTGATTATCGACTCCAATGACTTAGAAGAATTGGAGGAACTGAAACGGCAAAAGCGACTGCTTCAAAATAGACAGGCCGCGTATGCACTCCGATAGCACTTTCGTCTACTTTTCTATTCCTTTTTATGGGCTAACATGAGTGTAGGCTTGACGCTCGAGACCGCAAAATTCAAGATGGGGTGAACGCTACAACGGCCTCTCAAGCACTACAGTACCAGACCCAATCCGGCACACAATTGCCTACAGGCCTTTTGAACAACACGTTTCATCCGAACTACTCCGCGCAGCCCTCGTATCAGGATCCATGGGACCCACCAGACCGTTCAGAAATCTCAGATGTTCTATCTGACCAGTACCCACAAGAATTTCCAGATGTTCCGCGGTCTGGCTATGTCACTGCTAGCCCAGTGCTTGAATCGTACCCTAAAGGCGTCAACCCTCCAAGCATAATTAATGATGTAAGATTGTGGACGATGGACTATTCCGACCCAAGCTATCCATTATCGCCAAACGAGTCTGTGATGCCTAGCTTTTCTTCGATGAACGATCACAACAGCATATCATATCCGGGACGAACCACATCCCAAGTCCCAGTTTCCTCCACCTTTGGTGATGCTTTTCCTTCAAAGTTTCCTGATTACCTAGGCCGAGGCGTAGAGACTAAAGAATTTCTTGAACAACAGCGGAGTTACAGCGAAGAAATTTTTGAAAATCTTTGGAACCGACCACACGGACCCGCTTACGATTCCAACCCCCCAGCAACTACAGAAGGCGACAACGCTCCACAGGACGCCCAACCGACCCCATCCTCTGCATCTCCTTTTGCTCCACCATCGCCTAGCCAGAATATGGTCAAGGAGCAGCTAGATATTGAACCCGGCATCGCATCTGACAATCCCCAGACTACGAAGACCCCACAGGATGAGGCAGATACTTGGGAAGAAAAAGAAAAAGAGACACCATTTTTCCAACACCTGCTCAAGCTCAATGAACCACACTGCGCCAATTGCTACCGCGTAGATACTCTCGTATTCCGCATGGTAGATGGATTTACAAAAAATGTTTGTAGTGCCTGTGGTGTGGAGGCTATACAAGACGTGGGTTTCGAGTAGTCGGATCATTTCAGAACATCGTTCGTGCATGAGACTTTTTCGGATTCACAACTTTTGGACCAATGTAAGATTTTTTTGCAGGAGTTGAGGGAATGGGGATCTTTATTACTCGCAGGAAGAAGCATTCGAGTTCATTTCATTCAATTAGGATGGTTCAGCACTAGAAAAGCATGCAGAAACTCCATTCCATCTCCAGTAGCGCTCAAAATCCGCAACCTATGCCCAAATGCAATGATACGATATACCTAAATACGAAGTCCATTTACACCACAATTCTAGATCTACATAACGCAATCAATTTCAGCCAAGCATCACACACCATCAAAGCCGAAACAAAATAACACCACCACTTGCACCTCCACTCGAACACAAAGACAACCTCAGCTCAATACGCCTACCCACATCTCAAATAAACTAACTTATCCTACATACTTTCTTCCCACCCCTTAAACCCATCAAACCCTCGATGCCCCCATAAACCCCCCATACACACATTCCCCAAGCCAAGCACTCTACTGTTTCATCGCACCACCACCACCAACCTAACCTACCCTCCGCTCCGATGTGCCTCAGGCACCTATCAGTTCCTCTCCCCTGCATCCCGTCCCAAAGGGGGCGGGGAAAACGGGGGAAAAGCAATAAAAAGAGGAAACTAAACTCCGATTTACCTCTGCCTCATGCAAGTCACCATCATCGCCACACGTGCATTAGAAAAGGGGAGAAGTGAGCGAGGTGACGAAATTTAAACTTCATACCCACACCACCTCGAAATAATACTCTTGCCGCCCTTAGCAGCTTTTTATCCCAGCAGCAAGCCCTCCTCCTCGTATGCTTTCCATCCCTACGGCTGAGCTTCGGGTTCGTTTGTTCGTTCCTTGTATTTGCCTTTGCGGACCTACTTATACCACCTACCTTATTTAAACGTTGAGGCTCATCTCGTATCAAGAATCCGGTGAGTTTACGCAATAATCGCTCCGATTAACACCCACGTGCAGCATCGGCTCTCCAAACGGGCATTGCCGTTGATTTGCCCGGAGAGCGCCGAGCACACAAACCTGGTTAGATAGTCGGAACCCTGAGATGGTTGTTACCCTCTTTCAAGGGCATGTTCCGGTGCGGGTGGACCCTAGGAAGACTTGTCCTCGGACCGTGCACTTTGTAGATGTAATACGAGCAACTATTCCGATGGTCACCTCACCGCAGAGTGCAACCTTGCCTCCTGCAACATTTTATCAAGAAGAAACGGCCGATTAGCAGATCATTATAGAACTACTGTGCGGCTGAACACACTCCATCTGAGGTAGCTGGGCGTACGTAGCCTGACTCAACTGCTATTGAACAAACAAATACAACGCGTTCATCCATGTACGCGACGAAACGCTGGGTCCGCGTTGGTCTGGGTTTTAACTCCAAACCTACTCTCACGATATCAGCCGGTTGTGGGCAATCGTCCGCAAGAGCTTGTCAGGCTTGTGCAAAGCTTAGTGGTCTAGGCGAATACTGTGAGGCAGTTACAGCTGAAAAATTCAGTCTGATATGAATCTACTGGTGGTTTATATCGATACCAGTAGCTTAAGCCATTGTCTATCCTCTCCTTCAGAAAACGCTGGCATCCCGCATAAGGAAAAGCAGCGATACTACTATTATTACGGCAGGTTCTGCCTGGGGTAGAAACAGTGTCTGAGCAATGCCGTCTAAGCGGGGGTGGAGAAGCGGGAGGCGAGCTAGGAGAATTGAAGCTTGGCCATCACAAAATGTCGGAATAAACGTGTGGCGGACTGAATCTGGCGTTGAGCTGGCTGATTACTTGGCGGTGATGGTTTGTGCTGTCAATTGCAGATCCAAGAGCCAACGTGCAATCAACTCATTACGGCTCTGTACTAGATTTGACATAGGAAATAAGCAGAGCCGAGGATCTGCGATCTGGCATGCGTGTGACCAAAGTGAGTGATTATGGTGCTCCAAAGCAGCGGTATTCTGCGGTCCCTTACTGGGCGTCAGCATTGAAATCTGAAGTGCTGGTCCGGTGAAGCTTGCAAACAAAGTTCGACTAGTATTCAACTAAACAAGTGATTAGTGACAACTAGCGCGCCCACGCGGGTCATGCGCTCCAAGAACGCCGAGAAGAAATCAGAGAAGCACTAGGTGATTTGACAGCGGATTAATAGCCTGCGGCAACTTAGCACAGTATTGGGGTGGAGATTCGGAGGTTTTGACGCTTGAATGGCGCAGGCGCTACCCAGATGCTATATTCACAATAGTCACGTCCATGATGAGCTCCATTCACTAAAGCTCACTTGGGCAGGTCGGAATGGACATGGAGACAGATGAGGAAAAAGAAAATATAGAGTTAGAAACGCCAAAATGCAAACAGTTCCCTTCTAGACCGAAACGCCAAGGGATATTCTCTTAGAGCCCACTTAGTCAACAGGTGCGTGCTTGAAAAGGAAAGACACACTCTCGCCGTTGTGCGTCCGTCTGCAAGCTTCGGCAAGCTATTTTAAAGTCAACCAACTGTCCAAAGGGTATGTCTAACCCAAGTAATGCGGTCTAAAATGTGAAAGTGGATGAAAGGGGTAGTTCACGACAAGAAAGGTAAGAGCTCACCGTTGGACTAATGTCGATCGTCTCAATCCGGTCACAAACCTCTTTCTTGTCCTCATGAGGAACGGTGTTCGTCACGACGATCTTCTTCAGTTTGCTGCCGTTCAATGCTTCGATAGCGTTTCCACTCAAGATGCCGTGGGTAACGATAGCGATGGCGTCCTTGGCTCCGTGCTGAATCACGACATCTGCGGCTTTTACTAGAGTGCCGCAAGTGTCGGCCATATCATCAACGATAATCGCAGTTCGGTCTTTGACGTCTCCGACCAAGACCATTCTGGAGACCTCATTTGGACGAGCACGTTCCTTGTGAATAAGCGCAAACCCAAGATCGAGTCCATCAGCAATGGAGGTTGCCCTTTCTTGACGTTAGTAAAGTTATGAAGCGAGAGAACGTGGTGGATGCAAGCTATGCCAAAGCGAACCTTGGCAAGCATGTTATTCTTGGAAAAGCGTATTGGGAGGGAGTGATTTAGCCCTGGATGCTTGGGCTTACTCCCGAGAGACTCCTGTGCTCGAGTATGCATCGTGAAGTGGAAGGCTTCATTACCTTTTGGCACCACCGGCATCAGGACTGACAATAACGCAGTCCTTCACATTCAAGTTTTCACGTATCCACCTCAATGTGCTCGGTTCCGCATACAGGTTATCAACAGGAACGTTGAAGAAACCCTGAATCTGGCTGGCATGTAAGTCCATGGTTATTACGTGATTGCAGCCGGCGGTTTGAAGCATGTTGGCCATGAGCTTAGCCGTGATGGGGGCCCGGGATTTGTCCTTCTTGTCCTGACGCGCGTATGGAAAGTTGGGGATCACGGCGGTGATACGGCGTGCAGAGGCTGTCTTGCATGCATTGATCATAATCAGGAGCTCCATGAGGGCATCGTTGATGTCGCCAGGTGGGGTTGATTGCAGGATGAAGACTGAGGCCTTGGTAAGCTAGGGTGTATCAAGGATGAGTCGCTCGCGGGAGGGCTTCTACCATCCTCGTCTCTAACAGACTCGCCAATTGTTACGGAAGTTTCCTGGTTGGAGTACTGGAGCACCAGAATCTTGGTCAATTCTATTCCAAGCCTGTCAATGGTTAGTGAAGCCGTTTGAGGTCTGACGCGGGCACCCCACCACAGCCGGTGGCGCAAGAAAGAGGCTTACCTATCCGCTACAAGGCGCGCAAGCTGCGGGTGGCTATTGCCGGTGAGGAGTTTGATGCTGTTGGTGGCCATTGTGGAATATGCCGTCACATATTGAAAGTCGGAAGTCCAAAACTAGACTCATGAGAGTCCCAAAAGTTTTTACGCAATAGGGCAAGCACGGGCCGGCCCCGCTCGGAGTTCGGCAAAACGTACCGCCGCTATTTCTCCTCGAGTGCCTATCACCTAATAAGCTAACCGGCCACCGTTGAGCCACAGGAAGCCTTACGCACCTCATTGCTTTTGCAACGACATTGCCGGGAATGCTCGCCTTTCCGTGGGTGACTACGATGAATAATTGCCTTTACCAGTTCAGCCTGATAACCTGAATGTCGGTGGTATCGTCCATCGCAGCTCCCGGGGCGAGTTGGTTTTCACTACAGCTCTGAAACACCAAAGCTCCCCAGTTCATTTGCAGCTACCCACGGGCCCGGCCCAGTTATCTCATATCGACAAGCCATGATTAGATTACTTGCTACTTGCTTTCGCTCGTCCCGCTGTTCTAGAGCACGAGCTGTGACGTTGGTCACCGGGTACGTCGGGGAATAACTTGCACTCGTCCCGCGCATCGGAAACTGTTGGATTGAACCTGAGGCAACACTATCCTCTCCAGGGTGCAAGAGCACCTATCCTCCTTCCGCTCTAGTTCTTGGTCTGCCGCTTCAGCCATCCGCTACTCATGGTTTGCCAGCCCATGGGCTCCACCACTGCCTCTCATATGATCAAAAAAAATGGGAAATGCAGCAGCAGTTGAGGCCATCACAGTCCCCCATCACATTAAAATTTGATTACTAGGACTACGAAGTTCAGGGCTAACAAAAAAAATATTCAGCTGTTGTTCATTACTCTGGAGCCTTATGTCCCGTATTTCCCACAACGTAAGAGGCTGCTCTGCACTCTAGGCGTTGCCTCAAACCCCTCCACATCATGTTCTAGCGTGCTTGTTTGATCTACATTTGACCCTCACATTGGCCCAACCCCCAGTGGAACCATGGTCGCTTAAGACCGTAATCAGGCTCTGCAGAAACTTGTTTGCTGTCAGGTTCACAGGGGAGCAGAGTGTAAGGTACTTGGCACTGGAAAATCGGTTGTCATTTCAAAGAAGGGCCCCTGGTAGGCCTGAGCTCTCGAAACATGATACACTGCAATGACATGCCTCCGCCTTTTGGACTCCAGACAGCCCAAGATGAAACGCCACCCCCACTCCCCCGTGAATCCGCCATCAGCAAACACCTCGCTGCCTGCGTTGAGAAGAAGTATGAAGAAAAGTAAAATATGCTGAATGTGCTGACCGACTTGAAAGCAATGATGCGGTCCGGGTATCGCTAACGACCCAGTAATACAAAGGCAAAAAAACAAATGCTATGGCGAAAAAAAATGAAACGCCAATGTGAAGATATGGTCTCCAAACCTGTCCATCAACTGCATAATGATGACATGGAAGAATAATGAACATATAGACAGGCCGTAACAACATACTACATTGAGAAGATTAATGAGAAGGGTTTTGGTGAAGGATAGAATGTCTGTGGGAGAGAGAATTAATGAAAAGTAAAGCCAGTGAAGGCCGTGTGGCTGTTTCTGTGCGCGCGGTAAAAGTCAAAAGCCAAGTTGTCATTTCGCATATACAAGTTGTTTAGCATGTTTGCTCGCACATCTTGCCGATTGCCTTTTCGATATCAGAGAAGAGGTTGAGAACATGTCCGTCGGCGTAGATTTTGATGGACTCGACATCTTTGCGGTCCACTCGGGCAGGGCTATCCGCTTTGACAGGGCTCCTTGGTGGTGTGGACTCAGCTAGATCGGCTGGCCCAGGGTTAAGCACTAGTGCGGCAGCAACGTGCTCTAGTAGCTTTTGGCGAAGACGCAAGCGTCGATTTTCGGCTTGCTCGAGCTTGAGGATAAACTCGTCGATTGAGCTATCCAGCTCGGCCAAAGCTTCTTCTTGTTTGAGTAGTGATTCGCGGGAGAAGATAACAGTCTCTCCGCGTTTGAGGTAGGAAATCATGCGGCCATGAAGCTTTTGACGTCCTGCTCGCAGAGACTTGTAAGTCCTGCGGAGATAGTCACAGCGCTCATCGAGTGCTCTAAGCTCCTATAAGATGATATCAGCATTGAGAGTATCCAGGGTCAGAAGTGAGTTAGAACTTACTCTTGACATGGCAGCGACGTCACGTTTGTTCAGAATTTCAAACTTTCCAGCTTGGTCATGAGCTTGCTTATGCAGAATCTCCTTCTCTGAATCATCCATACACATGGTGGCCTCTGGGATCCGCATTCCCTTGGGCATTTGCCAGGGGTCTGGTGCAGAGCCGTCGGGATTGTTTGCCTCTGAGCATGTCCGGCTTCGTTGCCTCTTACTTGACCTGCGAATAGGCCGTCCACGATCCATCACCGATGACTCTGACATGTTCCTGCTGTGAGAGGCCATGTGCACGGTCATTGGGTCCCGCTTCTCGACTCTGGGTGATGATCGAGTTCCGATTACGCTGGATGGGGAGCCTGCGCTGAAAGGGTTCGATATAGCCGATAGCGGAGTAGGAAGTGGAGGGTTAACGTTAGGCGAACGTCTGCTTTCGAGAGCGCTAAGAGGTGTGGTCATGCCAGAAGTGGCGGAAGCTGGGGTAGTAAGCTGTGTTCGGCTTGACTTGGAGTTCAGCTTCAGAGGGGAAGGAGACCCTTTGCGTTCGGCTGCGGGTGACTTGGGAGGTACTTCCGGGGGTAGTTCGATGGTGTCAAGGACGCTGTTGGTATCTACCTTCAAGGCAGGCTTGCCTACGCCTGGGCTGAGTATGGGCGAGAGCGGCTTGCCGAGGCCGAGAAGAGGCGGAGCTTCAGGTCTGATGGCACTGGTGGTCTCTGCAATAGTTGGGGGGGTCATCTGTGGGATGGTTATAGGGGAAGGTCCAGTGACACAGGAGATCATAGCATCTCCAAATGGACCAACTCTCCAGCTCGTGCCGGGGGCACTGCTAGATCTCTCGTGGCCAAAAGCTTCGTTTGAAGTCTTGCGGAGAGGAGGTCGTCCTGGAATTGTGGCTGCAGGCAAATTAGCCTGGGCTCTTAAACGAGCAATATAGAGAGCACTTACGTGAATCAATGGCCATCTCTTGGACCGTCGTCATGGTTCCACCAAGCTCTGGTACGCTAACCTTTCGCCTCCTCGACAATGAACCACTTCGTTGCCAGAAGGGTACGGATTCCTGGGTTGGTACGGCAGTGTCACTCAGTGAGGTGGGAGAGCGACCCATTGACAAGGCAGAAAGTTTGTCGGATGATAGCGTAGGCCTGATAGAAGCGACGGGGCTCTTTGATGGTGACGGCCACAGCTGATACTTGGAGGCGGCAACCTGTGGGAAGCTGACCAGCGATGGGCTCTTTGATGGGTATGTGGTGGTTTCCTTCAACTCTTCGGTACCCTGAAGGTCCTTTAGCGAACGTGACTTGCGGGGCAGATGGTAATTCATTTGGAGGACCAAGTAGCTCAAGAGCACTTACGAGAAGTTTCGGGGACGTTTCTTGGGATATATAAACATTAGGTCTATCGGCGTTGGGCCTCATGCAATTGGCAATGTGTGTCATGGCCGCTGTTTGAGGTGCCTGTGGCTCACTGTCTGAACTGCAAGGTTGATGAGACTCGGGAGGCGGGCATGTCAAACATGAGAGTGTTCCCTGCATAGGGTTTGGCAAAACGGCACAGTGGTGCTTTAAGGGTGGCTCCCTCAAACTGCTATTGCTACATGCAACGACGAGGAGACCCCTGCAGGGAAAGAGTACCAATAGCAGGCGAAGCGGGTGTCCAGGCTTTTCGGGGGCGTGCTGAAACGGGCTTGTGAACCTGCAGTGAGGGCAGGGGTGGTGCATCATGGCCCTGTCTATAATTGGTGATGTATAGACGTGCTTGAACCGGCGAATCGACGAGTGCATCAGACGAAGACGGACCTGCACGCCTCCCAGAGCGTGCAAGCTCGGTGCGGAGCGACTCAAGCTGGTTACGGTAGAAGATGGTCGCGCACCTGACAAAGTGCATCACGGCGCAGCCCTGAGGAGGAAGATGAGCTGCTACTGCTAGAGCCGTACTTAGAGAGCCTAGAGCTTCGGGGAGCTGCTGAGAATTGGGGACAGTTGTGGACCACAGGCCTCAATCCGCTAGGCCTCCCTCTCTCGTTTCGTTCTGCTGGCGACCCTGCGAAGACTGCCTCTACTAACGGACAATCCACCCTCCAAGGGGCAACAAAGCCGCGCGGGGAGCAAAGGCAGCGTGCCAGCTCCTGCTAACGAGGTAAGCTAGCCCAGCGCCATTGAGCGTTGCTTGGCCCAGCGCCGCAACTTTTTGTTTTTCTGCGCCGCAAGTCCGAGATTTGACCTCAGGATGACATTTCTTGAGGCTGCTGCGGCATTCGTCGATGCTCGATGCTCAGCATGGCAGCTCTTCTCCGTGAGGGACGGAAGGATGGCCTCTGCGTAATATCGAGGCCGTCAAGGCATGGGCATGAAGCTGCATCCTTCGCGTTTGCCCCCGCCGCTCCCCATCCAGGTGCATGACGAGTGGGCACAGGATGCCTCAGGAACGAGCAGTGATGGGCGCAGACGGCTGAGGGGTGACGAAACGAACGTTGTGGGTGAGGGCGTGGGTGAAGACGAGGGGTGTGTAGGGTGTGTGCTGGGGTTTTGCTAGGGGTTGGTGGGTGGGATCTGCCGTCGCCCAGGGCCTGCCACGCGAGCGGAGGGACGGGCAGCCTGCCGACCAATCACAGCGGCCGCTTCTGTGACTGGCCTAGACGGCACACAGCTCTAGAGGCACACAAGCAACCACAAGTACCACTAAATAGTGTGTATGATGGATGTACTACGTATCAGTCCCAGCGGGGCCTGCACACTCTTCCTTCAGAACTTTCCAGATGGCTATGATTGCTTCCCCTCTACGGATACTCTTTTATTAATGTTAATGCTTGCGGCAACGTGGGGCCACGACCAACTGATTCAGAGCTACCCTCTTTTTTTTTCTCCTTGCCAGGCCTGGGCATGATTGAGGGCTGCAGAGTGCGAGATTGATGAGCTTCTCGCCGGCAATCGCACCAGCAGCAGCTTCAACAGCTTCAGCATGGCCAAGAGACCCATCTGACTTGCTGTCGTCGCCTTTGTCAAGTCAGCGGCCGGCGGGAGAATAGAGCCTACACTGGAGCAATCTGTACGCACCTCAACTCGCATATCCTCTTTACCCCATGCCCCATGCTGCCTGCGAGGCCTACAAGGCCTGCTTGATACTCTGCGTGCGCATCCTCACCACCATTGGGGACGAAGAAAACCCCCGCTCACAAACCCCTCCAGTGTGCTCTCATCCCGTGTTGCACCCTGTGCCTCACCGTCTTTTGGGGAAATTATCTTCACCCTCCCCGTTGATAGCATAGGTTCAATATTTATTTCTCTGCTACTCGACAAGTGTGACTGAGTGCCCGCCTGTCCGCCTGCCAGAGCCTTATAGCTAATCTTATCGCTTAGGCACGGTCTCCAAATCCTGTGTTTGAGAAGGAGAAGAGCAAGGCGGCGGCGCTGTGGTCCTCGAGTAGGCCTAGTCGCTCGTATGGCCATGAGGATTCGCCCGCTCTGGATGCGAACTTGCTCAGGTTCTGCTTCATCGGCTGGGCCATGCCCGTTATGGCCTGCGCCTCCGCGGGTTCTCTGACCCGCATCCTGCATCATCAGGTCAAATAGAGTGCAGATGCATCCACCAAGCTGCTAATTCACACCGTCTGCACTTGCGGTCCGCGCAGATCTCGTCTTCCCGCTGCTTCAGAGTTTTTTGGCCATGCGACGACCATGAGGATGATTGTCGCAATGGATGAACATGATACGGCGTGCTAATTTCGTCGATTCAGAGGCAGTTGAATGTTCAAGGGTCAGTAGTCAGTGGTCAATATTCGCCGCTGAGGCTGACGGCCTCGCTTGGAGACAGAATGGCGAGCGCAGGCTGGTCTGAGCTGGACCCGGTGGTCAATACGGTCTACGGGCTGTGGCTGGGGACCCGGAGAAGTGACTCTTGGGAATTGGGACGGCGAGAGCAAGTCCCTTCTTGCGAACAAGAGGCCACCAGTGTCATCTCCTGGGACTGTTTCTGACTGGGAAATGAGTGGGAGATAGTCGGACAGAACGGCAGACTATCTTTGCACTGTAATCCACAGCACCACTTGGCAATCCCGGGTCAGTCCTTGGGCGACTACAGCATGTACCTGAGGACCGCTGGCCAGTCGACATTACATTACCTCTATCTGTGTGAAACGTATTTTCAACTTCATTTCCTTCTGGTCATCCCTCTGGCGTCGCCCGTAGGCCATTCCTTTCCGGGTCGCCGTCCGCGAGGCCGTCGAGATGCAAGTCATGCCCGGAGAGCACGCCAAGCACGCAGTGACAATAAGCTTTGGACAGTTCGCTGCACAGACAGGCACTGATTCGCACAGCGTCAGAAACGTACGATTCACTACATCCGTCTACACCGTCTTCGGCCGCCCGCTGGTAGAGACGCCCTGGTTTATTGGTGCCCTGGTCGATTGCGCCCGTTCTGCCCGTTCGCTGCCCGTTCGTTGCCCGTCTTGCCCGCTGATGCTCTCCCTTTTACCTGCGTCAGTCTACGACTCTGCGGGTTGGCGTGTCTGCAACTCCCCAATCCTGCGCGTTGCAGCAGCCATCCCATCCAAAAGCAGCCATGGTTGTGACGAACAAGTAACGGCATCGCTATATCGAGAGCAGCCTGCATGTCGTCACATCTTTTGAGAATGCGCCGCCTCTAGGGTAGGAGATGATTGCGCTACAGTAGGTCCACTAGGTGCTCTCGCTACTCGCCCGTACTGCCAACTGATACGATTGATAATTTATCCTCAGTTCGCAGGCACACAGTTTCTTGCTTACACTGCTGCACTCTGCACACCCCCCCCCCCCCCGGCCCCCGGGCGAGGTGTGACAGGCCCGCCCACATTGCAGTGTGAAACAGTTGGCCACTCAAAATCTACATCGATTTTGGACATCACAACGCCGCATACCAATCCAAGAATAACTCGTACCCCGAAGTTGGCGACGCCTCTGGTGTGCGCGTGGTGTCTCTGTTTCCCGCCTCAAACCCGCGATTCCGTATCACATTACATGAATCAATCTCCTCTCGACTACTGGCCTTCCCGTCTCCCAAGGACAATCATGATCCTCAGGTACCGTACCCTTTTCTTCACAAGCGAGAAAAATATCCCGCACGCGAACAGAGTACGAGAGGCGAGCGGGGAACTGAAGATCAGAACCCTTGGTCGCTCCTCACGGGGACCAGGACCACCTCGCCACGCGCGTCTCAGACAAGCACACGAGGGCAAGCGTCGCTGCACGGCCCGTTATCACAATCGCTGCTCCCGCATGATTGCATCCACCGTAAAGTCGAGAGGTGTCTGCGGTCTGCCATGGCATGGCTGTGTGTCAATATGTTGGGGATAAGGGAGCCCTAGGGAGAGACTTCCTCCATCCTCTCATGTCTCCTGTGTGAAAATATACCCTGGGCCAGCAGAATCGAAATTGCGCTCTGCAATGCCTTGCAAAGCCTTGCAAAAGAGAAGCAGAAGTCGAGTAATGACCCACTGCTCCCCCGCTTTCGATGCAAAATTGGGCTGCGGTGCTGGTAGCTGCCCTTCTCCTTCTCTCTTCTGCCGAGCGCAGCAGCCTCATGACGGACCTACTTATATCTTACACATTTCGAAGGACCTCCTCCGCCGACGCCTTCGCGCGCGCCGTTAAATGAAACTTGATCAGGGCGCGCACTGATGGCTTCTGGCTTCCTGGCTTCTGGTTTCTGGCTCTCTTGTCCAACCCTCCAACCCTGCAAAATCCCGTGGGTATGGCCGTAGCCCGGACGTAGGTACAGTAGGTAGTCGGGAGAAGCGAGCCCAGTGTAGCACAGCATTTCCGTCTGAGTAAGAACGAAACGGCCCGCGACGGATGTCACTGCCGATTCAGGCAGCTACCACCCGCACCCACCGTGGCTACCAAGTTAGGACCAACCCGCCAGCAGGCCGAAGAATGTCTCGTCCCGCGTCTTCGAAACTTCCAAAATCTCCTTGTACAGTAGTCAGGGCAATCGGTTTTTATCTTCCTATCGGTCCGCTGACGATTGCCACCAGGAATAACTTTTTTTCTTCTGGTAGCGCTCTCAGCCTCTCACCACTCGTATTCGCCATCCACCCACACGGCCTCAGATCTTACCTCCAACTACCCGTCACTCCGACACAAGGCACAATCCAACAAAGTGACTTTGCAGCAGGTCTCTTGTTCTAAAAGTGTACCCACCTTTGCGACTGTGAAGCTACCGATCTCGATGCTGACATTGCATGGATGAACATCTCGATCCTACAGTAGTACCAGTCATCACGGGCTACCGAATTTCATCGTCCCCTCAATTTACACTGCAGCGGGAAGGTTTGAAGCCGAAGGATCGTGCAGCGCCCAACCCACCCATCATTCGTCAGGCGCTTCTGTGCGGTCAAAACGTGGGCTTCGCACAACCATCACAAACTCTCTGTCTGCGACTGTGATTGCGACTGCTGCGGCTGTGATTGCAACTGCAACTGCAACTGCGACCGTTGCTGTTCGCTACGCCACACGTGTGTCGCCCACACCAGACTTCCGATTCGATACCAAAATTGAGTCCGCCATGGCTCGCATCCTCTGTTGCGATTGTCTCGTCTCCGCTTCACATAAAAATCCAACCTGCGCTCTCTTCAACCTTTCCGTCTGTGATTCGTTACCAACATCTCCCCCCAATCATCCATAATCCTTCCCTCCCGTTATCATATTCTCCCGGTATATCACCCATGACCCCTCAATCATATGATCCAGGAATATCCTGTTATACCCACTTCCCTGCCAGCGTAACCGTTCATTATCGATAAGCGCACAAGCACAGGCTCGTATTCTCCAATCATTCTCTTCGTATATTTTCGGCTAATTCTAACATCGTGGAGAAAGGGTCTCCTGCACGAAACGCAGACCTGGTGTCGGGTTGCGAAAGAAACCATGCCCGGCAAACAATCGATGAAAGCCACCAATTGCTCGATCTTGTGCAGTGGTACGTTGTACGACCTAAGCTCGAAATATTCTCCGGTCTATCATGGTCCGCGTTAGCCAGAATACCTACAGCACATGTACAGCATACGAACGATTCTTGATGGTCATACGGCCATTCATACGAGGGAGGTGCGCAAGACAGCGTGGCAGTCGGCTCTTAACGCTTGCCTATCGACGCCATTCACTCGGAATTTGGAGGCGAGGAGACTGTGCGCTGATGATTTCCCCCTCGCTGGTATACCACCTATATTCACCATGGCTATATTGAACGCCACACAACCAATATCTTGGTCGAAGGGTCTGAGTTGCGCAGGCTTTCCCCGCAATGATGTTCAGAGGCGCTATAGGATGGCTATATTACAGCTGCGCTTCATAAATCCAGACTTTTGGTAGAGCGTCAACAGGCCATTTTCTATTTTCCCGGTAGGAAAATGTGGGACAAAGAGGATGCAAGAAGACCCCTTCGTACCAGAGAATGTATACAGATGTAGAGTTACAGACAAATATGGTTCCATGGATACACAAATGGTACAAATGTTTCAACATATTACAAGTGTTAGTACAGAGTAGAGAGTCATACCATTTTCTTCTCCATCCATCCCTGCCAAGATATGCGTGGCTCTTGAAAATAACCTCCTTGACACAAGGACCAAAATTCCAGCTCGCCTTTTACCCTGAAAGAGAACTTTTTTCCTTTTCCTGCACCTGGCCCTTCACATTTGTGCATCTGCACCCCAGACAATTCGGCAGGCGCAAACCAACTCGCCCAAACTTTGGCTTGCTTTGCTCTAGGGATCAGCAATGCCACCACACACTTCTCCTACCCGGCACCTACAGGAACAACGCACAGTTCCTAACCCTTATCGCCGCATCCTATCCATCCATCTACCCGCGTAGACCCAATCCTCCACAGCATGGCTTGCCCCCTGGCCGCATACAGCAAACATGCGGTCCCCCCCCTCTCCTCACACTCCCCAAGCTCAACCCCACAATCCAATCTTCCCTTTTACCTTAGCTCGACACCCAATCTGTCGACAAGCAGCATTCTCAACCGCTCATGCAGCTCGTTCGTCTCGTCATTCGTCAGGGTTCTTTCCAAAGACCGGTAATTGACACGGTAGCACAAGCTCTTGCGACCCGTTTTCGGATGCACGAATTCATCCACCAGACGCACGTCCTCGGCCAGATCGCCGCACACCTCGCGCGCGATCTCCATGACATCGTTTTCGTGGAACGCGGTGGCAGACCCTGCTGGGGCGCCGGGCTGGGGTGCGATGGGGGATGCGCCTCCCGCGGCACTAGATGAGGTCCTGAGCCAGAAACTCACGTCCTTGAAGCAGGCTGGATATTTGCTGAAAGGGACGAAGCGTCTAATGGGTGTGGACTCGCTGAACTGAGACAGAAAGCGTGAGTCTGTGCTCCAGAAGAGACGGATGTCAGGGATCTTGTAGAGGAGCATAGCGATGCGTTCGAGACCTAGACCAAAGGCCCAGCCGAGTCGATTGGGGACTGAGGCGTTGTTGAGAATGGGCTGTTGGACGACGCCGCAGCCCAGTACCTCGAGCCAATCGCCCTGCCAGAAGACCTCGAGTTCCCAACTAGGCGACGTGAAGGGGAAGTATGCTTCTACCCAGCGGACCTTCAGGGGTTCTTGATCGGCAGCTGGAGTTCCCGCTGTAGGTTGCTGCCCTGCGTCTGCGCTTTTTGCGGCATTGAAAATGGTGACTACCATGTCCTCGAGACTCCTTTTCAGATGCGCCGCAATTGCCTCGACCTCCTCGGGGGAGTGTGCGCCGTCTTGAAGCGGGTTGGCGGCGTAGAAGGTGGAATTTGGATCTTCGACGTTGATGTCGTGTTTGGGGATTTTTTCTACGTCTTCCCAGATTAGTTGAGCGAGCGTTTTGCCTTGTCGGACGGCTTCGTCGCGGTCCCAGGTTCGCGCTCCCTCCATTTGATGGAAAACGGGGTAGTGACTACGATCAATTGCATCTCGACGGTAGACATCTGCGGATATGAGGTAGCCCTCACTTTCATTATTGCGGAAGGTGTCGGCTTGGTGAGCGGAGGTGTGAGTTCGGAGGACGGTGTCCTTGTTCAGGTAGTATGTATCGGTCCTGTTTCGTCCAACGTGATCTGGGGGAAATCCTAGGGAGTCAAAGTTCTGGCCTGTAGTGACGATGGGGAAGAGACTATTGTGTGCCTTGTAGCCCGGAAAGCGTGATTCGATAAGTTTACGTGTGATGGTGAGCGGATGGTCTGGTTGAAGATGAAGACGGCGGGAGATAGCAGATAGTATCGATGGTGGCGTGTTCATCCATTCATCTGTTTGATATGTTTTGCCCTCTACTTTTATCTCTTTTGGCCATGTTCCTAACTCTTCCTTAGATAACGAACTTTGCATGAAGTTGGACATGTTGATGATAGAAATGATCTAGCAGGGACGATGAAATAAAGGACGGAACAGAAACATTTTTGCATAGCGAATGCCTCTTAAATCCACAAAATAATTTCCCTAATATCACAAGGAAATACCAACACTATAGATTCATGCTAATTCCCTTAGGAAAGGAGAGAGAAGTCACATGATCTCTACATACCTTGTGAAATATATCTTATTGATGAACATTGCCACGACCAGGGGGAGAAAGACGGTCTCTGTGTCCGGAGCAGAACTCTCCGGTTCAATTGACGGCACAATGCCGAGGATATCGGACGAATCTGCATGTTCACGATGCAGTTGTGGTGTTGAGGTTGGCCTATGGACGCGTTTGAACCCCGAGAAAACGCACGCGATGCCAAGTGCCGTCCGTGCATACCGAGCGATGCCGAAACTCAATTTTCGGATGACGTCCGTTCTCCTCGGCTTGACATTACAACGAACAATCCCCAACTTTTCTCAGGAAACTCTTACGGATTCGGGCGTCCAGTTCTCGGCCGGCTATATGCAGCTTCTGCACAGATCAAGTACACAATGTCGGCCCTCCAGAAGCCGGTGAGCGCACCGGAGCTGAAAAAGAGCGAGGATGTTAAAAAGACACCGCTCATATATCCCTTCTGGTTTGGAGGAAGCGCAAGCTGCTTTGCGACATGTTTTACGCATCCGCTGGATCTAGGTATGTTAAGTATCAGTGTAATTGTTATGCTCTAGTACTAATTCCTCGATAGTAAAGGTATTTCTGCCCGAAAATTCGTAGCGGTGAACGAACGCGTGCTTACAGGAGCAGGTCAGGTTGCAAACTCAAGCACAATCCGGGCCGCGGTTGAATATGGTGCAAATGTTTAGCCATGTTGCGAAGAGTGATGGGCTCATGGGCCTATACCGTGGTGTATGTACCTTCGTAGTCTCTGTGCGAATGGCAGCAACTAATCCTGTCATCAGCTTTCCGCCGCCCAACTCCGCCAATTGACGTATAGCATGACCCGTTTCGGTGTCTACGAGACCCTCAAAACCCGCATGACGAGCTCCGATAAGAAACCGTCCTTCGGAGCCCTGGTCGCTATGGCGTCCATATCCGGATTCCTTGGAGGATTTGCGGGAAACCCAGGAGACATCTTAAACGTGCGAATGCAGCACGATGCGGCGCTCCCACCAGAGCAGCGGAGGAAATACAAGCATGCTTTAGACGGTGTCGTGCGCATGGCACGTGAAGAAGGCGTTGCAAAACTATGGAAGGGTGTTTGGCCGAATTCTTCAAGAGCAGTGCTTATGACGGTTGGACAGTTGGCAACCTATGATGTCTTCAAGCGGATTCTACTCGAACGTACAGCTCTCAAGGATAACCTGACGACTCATTTCACGGCTTCCTTCCTTGCAGGCTTCGTAGCCACGACGATATGCTCACCTGTCGACGTTATCAAAACCAGAGTCATGAGCGCGCACGAACACAAGGGAATAATACGACTAATATCAGATATTACGAAAGCGGAAGGCCTGCGGTGGATGTTCAAGGGATGGGTACCAAGCTTTATTCGTGTCGGCCCACATACCATTCTCACATTCCTCTTTTTAGAGCAGCATAAGAAAATATATCGAAAAGTTCAGGGTTTGGATTAGACGAAGAACGAAGCGTAATTCAGCACATGAAAGCTTATGCATGGCGGGGAAGAGTGTATATCAGGTCGAGCATTGTTTTTCTGATACCATTGGTTGATCATTTCGGGCTGCATTCGAGTTCAGTGCTATCTCGAATACCGCATCTGGCGGCGTTACTTTGACTGTTTATTGCATATAGATTTGCCGTAAATAAAAGATTCGTACAATGGGTGGTTGAAATATTGAATCATTTGCTTAAGCATGGTATTTTGTGTCTGAATACATTGGAGTACAGCTACGGAATTTTTTTCCTTGGTTTAGTTTTTTTGGTTTTTATTAAAAAAAAAAAAGGTCTACTAGCACAGATAATTATAGATGGGTTGATTTTGTGAGGTGAGGCTTCATACTGATTTTTCTATTTTCTATTTTCCTTTTTTTTTTTCATTTTAATGACAAGTTCATCTACAGTCGTGATTAATATATTCACACATATACTCAGTTGGTGAACTGGATTGTAGACACCCAGCATAATCACCAACCTCGAGAAAGCCACTCAAAAACCAGATACGGATATATAATAAAAAAATCTTGAAAGATAAAATACTTGCTGACAAAATGTATAAGTTAAACTAGTGTGCCAAAAGGGGCCAATGTTGGAACCCCCAAAAAAGGTAAGAAAACTCCAATATATATAACGACTGCTAAAACACGCCGAGGAGAAGGCGCAGGAAGGACTGGTGGGTATATAATGATAATCTAAAAAGAAGAATTAAAAGAACACAAATTTCCCCTCATTCCAGCAGCACCAAAAGGACACCCATGCTCCAAACCATGACGAAGCCATCGTCTTCCAACACCATCCCACAAACCCGACTCCTGAATAAATTAAGACCCACCAATAACGCCTACAGCCCTCCATTTCTGATCCGCACCCCTCGCAACCGGCGTCTGGTCCCGAATAGCCTGAGCCGGAATGCGATACATTACCAAATACTCACCCCAATGCAAAAAGTCCCTTTCCCTCTCATCTACCACGGCTCTCCCATTCCCCAACCCATCATCCCCACTCAGCAAATCCGCCGCCCGAAATACAGGACCTCTAGCAAAATGCCGCGTATCAATCGTAACGACGAACGTATCCTCGCCGTACTTCTGGCTGAGGTACCGGGCTACGCTCTCAGCATGGGCAAGATTGTCGTAGACGCTGATGAAGGGGGAGGAGATGTTGGTTTGCTGGTTCAGATGTGCAAGGCCGAAGCGAGAGAGGGCCGATGTGTAGTTTACGATTGTGGTTTGGTTCTTTGCGCTGAAGCCTGTGGAGAAGGCATAGCGGGTTTGGGCTGATGCGCGGTGCACGCGGTAGACCAGGGAGGGAATAGCTGTTGGTGGTGTAGCGGACTGAGTGGTTGCACAGGCCTGGGTGGACGTGACAGTGTATATTGCTGGGCGCAGGGTTAGTAGGTTTGGGCTAGACTGGCTTGGGGTCTGCGTGCGAGGTACGTACCGGCCATGGTGATCGTCGTGCCAGATGATACTGGGATCTCTCGAGGCGCTATGCAAAATGGGCACCTTGCCTATCACAGCCGGGAACAAAAGAAGTATTGAGAAAAAATGCAATAAATAAAGAAAGAATTGATTAGGGGTGAGGAAGCCAAAGTGGCACGACGCTGAAATGGCAGATGGGGCTAATGCGGCGCAGGAGGAATAAGACAGGATTTCTTGTTTAGTGAAGGATTCTGGGAATAAGACGAAGGATATACCTGGGCAATGTGTCCTTCAATTAATACCTACAAAAACCCATAAACCAAGAAGGGGCGGTGAATAAAAAAGAGAGACGCCCAAACGGACTCTTGTTCAACAACGCATCATATTGCAGCAACGTCGCTGCCCTTCGTCTATACACGGCGATGTACGTTTACTTGTCTTGCTCGGACTCCACATACCGGCGGGGAAGCAAGTCTGTTAACTGTAGGCTGCCGAGTATGGGAGGAAAGAACGAGAGAAAATAAATGGAAACGGGTGGATCCTGAGGCCGCGGCCCCTAATGTGCATTCTCTTTGCATGCGAGGTAAGTGTAGCTAGTGGAGTGCGATGGAGGGTGAGCTGCTTCCGTAGGGACCTTATTTTAGGCTTTTTACCTTAGATCTTGTTGCACAGGTTTCGGGGAATAGGCCAGGGCTCCACTGTTAGCCGTGTTGACATACGGTGACGCTAGGGGTTAGTTCTAAATATACGAGAGGGGTGGGGACGTATAGTAAATTGCAAAGCAGAGAGAGAGAGATCAAATAAACAGAAAGGCAGAAAAGTAACTTTGAAGCCACAAGGCTGAAGCTACGTTAAGAAAATACATAAGAGGAATATTTCACCAAGGCAAACCAAGTGGTTTATGCCTTCGTTATGACCTTAGGTAATGTCATGAAGCTAAGTGCCGAAGTTAAGACACACCACCACACCTAACCCCACAAAGGTTACGCGCTCACGTAGATTAAGAATAAAAAGCAAAATCTTAGATGAGAGGTATCCGTGACCGACTGCAAGGCCATCCGCCCGTCCCTTCGCCCCCAAACGGGAACGCCGACGGCGTGGGCACTGCTGACGTTTGGGGCAACACTTAAAAACATCATCCGTTGGGCTTCTCGTGCTAAAAAGAGTCAGCTCGTTGGTGTCCCTCTGGTACCTAATATGGATGTAGGATAAATAAATAGATGAGTAGTATTCTAATCATGCAGTTTTCTGGTCTATCGCACCTTCGCCCGTTGATTGCGGTCTCACTGGCAAACACGGTTGGTGCTTCGAAAAGGCCGTGATTTGACCGATTCTCCTTCGGACGGAGTGCAGAGGAGCTAGCGTGTCCGTGAAGTTGGATGCTCGGAGTCTACCAAGTAACGGATTCAGGGACTCATCTGAGATTTGTTGACAATAAAGCGGAATGCTGCATGAGGATATCCAGGAGAGATGGGTAGGTGCGTTTGATGATGGCTGGATCATGACATTTGTCAACAGCGACACACCGCTTTTCTGTAAGACATGGCCGTAGCTAGGGCCATTTACATATTACCAAAAAGCAGAAAAGATATCGAGTGTTTCAAAAATCACCCCAAGAAGAAAGAGGAGTGAATCTCTCAACACGTGAGTAGTATATGCCAAAGATGCGCTAGTACTAAACAGAGATTAGCGCAGAGGTTTGCTCTGAACCGCGACTTCGCAAAAAGTTCATGATCGCATCTTCTCAACCGCACAAACGGGGCACAAGCAACGGCCACAGCCAAACATTCTCTTCATCACGTACGCTCGAACGCCTCCGTAAATTACGAAATCCTCCCAATTGACCAGCTGACGCAGACGCTCACGCATCGGCCCCACTGTGCACCGCCAACCCAAACTCCGCGATAAACGGACACCCTCCGCTGAATTTCCACATCACCTTTCTAATCCCACCAACACACCGTCGCAAACTCATCATGTCTTACTTCCGCATCACCCTCATGCGCTCCGGCATCGGCTTGCCTGCCAAAACCCAAGGAGTTCTCAAAGCCCTCGGCCTCCGCAAACGCATGACCACCGTCTACCACCCCGTCAGCCAGTCCGTCGCCGGTCAGATCATGAGGATAAAGGAGCTGGTGGATGTCAAGGAGGTCGAGCATGCCATGACAAAGGAGCAGATGCGCGCCGCCAGGCGACCGGATCCAGGATACTATGTTGAGAGTCGGGGCTCATAACGGCTTGTGAGGACGCTTTTGTCATTGGAAGAGGAGGGAACGATGTCAGACGGGCAGGATTTGTATTTATATGATTGGGGCTGTGTAGTATTGTGTGCATATATGGCGTTTTTTAGGGGTTCTCAACATCCTGTATCAATAGAAAGACAGGGGCAGATGCACGGCTTTTTGACGGAGGCAACAAAGAGGTCGAGAAAGGATTGATCTGGTGACATTTGAAGGAATTTTCGAGCATTTTGCTTTGTCATACAATTACTACGAAGCTATCAAATGTCTGAACTTACTAGAGATTTGCGATTGGTAGCTGAAAGAATATGCCTTCGAGCATTCACTCTATTGACCGAACCCCCCCCCCCCCCAATAGATATGAGAACCATCTCAAGAGAATAGGAAACAATGCATCTTCATTCCCAATGTCACCTAGTATCCAGCTAAAACCACGCCACGGGAACGTGCCACAAAAAAACGCCATAGAGCCCCGACTTATGCATGCCGACGCCATCGCTTAACGCCATGATTACCTAGTTACTAAACAGAGCTCACTTCTTCCTTCCTTTAGCAGGAGCCTTCGCTTTCCCCTTACCCTTAGGTTTGACTTCCTCTTCACTCTCGTCCTCGCTGTCATCTTCCTTCGCTCGCTTTTTCCCTCGCTTCTGCGGCTGACCGGCTTTCTTCGGCGCAGCTTTCTTCTTGGGCTGCTTAACGTACTTGTCTTTTGACAGATCTGCCTCCTCGTCTTCCTCTTTGATTTCATTGACAACTTCTTCTTCGTCAGATTCCTCAATCGCTTCTTCCAGATCTGGCCTCTCTTTGGCCTGCTTTTTGGGAGCGATGACAGAAGAAGCCTTCATGAACGGAAGTGGGTGAGATTGTTGGTTGTATCTGCGTAAAGTATTAGACATGTTTCGATAGACCATCGTGTACGGAGTGAACTTACAGCCTGGTAAAGGTTGATTTGGACTGTGACTCAATCTTGACCTTGCCCTGTTCCATAGGCCCCACTCCCAACTCCATGATAGCGTCAAAGTCCTCCTTTGTTAAGAAATAGCTGTCCATAAGGCTGATAATGTCTGGGACGGCCTCTTTGCCTTCATGCTGTAGTTTGGCGACCATTTCAGTCCACAAGATCGGAATATATTGTTGGCGGACTTCGTGCCGATCGCCGGATGAACGCAGACGCATGTGAGCTTGAATCTCCTTGACCATACGTGTCAGCTTGCCTTGATTACTGTTCTTGCCTAGCCATGACGTGAAGCGTGTCTGATGACCTGCTGTGCTACCAGCGACGAAGCTTGCGGGCCTGACGAAGCTGAAGACTGCGTGCGTGGGCATCAAACTCCAGTGTTGTTGAGAGCCGTGGATCATGCGGTCTACGAGATCGCCGTCACTGATACTATCAGCGGCTTCCGATGCTAGCTCCAGCATCTTTAGCTTCTTCTCCTTGCCAGCATAGCTCAACGCTCGCATGGGATTCGTGCCAAGGTAATTCTCCTGAAGCATTAGAGGGCTGAACTCATGGTCATTGAAATAGAGTTCGATCTTCTCATTCAACGTGGCCTTGCTGCTTGCGGCAAACATGCCACCGCCTAGAATTTTCTGTGTGATGTCCCAAGGCTTCAAAATTACGTGCTTCTCCCATTGCTTCGACATTTCTTTGCCGGCGCTGAAGTCCATAGATTCTTGGTCCAGTTTTGCGGTTGAGACCATATTGACGACTTGGCGGATATCAGCATGGCTACCTTCAATCAAGGCATTGACAACAGGTTGAGGAATGTCCAATTTTTCGCGGAAGGCGATGGTCATGATGCGCGACCGGATCTGGTCAACTGTTGGTCGACGGAACGGTATGTCAAAAGTGACATAGTCGAATGGCTTCATCTTTGGCAGTCGCCTGTCGTTGCAGATCAAGATCATAGGAACTTCGGTCTTCTTGCAGATGGCTGCAAGGGCACCCACACCACCGCGATCACCTGCAGACATACCATCGACTTCATCCATAATCAAGCAAAGCTTCTTCTTCGACGCTTCGACCTTCTTGCCATCGCCAGCAAAATAACCATGGAGTGAGTTGGTGCTGAGAACACCTTTCAATCCTTCCTCGACAAGCTTCTTGCTTCGAGTGTCGCTAGCATTGCTCTCAACGATATCCCAACCCTCAAGCTTAGCAACAAGATGTGCTGCTGTCGTCTTGCCAATGCCGGGGGGTCCATGGATCATTACAGCGCGGAAGACACTACTTCCGTCTGGGCCTGCTAGCTTGAAACCTGTCTTGAGGCTTTTGGGGAATCGCTGAAGCCATCGCTGAAGTCTCTCAACAGAAGCCTTGTTTCCACAAATCTGATTGAGTGATGTTGGGGCGTACTTGGTCGTCCAGAGTTGAGAGTTCGTGCTTGGAGCTGCGTTGGGTGTAGTAGACGCAGAGGCACTTTTATTTTTTCCAGTAGCACTCGAAGTGTGGAGCTCCTTGAGGCGGCGCTTCTCCTCCCTTTCCATTTCCGCTGCCTGCGCCTTGATCTTCTCCTCTTCTTTTCGCTGTTTTTCCTTATACGCAGCCTGCGCTTTGGAGTCACCCTTGTTTCCAGCTGCTGTCAGTTTCTCGATTAGTACAGTTAATCCGTCCTCGTTGATAGTCTTGATATTCATGTCCGCGATCTTTTGCAACTTGCTAGGGCCAGCATCGTCTCCAAGCACAACATAGTCTGTCTTCTTGGTCGGAGCTCCCGTGACTTTTCCACCGTGTCTCTTGACGAGTTCTTGAGCCTCCGTGCGACCCCATTTCTGCAAAACACCAGTAAAGACAAAAGTCAGGCCTGCAAGGCAGGTGTCTGAGCCAGAGGGCATATCTTCAGATGATCCTTGAGCGGGAGCTGCATTTCCACGGCCAATATTGGCCCTCCAGTCAAACTTGGCACCATCTTGCTTCGGAGGAGGGGTGGGCGGACGAACGAGCGGGATACTGTCGTATATAGCTTGGATGTCTTTATTTTCACCCTCATCATCTTTCTTGGCTTTCTTTTTTGCAGGCGACTTCGCAGGGGTCGAGGTTGCCTTCTTGGGCCGCCCTTTCTTCGGTTTCTCCTCCTCTTCCTCTTCGTCGTCGAGCTCCGGCGACTTCCTCTTGCGACCAGTAGTAGCTGGTCTTTTTGACTTGCTTTTTGATACCTTTTCGTCCTCCAGCTCAAAAGAATCGTCCTCTATGTCCTCGTCTTTCATATCCACGTCTTCCACGTCCTCCATGTCAGGATCGAAGTCATCATCATCGTTTGTCTTCTTTTTCTGCTGCTTGGCCGCCTGCTTGGCTTGTTTCTTAGGGGTGGCGCGATGTGGTAGGGCAACTGGCATATCATCGTCACTGTTTGGTATCTCAACATAGTCATCCTTCTTGCTGCGTCCCTTGAAGTCTTCTCCAAAGATGTCGTCGGCTTCATCAAGATCGTCGTCTGGGAACTCGTCGATATCATCCCTGCCGGCATAAGCAGTGACAGGCTTCTTAGTCTTGCCATTGGCTTGCGGTGTGGCGGCCTTTATTGCTTTAGCACCTGCTTTCACGGGAGTTCCCTTGGGTGTATCCTTCGGCGTCTCAGCCGCCTTCTTTTTGGTTACTTCAGATCGCTTGGGCTTGTTGGAGCTTGCGAAGAATTCGGATGTGGTTGTCTCTTCGAGATCTGGGGTGGGCTCGCGCTTCGGCTTTTTCGGCGGAGGCTTCCTTGGGGAGGTTCTCTTGGGTCTATTTGTGTTAATTCTTACGCAGCAATAGCTGTAGTACTTGTCTCTCACTTTGGGTCTTCGACCTCATCTTCATCAGAGTCCTCTATTACTCGGCTGGCTCGGCCTGTCTTCTTCGGCGCCGATCTCTTCGCAGCGGGCTTCTGTTGGCGATTATTAGTTCTGCTGATCCTTCTGTTTCCACCCAAAGTGATGCCATTGCCGAATGCAGATGTTCTTCGCGCCATGGCGTATGGATTGTAGACTAGGTTAAAGTGGACGAGACGAAGGTAAAGTGAGACAAGAGAGGGAATAGAAGAGTAACGTCATTAAAAGATAAAAGCCCTCAACATACCTCATCCTTCTTCTGCGAGCCCTGACTACCTTGACTCGGCTTCGGTGCACCCCCAAAGAAACTTCGAATGTCCGCGGGCATCGTAACAGGAACAAGAAAATCTATGTCGCTACACACGCAACAAACTGCAGCGCAACACACAAGATTCGAAAACTAGTAGAACATTGAGATGAACAAGATGCGGTGTTGGGGGAAGTTGGAATGTCGTTGCTTTTCAATGGTTTGCGGGACGATGCTGCTGATGTGATGAATGAGAGGAGGGGGGCGAGGCGAGCGACCGCCTAGTAGGCAAGCACGACGCGTCGAATGACTGTCGCGAAATCACTCGCACGGGGACGCGAGCGCTTTTGTCGCATTGGCCCAATAGCAGGCCAGACCAAGCATCAGCCACACTTTGAACTTTGGACTTGCTCACTAGCCACACCTGTGCTTGGCAACGAAACCTAAGAACTTCGTCGGCTCCAGAACTTCACGACATTCGATTGCTAGGTCCACGGATTGTCGTAGCGGCGACGCTCAATTGATCAACCATGCCGCCACCAAGGATACAGCCGGGCCTCCTGGCTCAATTCACTCAATTATCGCTGTCTGCATCGCGTCCAACGGGTACGTCTCGTGTTTTCCAGATGCTGAATCCCAATCCAATTCACAGCATCAAACCAAACACCACCACAACCAGCTCTATTTACTGACCCCTCCCTCTTCAGTCCTGACCCAACCATGCATCTCCTCACTCCGCTCCTCAGTCTTCACCCCCTCCTCCACAACAAGCCGCACCTTCGCAACCACGACCCCTCGCTCCAACTGGCTTGCCCCCAAAGCCGGCGAATCTCGCAAATCGCGAAAAGGCCGCTGCCGCGTGCCCACCGGCGGCTCAACCCGCGGCACCACCGTTGTTTGGGGTGACTACGGCCTCCGCATGCGCGACCACGACCGCCGCATCTCCGCCACGCAGCTCCGCATCGCGGAAGAAACCATCAAGAAGCGCCTCCGAGGCATGAAGTTCCGCCTCTACATGCGCATTTCTGCGAACATTGGCGTGTATACCAGTGGCAATGAGAGTCGTATGGGTAAGGGTAAAGGTAGTTTTGATCATTGGGCCTCGAGGGTTGCGGTTAGCAAGATTATTTTTGAGATCAAGGGCGATTTGCATGAGCAGGTTGTTAGGGATGCGTTTAGGTTGGCGGGGAACAAGCTTCCTGGTAAGTCTTTCGAGGTCATTGGGAGTTGGGAAATCTGGCTACTTTGGACATTGCTAACGGAAAACTATAGGCCTCTATGAATTTGTGAAGAAGGGTGATCCGCCAGTTATGGGTATCACCAAAGTTGGTGCCAATGGACTCACAGCGGAAGACCTCAAGAGACCAAGGAGAAAATTGCCGTTGGCGGAGACAGCGGAGAGACAGCCAGCAACGACACCACCTTAGATATAGACACTGTACAATACTCTTTTGTATCATGAACATAAATGTACAACATTATACACATCATTTGGTATCACGACCAGGGCACTGGAGATTTCGAGAGTAATGTATATATACGCCATTGACTACCTATCATTACAGTTCCCACCCTCCTCTCTGGTGTCTGAAGTTCAGTTTAGGCTTTGTAAAGAGTATCCAAGAACCCCTTGGCCAAGTCTACAACAACTGATTTGTTGGGCAAGCTTCCAGCAACGCCATACAATGCAGCAGCATCCCCCTTAACAGCGCCTTTGGCACCCTTTCCTTCGGCAATGCGCCTTCGCTCCTTTTCTCTGACCTCTTCAGTAACTTCTACCAAGTCCGCGATCAACTTATCGACAGCAGCCACAATGGGAAGAGTGACAGCGACATGGATAGCCGGAGGTGATTGCAAGGCGTTGAGATGCCATCCCTTCTCTGACATGCCGTCCGCAATGTCGTAAATGTCAAGAGTGTTTGAAAGGAAGGCAACAACGGAAACAAGAGGACGACCAACAATCTTCAAGTCGGTGTTCAGCTCAGGCTTTTCCCGGATGGCAGTTTCAATCTTCTTCATCGCACCGACAATCTTGTGGCATGCATCGATATATCCATTCTCACCCTGCTTGACAAGACTGGCCCAGCATCCGGCAATCAACGCACCGGGTCGGGATCCCGCAATCGACGGAGATGCATAGACGCCACCAGACCAGTCGGGAGAAATAAAGTACTGGTATTTGCGGAAATCATCGGAGCGATAAAGAACTGTCGAGTTACCCTTGGGTGCGAAACCATATTTGTGAGTGTCGCAGGAAATGCTCGTCACGCCCTTGAGACGGAAGTCGAAAGGCTCGGTCTCGAAGCCCGCTTTAGGAAGCAACGGGATGATGAAAGAGCCGAGACAGCAATCTACATGCAGGGGAAGTTTCTTTTTGTGGGCCAATTTCGAAAGTCCAGAAATATCGTCAATGATGCCGTGGGGGAAGTTAGGCGCGGAACCGACTAAGAGAATCGTATTTGGATTGACAAGCCTGGAAACAGATGGTAGATGGACCTTGTAGCTCGGCGCTTTGCAGGCAACAAGGTGGATCTTGATCTTGAAATATTCACCTGCCTTGCGGAAGGCCGTGTGTGCGGTTTCGGGAAGAATCATTTCCGGCTCTGTGACACCGCGCTCGTGGTACGCTTTATTGCGCGCCGAGAGACAGGCCATAAGAATAGATTCGGTACCGCCAGAGGTCGTCACGCCCACGGCGCCCTCGGGAGCACTAAACAGAGAGAGTACCTGTGTCGGAATTAGCGTACTGTTCGATTTTGACGCCCAAGATGAATAGAAAATAAATATAGGGACAAAAAATTATAGCACGTACCATAGCGACAACTTCCGCTTCCATCTTTCTCACACCAGGGAAAACATCAGGATGAATTGGGTTGGCAACCGTGAATTTGCCAAACGCCTCAGTTTGCAGCCTCATCAACTCGTCTCCGCCATGGTACACAGCTCCACTAACTCTTCCATCTTCCCACCTCGTATGTTCCATAGCCTCCAGCTCATTCAACTTCCTCCTGACTTCATCCTCGCTCCAGCCCTCAGCTGGTAGGCTCGTGATGCGTTCAACGCCGGGGCCAGAAGGAACTAGCTTTCGTTCAAGCTTGAGAAGCGACTCTGAAATTTGAGTCTGCACCTTCGTGCGTACACCGGGGAGGCGGAGGAAGATGCCATAGAAGGAACGTCGGATGTAGGCATATAGGAGGGAGAGAGATCCGAAGATGCCGCGGCCCTTGAGTTGGTAGAATATGATGCGCGTCCAACGCAACAGGAAGAGGGCGAAGACAATGTTGCGCAGACTATAAGGGACGATGCATTAGTCTACGATTGACAAACTGGGAGATGGGAAGAGGAGATAGCGGGCGCATACACGTTGATGTTCAGAGCAACAAACTGCCCTCTCGCGGAGTTCTTCCGCGCATTGAAGGAGTCGCGAAGACTGACGGGGAGTCTCGATGAGCCTGGCATCTTCAGCTTCACTCAATTATGATCAAAGGACGATGTGCATTGGCACAGAAACAGTGGGGAGGATGGGCCTGAAGATAGGCGTGATGTGGTGTTGGCGAGCTACGTCAAGAGCTGCAGCCTCGTTCACATGTTCTTGTGATAAGTGGGCGAGCAACGTGCCGAGGGATGGCCTGAGCCAACGGCTTCTGTGCTTGTTCTGGAAATCGTTGAGCTTAATTGGGAAGGTATCACAACTACTTTCGGAAGACCTTGCGAATGATATATATTGAAGCGATGGCATCTTGTATCTCAGTAAACAAGCGGCTCGCCTCGCGTGGAAAATTATCAATCGATCCTCGAGATACCTGCAATGAGCTGAGCGAGTATTTCCATCCACTGAGGAGAGTTGGACAGTGGCAAACAGCTGCCCTTGAGCCGAGGATTGACCATTGAGCGGCGAAATTTCGTACTTAAAATAAGAAACAGTCCACGTATGAAGGCAAAATAGTATTCTATTCGGGTATCATTGGTTGCTCGTTCTAATTTTGAGTATGCCACCGCTCATGAGCACCCATCGCGAACAGTGGCATTACGGCGCCGCAGTCTTCGCAGCGATATGAGTCGTCATCTATTACGTCTTCCATCTCATCTTCTTCGGATTCCCATCTGTCATCCGGGAGAAAATTGAGCTCCTGCGAAGGCGTAGGAACATCTTCGGAGCCGCTGCGAATATCCGTTAGCCTCGCGGACGTTGCTTGCTCTGCCGACATGTCTTCCACTTCCATTGGGTCCTGCTTCTCTTCGACTCTCTGCTGTCTAAGCGCACCATCCTGGCGCTTAAACATTTTCCCTATGTCTCGTCCCACGCCGCCTTTCTCGCTCGCAGTATCTTCTATATTCGTAGCGGCGACATTCATCAGACTTAGATCCCAACCACTCTTCTCTGGGTGCAGTTTGCGAAACAAAGGTATTAGTGACTCATTGACTAGCCGCTCTGCCAGTATATCAATGTTTTCTATGAGATTGAAGACAAAGGCTGGGAATGGCGCCGATCGAGAAATGCGAGCAAACGCGCGGTTACGGCCTCCACCAGTGGTTTGAGAAGGCCTAGGACGAGTCGAGAGGCGGAGTGTTTTGGGTAAAGCGACCCAGCGCTTCTTCAAGGCAGAGGGTACTGATGCATACGATAGTATGGTGTCCTTCGATTCTTGGTCTTCCTCGTCTTCTAGCAAGTCAAGATGCATTCTTCGGATGAGACTCTTGGCGAGTATTTTTAGCTCCTTGATGACTTCATCTAAATCGTCCAGACGCCTATAACTGTCTTCGATACTGATTTGTTTTGGTAATTCACGGGCCTGGCCGACCTCAGTATCATCGCACCCATGTAATAAACTCCATATTTTGGCGCCAATACCCTGCGGGGTACCAGGACCGCCTAGGACCCGCTCCAACGTTTCAGGGCCGATTACTGGATGTCTCTTCACATCACCGACTAAAACATGCTCCTTTGGAGCATTATCAACGCTGTTTACATCAGACCCGGTGGCTTTCTGTATTACATAGGCGCGAAGCTTCTGGGCGATCTTGAACCCAATGCCTGGGATCTTCTGCACCTCGTGGCCATCAATGAATTTCGAAACATTGTCGGAATTGTCATCGGATGTGTAAGGCGGTAACAGAGTTGTCTGGCCATTAGGCTTATGCAAGTTGCCGACGAGCTTCGAAAGAAGCTTGTTTGTGGAAACGCCAGTTGTGCATGTGTAGCCTTTCTCTGATTCGAGCTTACATTTAAGATGCTTAGCTAAATGTGAAGCAATATGTAATCGGAGTCGCAAAGGATCCAATTGGGTGTCTGCTGCAGGTTAGCGCCTCTTATGGCAGAGAGTGAGATGGCATTCTGCAAGTGAGGCGCGAAGATGTTGGGGCTAGCGCATACGATGTACGAAGACTCATGTGAGGGCCCCAATGGCAAGCGCCTTACTGCGTTCACGTGCAGACTCATAGATTGCCGAAGTGCAACATAATTAGATACAAAATCTTACTGTGACTTCGTGTCGGGCGACAGATCAAAGAAAAGTAACATTTAAACATGCTTTGACTCTGGTACATCGTATGCGCCAGTGATGTGTAAAGCTTACCAGAAGAATCATTGGGTGTTTCTGGATACGTGTGGCCTGCCACAACCGAAGCATCGAACGCGAACCCGGCTGTCGGGTCGTGTTTGGATAGGCAGAAGAATGAGTTTGCGAGGTTGTTCAGGTTTAGAATACTGGCGTTGTAATCGATGATGTCTGACACATCCATAAAAACCTAGCATTTTCTCAACCCTAATCCATCACGAGAGCGGGAGCAAGGGGGCTGATGCTGGGAAATGGAAATAGAACAACAATAAGAATTGGGAAAACGAAAACAAGATGTAAAACAAAGGCTGAAGCTGAGAAGAATTCTGTGACTGTGGCGAAGTTGAAGAACAATTACGAAAGCTGACTGTAGGCAGAGAAACCTACCTCGTCAAAGCCTAGGCGCTCACAGCGTGAGTTCCAGGAAAAAGACTTGAAAAAGCCATACAGCTCTTTTGAGGCATTCCTGAATCGTGTCAGGTCCTCGCCGAGTACGATGACCACATCAGGGCAGATTTTCTTCGCGTCTTTGATGAGCTGCAGTTTGTACAAGCCCTGTGCCAGTCAGCCGCGCTGACACAACGTCAAACCAAGTGTTAGTATTGCCACAAACGAACAAAGCACCGTACATTGGCCTTGTTTTGGAGAAGGGACACGTTGGGCGGCAGCAGAGACTAATCGACATCTGTTGCGATATGCGCCGACAATGACTCCTTGTCCGTGTGGACATGTGTGGGGATCTAGGGACTAGGGCAGATGACGATAGATTAGAAAATGTGCATACCCTTCGCCGTGCCTCGTAATTGCAGGTGACCACGATCTGCTTTTGCTGGACTGCTAGGGGCAAAGATTTCAAGTTGAGTTCCGGGTTTTCATTCTCAATGACGGAGGCATAGAAGCAATCCTAAGAAGGGCCCCACCGGGGGGCTGTCTGTCAGGAGGAGTAATAGTAATAAGTGGACTATACCGGAAGCAGCATTTTTGCCGTTCAAATTAGGCCTGGTCTCAAGAGACATACGTACATAGTCCTACGCGCAAAGGCAAAAGATAGATGTTAGCGGGATTTTGCTCATTTCAACCTGGCCCTACTGTCGCGTGCGATTACGACGATGGCGAGGCAAGGCCGAATTGGGGCGACCCAGGGAGTGGCAGACTTGGGCAGGCTGTGCAGTACCGGTACGGGTTGCCTGGCGATGCGCTTACAAAGTGAAGGATGATGGCATCGTCGAGCGAGCGGCGTTTGAGGAGTCGCTGTGCAGCGGAAGCCGCAAGCGCAGACATTGCTATAGTGGGCACGGGACAGATGGAGTAGAAGAAGTAGGTAAGTATAGAATACAGAAGCGCAGCGGGCAAGAATAGGAGGCCGAATCGGAATCGGGTACAGGTTGAGCAGCGGCAGAGTAGCGTAGGCAGAGGAGAAGCGCTGGGCAGGAGTCCGGCGGAGGAATCGGACAGTGTAGAGATGAAACAAGCACAAGAGAGGCCAGCAGGCGCAGGACAGGAAAAGAGTGACAGCAAGTGGTAGACAATGCTGCACTGTATCTGTAGGTAGAAGCAGCTAATTGCTGCGTAAGGAAATCGAAACGCGCATGAAGCAGCACAGAGGCGGCCAAGCGCGCGCTCGTTGGTAGTGTAGTATGGCAATATCCGGGCACGAGGCCGGGGGGGTAAGGATGGGGTTGCGTATGTACGAGAGGAGAGAGAGACAAAAGGACAGATTACGAGGCCAGTGGGAAGGAATAGCCAGCAATAGACCGCAATAGTGCGGTCTGGTGGGCCGAAGGGGTGCGTAGTCAGCAGAGCAGCGAACGAGAAACGAGACAGAAACCAGAAGAGAAGAGAGAAAAAAAAGAACGCCAGGCCGTGCGTCGAACCCCCGGCCGGGCGTCCCTTTGGCGTCGTCTCTTGCCTGCGTTGCGTCGTCTGGGATGCGGATTCGCCACTACTGCATTTGGCGTGCATCGCTATTCTTGGATGGATGGATGGATGGCACTGGCATGGGTGGTTCCTTCCTTCCCCCTTGTCCTGGCTGCTCCTGCACTTACCACTTAGTAGTAGTCTGGCTATGTTATTTTCGGACGGCCGACGCGCCATTGGCTGACTCCAAACACCTCCACCCAGGCGCCTGCGTCAACGCCGCCCACACCATCCTCCGAGGCTCCGCAGCCCTCGACATGCTGCAAAATAGGCCTTGAGCCATGCACCATGCACTCTCCAAAAAGGCCCGCCGTGGTGGCTTCAGCCTCTTTCTGCTTGTATATATCGCCTTCGTCTGCCCCTCGCCGCCTTCCATAGATCGCTCCCAAAGCTGATCGGTCTGCTCCGCTTGATCCCGGCCACCATCAGCAGCCATACAGCCCAACCCTTCGAGAATACGAGCACCACGCCGTCCACCTGAGAGCCTAACACCAAGCCTACTCACACACCTCCAACCTGAGTACGATCCCGCTGACGGCTCTCCTCTCTTCTTATCTGCGCCGCCTGCTCCCACCTGCGTGCCCAGAGCATACCACGAGCACACCACCATCCCTTCGCCAGCCAAACCCCATGATGCTTTCCACCATATCACACTCCATGCCGCCCTCATATCCACCGTCACCTGCCCCCGCCATGACTACCTCGCTGCCCATAATACCCCAGCGCCCGCGCTCTCTGGCTCAGCGTCCCAAGCTGCACATCGACACTCAGCAACTGCGCACTTTTGGCAAAGGCTCCACCAGCTTGCGACTAGACACTCTCAGCGCCGTCTCGCCCACCGTCCGCAACACCTTCTCCAACGCCTACGCCCAGCAGCAGAAGCAACAAGCCGCTGCCTCAGCAAATACATCCTCTCTGGCCCGCCCCACCAAGCCTCGTCTCTGCATCGACAGCAACCTGCCCAGCACCAACAGCGCGTCCACTCCAAACTCAGCATCCACCCTCTCTTCAACCCTCACATCTGCCTCGAACGACTCGGCGACCATCGCCATTCCCTACAAGCAGCCGCACAACCTCACCTCCATCCTCTCCAATAGCCCTGCGAGATCACTACTACCGCGCAAAATGGCTCCTTCGCGCCCTCTCTTCCCGGCAGAGAAGCGCGTTTCTTTCCGTACCCCCTTGGAGGAGGAAATCAAGACTGTCAAGTACACCTTGGCACATTCCGACATCGAGTCTTCCAGCTCCACCCTCTCATCACTCTCAGTATCCTCAGCTTCATCCGAAGACTCAGAATCTCAATCAGCAATGTCGCACTCTCTCACTGCCAGCACCTCATCCGAGGTTACTTCCGCGCCTTCGGTGCAATCACCAACCAAGAAATCAAAACCGTCAGCTTTTTCATCACTGGAGAGCTCGCCCCGACCGCATGCGCCGCGGGTGGGCGAGAAGCGGGACTCGTCATCTTCAGAAAGCGACAGTGACTCATGTCCCGAGACACCTGTAGCTGGACGCCGAAAGCGAAGGAGGGACTGGCGATGGACCTTGGGTCCGTTGCCCGGATCCAGCAAATCGACCTCATCATCAGGAGAAGCAACAAGCGACGATAGCAGTTAATATGGCTCTCTATGAAGAGTCCCAGCATCGCATCATCATCATTATCATCATCACTAGAAGGCGTTATTTTTATGGGAGGGCAGCATTGCAGGATATCAGCATGCTTGCACATGATACAGGTACAGGAACCGCAGATTTGGCTTCGGCGTTTTTACCCAGCATTTTATGGAGTTGACGTCTACTATGATACCACAAGCATGGCATTACATGTAATTTCTCGGAGGACTAGCATCGCATTGCATCACCATTACCTTATTACACATGTTTGTATATACACATTCAGTTCTACTAGAGAGCGCAAAGCGAGGAGATCGGACACTGATCCGAGATATACGAAGCGGGCGACAGGACGCAGACGCTGGTCTGCGTCCGCGTCCGTATACCGCAATAGGTATATTAATTGAGAATTGACAACGAAAAATCCCCGAAGTTTCTACATTGAAAAAGAGCGGCACATGTGAAGTGAAAATCTGGCTGATCAAGACCCTGAAATCTGTTACTGGATTGCGTTTCCGGGCCAGTCACGTTGAAGCAACACCTCAAACCTGTTTGTAGGCGAGGGAGGGATGGGCAACGATCGACATTCCGATTTGCGGTGATCGCTGTGAACAGTGCGGCAAACGATCTGCCATATAAAAAGCTGTGATATTACTATGGCAAGGCCTGTAGCCCAGGGTCTGGGTGTCCTTCGGCGCACGTCGGTGGGGAAGAAACGCACTTTCCATTCCAAGGCGAGTATTGAAAACCCCATTTCGCATAGAGTGTGCAATATTGCCATTTAGGCCATGGTGACTCGATTGCATGGAAAGCATGATGTCACGGTGCTGTATTAGTAGATTGATTGGTAACGCCTGCGCAAGGTACGAGAGGACATAATGACTATACTTAATATGGAGCGTGGGCGTTTTTTGTCTGGGCGAGGCCGAAAGTGGCGTTTTTTTATGGGGAATTTACGCCGGCGAGTCGAATACGTGAACACGAGAGGGAGGGCTTCGATGGCTTCTACGGGTTCTTCTCTTCAGCCGGGGCTGGATGGCTGGATGGCTGGCTGGCTGGCTGGCTGGCTGGCTGGCTGGCGTACTTGATTATATTTACATAGTTTTGTCTGTGTGGAGATTCTAGGCCGGGGGTTTTCATGGTGGTAGTGTATTGGAATTTTTGAGGGGGCGTTTTGGGTTTGGGGTTGGGGGTTTTGCTTGACAGATGCTCACTCACTACGTGTTTGTTTTACTGGTTCGGGCAAATGATTACGGGATGGCTAGGTACGGGGGTGGAGTGGAGCGAGGTGCGAAGAGCGAAGAAGGTAGTGGTAGTACGCCATCGTTGCTCTTCCAGGGTACAGTACCATCAGACTAAAGAAGGGAGAAAAGCTTTTTCTAGGCAACCCATTATGTTACTTTTCGAACGCGGGAAAGGAAAGCGACATTATGTGGAACGAAGTTACACTTCACCGCTCCCTCTGGCTGTCTGCGTTCTAAGGGCAATTATGATCAGCGAGCGGGAAACGAGCACGAGCATGGGCACGAGCGCACCAACTCCCGGTCCCATTATTCGCGTCCCCACCAGGGACAGGGACACCAAAGAAAAATCGAAACGAACCTGTCAAAAGCGGGACCCAATTGAACCAGCGACGACAAAACAAGTGTGCCGTCGCAAACCCGGAAACGGTCAAAGAGTCCTGCTGCGTAAGCCGTCCATCAAACACCTGTCAAACAAGCCCCTTGTCTCCAGTTTCGGTTTCATGAATGTTTGCGCCACGACGACCAAGTCCACACACATTATTCACAGACAACTGTGTCCATACTTTGGAAACCTAAGAAATCCGAATGCGAGGGTCAAACCGTAGCGCATAGGCTACACGTCGCTATCCGCACGTCACACGCAACCCGTGGATGGCAAGCGGATCGAGATGGAGCCGTTAGGCTTCTTTTCACACCATATTGTGGTCTGGAATTCGTTTCTCGCCTGCCCCCCAATAGCCAAAAATAGCTTGGCTTGGTGTTCCTTTTAAGACACTGCTAATCAGGACTGTATGAGAAGGGGGAGATGAAGACATGTCGTGAGGTGGAGCCAGATGGCTTTGGCTACATACTTTTCTTCGTGCTCCCTTTACTAGAGCGAGTGGAGTGCAGCGCCCGGGTGGAGTTGTGTTACGCGGGTTTTTGGTTTACTGCCCTCGGCAGTGTCTGGACCTCTCGCGGCCTGTCCCTTTTTCGTGCGTGGAGGACCAAGATGCTGTGGCACATTGGGTGTCATGTGGCTAATGCATATGGCTGTGCTATTCGACGTCTGCTGAGATGACTGCTGAGATGATTACTTACGCCCGCTGTCTCTTAATCTGGTGCACAGGCAGAGACGCCGGGAGCTGCGGAAGGCCAGCATTCAATTGGCAGAACTTCTGCGGTTTTACCATCGCATGGAATATATAACGGTTTTGAAAAGAAATGTCTGCTATGCGGCTAGTATAGCAGGGAATAACGGTCACGCACCTGCGGGGATGAGTATGTCAAGAAAAAAAACCGTTGTTATCTTGCATACCCGCCGTCACACCATCGACCTCAATCTCGAACAAAGATCTTATCCGCATTCAGCCATCATGTATGTACTATTACACCACAAGCCACGCTCAAGCGAGACAGCTCGACAAGCAACACCAGCCAACAACTCAGCAGAACACAGAAAGTGCAGCTCTATGCTTGGCTCCCCGTACGGCAACATCCCCCATTCAAAAATTAACGGGGTCTCACCCTCTACGGTACACAGCCCAGTTGCCCTAATGCAGCTCCCACCAACCAGGAAGCCACCATACCCAATCCGGCAACTCAGCCATCTCAACCAAGGCATTTTCCCATACACCAACTCTACCCTGTCAGCTTTCTTGTGTGGAGGAGCCCAAAACGAGACGAGACGAGGCACAGTCTGAGTGAGTCTCCAATGTCAGCAACGGGGCACCGAGAAAAACACCCCACGCCATCCCTACGCAGGAAGGTGAGAAGTAAGTCTCTCTCTTCCTCTGTCTGTATGGCTGTCTCCAGGTTTTCGGCCCTGTAAGACACAAACGACCCGACCAATATCGTCTCGCACCCTCATCCTGTCGTATCCTAGCCTTCCCTTTTGAACTTCCCAGCCACACTGTCAATTCCCGATGCACTTCTTACATATGTGTGTGCCCGTATGTATGTTTGTGCCGACGACGCGCTAGTGAATTGGGGCGTTCCGGCAGAACTTCCAGAAGCATTTCAATTCCCTACCGCCCCCGCGTACACTTTCCTACCACTCTACGTGTGGCCCCATGTTCCATTATTGCGTTGCTGTAATTTGTACTTAGGACTGGGACTGGAAATGGAACTGAAACAGTGTAATGGGGCCAGCTCACTATATATGTCATAAGCCCGCGACGCCCCCATTTGAGTGGTCGGGGCGCCGCAATTAATCGGAGGACAGCAAGCGGCATTTATTTTCTCTTGTCTCGCTGTGTACATGACACGGCTGGTGATGACTTCGTTGCGGGAGGGATCTAGCTTCGCTGTCGAGTTGTTAATTTCGCCGACCATGACCGGGCGTGGAAAGGGCTGTGTTGGAGATCCGCATATGGTGATGGGTTGGACAATGCCACTGTGGGGAATGCTGACAGTACAATACTTGTTGTTGCAAAGACAAGAGACGTCATTGTTGACTTTGCTATGGCGGAGCATTGTTCCTTGGTCTTGGGATTTGAAACTTAGTTCCATGGATCAGCTTACTGGAAGTATCATCACATGGTGTTGATCACATGGGGGCGAAGTTGATAACGCAATGCAATGTCTTCAGCACATTAAACTGCATGAGCATTAACGTGACGGCCAAGCTTCCCGCGGAAAGAGAAGATGGTGGTGCATTATTACTAGTTCTATTACTCCTGCACGAAGAAGTCGATTCCGCCTGCTCTTGAACCTTGATGGATCAACACATCTATTCATGCACTATCCTCTAAGTCTTCAAAATGTTCGCAGCGACTGTAATCGCCTGCGCCGTCTTTTCGACCCACGCTTGGGCGGCCTCAAAATCATTCCTGAATGTAATGCTCTCCGTAATGCCAGGGAATGTCACCGGAGCATACCCAGTGTCCAATCCTGGAGCAAAAATCAAATGCTGGTAAAACTCCCTGCCGGGGAGGCCACCTTGACTTGTGAAACCCCTTGAGAAGTCACGCGCTTTGTGGTTTTGGACTGTGATGAGTTCTTCGTTGTTGGAGGAGACAGCAAAGGCACGAAGATCGTTGAATTGCTGGGCCGAGCTTTCGAATGTGGCAATGGCATCCTCAAGTGCAGAGAGGTCCAGAGTACCGTTGGTAGATGCAATAACCTCTTCTAGTTCTTCGAGGTAGGTTTTCATTTCTGGGACGTAGTTGGCTGGTTCAAGTGGTACCACATCATCGGAAACCATGTGATAGAGTAGTAGCGTGAGGAATTGACCCATCGCTTTGTGTGTGTGGAATCCCGGGTCGCCAAATGTTGCCATCCAGTGATAAGAGTCGTAATTCGAATGGTAAGGATAGACCGGGTCATCTGGTCCTCCACCAGTGCCCATATCAATAGAGGCAATACCACGATGTAAGAAGGATGTGTAGTCGCTACCGCTACCGAGGACATTGACCTCACCGCTCACCTCCTCCCAAACGTCAAATAGAGTACGATTGGTAGTACCACGGTAAGGGTAGACAATCTTCTTCATTATGGTTTGTGCAATAGCGTGTAGGTCTGGGGTTGCTGAGAAGTCTGGGATAGGTCCGGATACTGCAACATCGATGTTGAGGTATGATACGGCAGCAGTCTTGAGCCATGGAATGTACTCTTCCATCCACTCAGTACTGTGATTATGTTAGAGGGGTCTAATGAGATACATTATGCAGGTGACTAACCTTCCAACCAAGCCGTACTCTTCCGCATCCCAGCTACAGAGTACTATTGTTCGTTTAGGCTTCCAACCCGTTTCCGAGAGCTTCCCGAAAGCTTTAGCAAGCTCGATCAGGACTGCCGATCCGGAATTGGGGTCTGCAGCTCCTCCAATAATCCAAGCATCGCGGTGGTTGCCTACTATGACAACCTCATCTTGGTTTGTACCATTAATGATACCAACTGCGTCCCAGATAGTGGCGTATGTGTCATTCATAACGTTGCTCAATGCCAGCGTCGCCCCAGAACCTTCTCCGGTGAAGTACTCTACTCCTGGAATGGCACCAACCCACCTTGTTCGGTTGACTTCCTCTCCTGAAGTACCAAATCCGTTCAATGCCTGGAGAATAGGCTGAGCATCACGCCACGAGATTGGGAGTGATGGGATTCCGGGAACGCTGTGACTCTTATCTGCTCGCAGCGAGTCCGGTTTGGATACGTAACCAGGTGTGGTCGGATCGCCAGGATAAGTGCTCAAGAATTGAACACTACCCCTCTGCACTGTTGTTGGGTTCCTGGCTGGGCCATTTGGATACGCAGCGACACCTTTCGCTTCAGTCATATTTCCATCGTCACCAGGATCGCTGAAGATGACACATCCAATCATGCCGTGGTCTTGAGCGTTCTTGACTTTAAGACCTCGGAAAGGACCGCCATATTTGGCAAGCGCAATTTTTCCTTCAAGCTCGACGCCCAGGGCCTCCAAGCGATTGAAGTCAACCTGTTGGCCTCGTCCGACGTAAACGTATTCTGCAGATGCGTTTCCGGTAAACGAGTATCCATGGAAGGTTGGGATTCTGTTGGGGTAACCGGTTGTCTCATCCTCTTCAAGTACGTCCTCTATAAGCGCGGGGGTAAATGTGCTGCCATTGGGGTAGGTGAGAAGGAGTGAGTTCGATACAGGGTAATTGAGGAAGACATCTGATGAGGCGTCAGATCACATTTAGCCGAGCTCATATATGACCCAACTTACAGTATTCGTCAAGTCTTGAGGTGAAGCCATATTCAGCCCATTTATCAGCTGTCCATTGTGCCATTGTCTTGTTGCGACCAGCTACATGGTCGCCATGAGCTACCCAGTGTTAGTGTTACTTCGTGGTTTTGACCAAGTGCGAGCCCTACTATAGTAATAGGACCAGGTGGAGATTGAAGTATTGTCGAACGAGTTGACCAATATCTGTTCATTGGAGTCTAATACAGGCGGAAATGTAGCATTGGTGCTTTGTCTCTTAACATGATGGTGGCGAGCTTTGAGAGTTAGTTCTCGCTGGCAAGCATTGGCGCCAATTGCGGCTATTAAGACTAGAATTATGGACCTCATGATGGCCTACACAGTAAAGTGGATGGTGCAAAAAAGAAAAAAGCGCCATTGAGCAACGGGAACGCAGTAGTTAAATAGGCAAAGAGCGATGAGCACAGCAGGGCTCTGATAACGTCAGTTACAAGCTTTTCGCGCACCGCTACCGACAGCTTTGTCAAAATTCGCTCGGACATAGGCAACCATGTTGATGACCGCAGCTTCTGGGAAGCAGCTACTGGGACGACGAGGCTTTAGGCAAGAACCTGCGAACATCCTCTTCCCCGAAGAGGCAGGTCGCATGGGTTGTGCGCGGGGCGACTGCTCTCGATATCACTTGGCATATGGCCATGACGAAGATGGCAGTGTGGGGTAGCGGTAGGACGAACCGATTGAATGCGAAGTCCAGAGATCACGCCCTCATCCCGCCCTCATCCCGCCGCAAGGGGAGACGATGAGGTCGTATTGTACCTGCTGTGTCTCGTTTTTCGGATTGCCATTTGCTTAAGCCGGGTGATTGGATCAGCCGCGATTGCACCGGATTGCGCCAGAGTGCCACTGGCCGGGTTGCGGTGAAACGGACAATGCTCGGCGGAATTGTGCATGGCGAGGTGCATACAGCGCAGACGGCGATAGACTATGTAGATAGATAGGTAGAGTAGTGCTGGCTGTTGTCTATTGCCTGTTGCGCAGAGTGGAGTCTCTAAATATTCAGTGCCGGAAAAAGTAGCGGGGTCGGCGAAATCACGACGTCACACCAAACAGAGGGCAAGAGCTGCGCCATGCCGAATTCAGGCTAGCCCCTCGGATCTATGCTGTGCACCTCTTGGATGCTCCCGTAAACACCAAACTGCAGCCAGAGATGTCGCAAAGGTAAGTCAACGGGAGCGGTACTAACCACTAACATTCACAGCAAAACAAACAGCATAACAAACAGCATACGCACGCCCTGTCTCACATCCACCGGGCCCTTCCCTTTTTCTTCCCTACATGTCCTCGCACCGTCTCTCCCCCAACAGTCGCCGCAATGTACGCGCTTTCATCGCCGCCTCCTCTGAAGCCTCCTCCCCTGACACCGCGTCGAGCTGCATCTCCATCCCTACTGTCTCCCGGAGGCCGGCGAGGCAGGGTGCCAGGCAGTTCCGAAGAGAGCCATCTGCGCGATCTATCACCGGACACAACCTTGCGGGCATTTTCTCAGAAGCCCATGCCCTATGACACTACACGCGATGAATACAAGATCTTCCGCTGCATCGAGACGCTGACCCCAGCTGAAAGAGATTTGGGCGCGAGAGTGGCCAAGGCGGCCCAACGGCTGAAAAATTGGTGCAGAGAAATCGAGGAATGGGGCTGGTCAGGAAGCTTTGAGCAACCAAGCGAGGAATATCGGGAGCAACGAAGAAAAAGCCTTGAGCTGCGCATAAGAGAGCATGTTGGACTTACACTTCTCAAGGAAACCGTTCCAGTGCTTGACTATTGGGGATCGCTGTTGTCCGTTGAGGTTGAAGCACACGAGGCGCGGCTAGACGAGATTGGGGACGAGCTGCTGGAACTAGACATTGAAGAATTGAAAGAACACGTACTGGACATGCACCCATCCTCCAAATCGAGACCTTCCTCTTCAGGTTATGATGCCAGCCGCCAAAATTACAAACCAATGGACGACTTCTCATTCCTGATCACGCAAACACTTCTCTCCGCGTTACCGCACCACTCACAACTGAAGGAAAGACTGAGTACGTGGACAGCTCGTGTTTCAATCCTTCGCGCCGCTCCTCGGTATCTAGATGATTTGAAAACCGCACAGAAAGCGATGCGATTAGGATGGGAGGCGATCGCACCGCCTACCGATAATTCCGATGTCGCGTTTGATAAGTGGAAAGAAGCGGTGGATACAATCTCAGGTGTGCTCCGGAATAAAGTTAGCGATCTCGGTCAGCGTCTGGACAGGATGTTGGACACACTTGAAGGACGCGCAGATTGCCTACCTGAAGATTGGATCGACATCTTTGAAGGAGTTGAGGCGGACTTGGGGCGATGGACACACGAGTCGAGAAAGAGAGTGATTGAGTTTGATGTGCGACGAAAGGTGGAGCACAGTAGAGCGGAGATTCAACGTCGGTCATCTCCTGAGAAAGTGGATGCACATTCCGATCGTGGCGTTGTATCATCACCCGAGAGTGATCAGCGGGGCCCCGTTTTGGGGAAGGAGCCACAGTCCGAACATATCACAAGCAACGCGGATCTTGAACTGCTTTCGAAAAATATCACGCAGAATGTCGATGCCAAGCAGCCGCTTGATTATTTTGCGAAGATTCCCAACGCCGACCTAACGCATGAGGCCGTAATGAATCTTGTCGCACAACCAAAGTCAGCGAGAGATGCCAGGCCAACGAGCGAAAATTTCACCGATTTCACTGCTGTCGAACCCATACCCCAAGATGTCATGGACAGCACGCATCCTGACAATATGATGGCAAACGTGGAGGCCGAGTCAAAGCCTCAAGACGTTGCAGAGAACTATGGTGTGATGTCAAATTTTGGGAGCATAACAGGGAGCGTAACCGGAAAGTCGCGGTCGGAAAGGTCAAACCCTAAAGACATCGTTAGCAGCCAAAAAGTCGGCCCAACATCGGCAATGAACATAGGAAACACTAACGAGGACACCTACTTTGAGAACACTCCGGGGAACACCCACGTTAGGTCAATATCCGAAGATATCAGAGCACCTGTCGACAGTAAGGCACAGTCCAGGGCCATCACGAACGATTCAAATGTAAAATTGTCGCCCCAAAATGCCACTGAGACTGCTGGTGTTCAGCCAAAACCTTTCATCATCACAAAAACTGCCGATGTTGAACCAAAGCCTGAAATTGTGGCAGATCACATAGACAACGCGTTCTCGCCTGCTGCGGTGGTGGTTACGGATGACATTGAACAAGCTAGTCCGGTGATAAAGCACACAATGGTTCTCTCGGACCAGCATACAGCCTCGGAACCAGACTCCCCAACCATTGATGACGATTCCATCTTTGAAGAGGGGGACACTGTAGTCCACAATGAAATCGAGGAGGAAACATTGCAGGATAGTTCTCAGATTGAGCCAATGTCTGCAAGTTTTTCAGACTCACCGATTGTTATCACCACTACGGAACCAGAAAATACAGAAGAGGATCGACCACGAACTCCTCAATCACGAAGGAGCAGCACGGCCTCCATAGCCTCGAACGTTTCATTCTCCTCCAGCCCACTTAGTGTTACTGATGTTTCTCCATCGATACGCAGCACTTCAAATCGACCAGTGAAAGTTCCTCGACCCGAGCTGAATGCGGCAATGGGAAAACGTCGACCCGCGAAGCCAACTACTCGCGATGCACCTGTCGAGAGTGCTCCATGGCCACCAACACAGTTTGCTCACAAGTCGCCAACTAGCGCTGATGATCTGGAACGGAAGATCTCCGATATTTTGACTACCATTCCTGCACACATTCGTCTGAAAACGACAGCGGAATCTGACACCAACAAAGCCAAACACAATCGCGGGGTGGTAAATAAGAATAGCAAAGGATATCTTCGTGCCGCTCGCTCTATCAGTGGACTGAAATCCCCTGAACTTACTTTATCACCTGTGAAGGGGACTTTCGATGCGGCCGGCATCGCTTCAGGACGAAAATCGGCGGCTACGATGCGTGGCGACAATGATATCAAGCTGTACCACCTGACACAGCCAGGCAAAGAACACCCTATCAAACTCTTCATCCGCCGAGTCGGTGAGAATGGTGAGCGTGTAATGGTGCGAGTCGGCGGCGGCTGGGCAGACTTGGGCGAGTATCTGCGACAGTATGCCGAGCATCACGGGCGCCGGACAGTTAGTGACGGCAAGTTTGAAATCCTAGGTCTAGAAATCAAGGGCTCAGATGTCTCACCAAGTCGACCCGAAAGTGCAATGAGCAAGCGCGACCGGCGCTTCAGTAGCGGAACACAGGTTAATAGCCCACACACAACGCCTGTCAAATCGTCCGACCAAGTCTTTTCCTCAGACGAAGCTCCGCCGCCCTTCCCCAGCTTTATTGGCACACCAGGCGTGATAGCAGATGTATCAGCTCCATCGACAAGCTCCACTCAGCGATCTTGGAAAGGAGATGAAGTCGGTCTCGCAGGCCCGAGGACAAAGAAGCTTGACTTGAGTGGCGAAAAATTAGAATGGATTGAAGGTATGATGAAACAAGCACGTACTGTCTCAAGCGGAAGCATGGCAAATGCTTCAAATACATCACAACAACAGAATGAGAGGGCTGAGAGCAGGAGTGAAAGCCGGACGGCATCGCGCAAGCAACATGAATTTGGAGATTTGGGCAAGGTTGGCGGTACCAAGAGGATATTCATGCGCGGTGGCGGCATGGGCGAACATTGAAATAAGCGTTGAACATAGCATCTGATACCCAGGATCGAAATTTTGTAGAGTTTTTTCTTTGTTTTATTTTCTTTCTTTCGTTCTTTCTTTCGTTCTTTCTTTCCTTCGTTGTAAATTGTTTAGTTGCCCGCATGGTACGGGTTTTTGTGAAGTTTTGATCTCAGATATAGATAGATGGATTGCACTGGCATATTTCGTGGAAGTAGGTATTTATTGCTGGAGATGTCTCTCATGATTGTACATTCGAGCATCCCTCTTTCTCGTAATGCCTGGGTTTTGGTATAAACGAAGAAAATTATTAATGTAGACTTGGTAATAATTCAAGTTAGCTTGCCTTCCGAGGTATTTAAGCGTTGAGAGTCAAAGCAGGCGTTGAGCCAAGAAATGCATCTAGCGGGGCAATCAGGCTGCATACCTATGTAAGCCTATACTATCCTTTTGCTCCTTTGTCTCGTGCTACGGAAACCTTTCATTCATCCTCCCAGAAATGAGTCGCTCGCTCTTCTCATTTCGTAAGAAACGGGTTGCTGCTCTGTCGTCTCTCCTTGGCGCTGACTCTACAACTAGCGCTTTCTTTACTGGAAGTTCCAGTGTATCTACGCAAGTGTCTCGGTCCTCCTCCGCTTTGCCCGGACGTTCATCTTGCCTAGCTAAACTACCTTTATCTGCGGAGGAAGGGTACGCAGCTGATCCCAGTTGATGGGGCTTGGACTGAATATTTACTAGCACCACAACCGATGGCCGCTTTGGGATCCGAACGATTTCGAATCCCGTACACACTAATCTAGAGTATGCGTCCAAGCTATTCTCCTCCTGGCTCAACGTACTAATTATCCAATGTTAATCACAGCATCTGGTTCGTCCATGGTTTAACCGGAGGTCGCGAGTCGACTTGGACCCATTCAAATGGTACCTTTACACCAAATCTTATAAGTACCCGGTACCCGAACGCAGGAGTAATCACCTATGGTTATGATGCCAACATCGCGGGCCTCTGGAAGAACGCTAGCGGAGAAGGCCTTCGCGGTCATGGCAATACGTTGGCCTATGCTATCTCTAACAATCGGTCAATGCTAGAAGAAGCGGAACGCCCCATCATTTTTATTGCTCATAGCTTAGGAGGACTAGTCACGGAGCAGGCACTTCTAATCTCTCTAGAGCCTCACGAACCTCGCCTTCATAGTATCGCCACATCCACTGTTGGCATTGTTTTCATGGGTACACCGCACTCTGGCTCACATCTCGCAACTTGGGGCTCTACCCTTGCAAAGGTCTTGGATTGATTTGGACAGTGAATGAAAGCCTTGTTTCAGCACTTAAGCAGAGATCAGAAGTGCTGAGAGGAGTAGAAGCATCATTTCAACGTCACTTAACTTCCGCCGGGAATTTGAATCACATCAAGGTCTTTTGCTTCTATAAAACGGTTCCCATGGGTGTTGTCGGATTCGTCGTGCCACCAGAATCTGCAGCTTTATTGGCATACCCAAGCTGTGGTATTGATTCCAATCACAGGGATATGGCAAAGTTTACTGGTTTGCGGGACGCAGGATTCATCAATATACATGGTGTTCTTGACGACTGGATTAGGCAGACAGTAGATCTCGGGCACGTTAATTATGCCAAAGATATTCCTTCCATAGCTCGACCGGCATCGAACGACGCAATTAGATCAGTCCTTTACCAGCAAGCTGACCAACGAAAACCTCTGCCCGCTACGACAGTCCCATTTCGGAGGGATGATGACTTCGTTAACCGAGACAGCCTGAAGGACGTACACCGCATGTGTGGCCGATCGGTTGCTCGTGCAGCACTTGTTGGCCTTGGGGGTGTTGGGTAAGTTCAAAGTTGTAGGCAAAGAGCCATGTCTAACCGTTTGTATCAGAAAATCGCAAATTGCTATTGAGTATACCTATCGAGTACGAGATAGCTCGCCGACGCGATGGATATTTTGGGTGCATGCAGGATCGCAAGTAAGGTTCGAGGAGGGATACCGAAGGATCGCCGAGGCAACAAAGATGGATGGGTGGAATAACCCTAAAGTGGATGTTTTGAGACTCGTTAGGACCTGGCTTTGTGATGAGTCTAACGGAGAATGGACTATGGTGGTTGACAATGCTGACGATTTGGAAGTTTTCTTCTCTCCCTTCAACCAATTACAAAGCACCACAATGTCAACTTTAGATCAACCCGAAAAGCTACTGTCAGACTTTTTACCACAATCACCGAACGGATCTGTCCTGTTCACCTCGCGGAGCCAAGACGTGGCGTACAGATTGACAGGCGATCAGTGTTCCATAATAAAGGTCAAACCCATGAATGAGGACGATGCACTAGTTTTGTTCCAGAGGAAACTCCAATATTCTAATGATACCGACGTTACGGAATCAGTTCAATTGGTGCGGGCCCTGGACTGCATGCCCTTGGCCATCTCACAGGCAGCAGCATATATCGATCAGAGAGCACCGCGCATGACTGTCACACGATACCTGAACGAATTCCTCAACAACGACCATAAACAAGCGCGGTTGCTTACAAAAGATGTCGGCGATAATCGCAGAGATGGTAGAGCATCTAACTCAATCCTTACAACCTGGCAAATCTCGTTTGATTACCTCCGCAAGGAACTACCTTCAGCAGCAAGACTCCTTTCCTTGATGTGTCTCTTCGACAGACAGGGTATCCCGGAGTCACTTCTTAGGGATGAATACCTGGTGGAAAAGGATGGAGACGAGTTTGAAGACGATGTACACATTCTCAGGAGCTATTCGCTGATATCTACGGATAACACTGGATCCATCTTTGAAATGCACAGACTGGTCCAGTTCTCGACTAAGAAGTGGCTCGAGCTGCATAGTGAACTTGAAAAATGGAAAGAAGTGTATGCGAAGCTCATAGACAAGATCCACCCAGTAGGAAGACATGAAAATCGGAAAGTGTGCCAAGAGCTTTTCCTGCATGCTCAAGCTGCTCTAGGCAATCGACCCGCGACCACAAAGGCTCTGGAGGTTTGGGCGTCCGTTCTCTTCAAAGCAGCCTGGTACGCAAGGGAGATGGGACGGTATGAGATAGCTAAGGAAATGGATCAAAATGCATTGGAAGCAAGGCAAAGTACATTGGGGGCCGAGCATCCCACCACTTTGGAAAGCTTGAGTAATCTTGCAATGGTCATATGTTACCAAGGAAAGTATACGGAAGCAGAAAGGATGCACCGAGAGGTGCTAGACATTAGAGAGAGAACGCTTGGCAGATTGCATCCTGATACTTTGACTAGCCAGAACAACCTAGCATATGTTTTACATCATCAAGGAAATTCTGCTGAAGGGGAACGGATATGCAGATTGGCGCTAGGTGGAAGAGAAAAGATCCTTGGAGAACAAGACCCTGAGACCCTGGACAGCTTAAGCCATCTCGCGTCATTATTACGCGATCAAGGGAAATCTAAAGAGGCGGAGAACATGATGAGACGAGTGCTCGAAAGAAAAGATGAAGTACTTGGGAAAACACATCCTGACACATTAGCCAGTCAGAATGACCTTGTATTGACACTCCAAGATCAAGGCAGATATGTGGAGGCAGGATTGATGAATAAAGAGGTTCTAGCAGGAAGAGAAACGACTCTGGGGAAACACCATCCCGACACACTCGTTAGTCTGAGCCGCCAAGCGTCGATTCTGGATTATCTAGGGAGATACACAGAGTCGGAGCCGATAAAAAGGCAAGTATTAGTGGCAAGGGAGAGATCACTGGGAAAAGATCATCCCGATACAGTTGCCAGCCTGAACAATGTCGCCTTATCACTCTCTTACGCCGGCAGGTATAAGGAGGCAGAGTCCATGCTCAAACAGGTAGTCGATGAGTCGACGAGGACAGTGGGAGACAGTCACAATTTTACGCTGACGCCAAAAGACAACTTAGCGTCGGAGTTTTGGCGCCAGGGAAACTATGAGGAGGCAGAGAAATTATGCCGGCAAGTGGTAGAAGCAAGGGCCAGGACGCTTGGAGGCGAACACCACGATACGCTACTCAGCCGATTCGGCCTCGCGCAAATACTGGGCAATCTTGGAAGGTCCGAGGAGTCCAAGCAACTACACGAATTCGTACTAAGAAAACGAACGCAGACACTTGGAGAGGGCCATCCTGACACTCTACACAGCCTGGAAACCCAAGCAGAAATACTGTGGCGCGAGGGGAAGTTGGAGGAATCCGAACGGCTGAACAGAAAGGTGCATGAACAGAAAGAAAAGATTCTCGGGGCGGATAATCCGCATACGACGGCGGCCTTAAATAACCTAGCATTGGTGTTGCTGGATCAGGGTAAACACGAGGATGCCGAACGGATAGCCAAGCTGGTGCTAGCAGGTAGAGAAAAGACGATAGGTGCCCAGCATCCCGCCACGTTGCTGAGCTTGTATAATCTCGCCCATATCCTTCATTCAAGAGAGAAGAATTTTGAAGCTCGGGAGACATCCGAGAGGGCGCTTGAGGGGCATATAAAGGTGCTTGGTCCGGATCATCCTAGTACGAGAGCATGCTTGGGGCAACTTGAACATCTGAAGAAAGTTATGAAGGGAGAGGCTGTCGCTTTCGATGGGTAAATGACTCCTTGCCATTGGCATAGTATTGTAGCGTTGCTTTTATGCACTTATTATCATTACCAGGGGAAATCCAATCGATAGCTCAAGCTACGCGACCCAGGATGAAGAGAAATGGAAGTAGACCGGGGCAAGGATCCACCACGATGTTATCACAAAGCAAGATGACTGCGAATATGCAGTTTGAGACACCTGCACCGACGCTTTCACCACTTGCTTATAGCACAGGTTCCAACTTCTTCATGTAAATAGTCCCGTACAAAGCAGCTCCAGTCGCTCTTCATGGAAGGTGCTGTGATTGCTCTTGCCTCATGAAGCACACAAACCTGTTGCTATGCGAATGAACCCGAATTCAAAGACACAACGCCCACTCTACATACAACCCACATTCTTACATCCGTTTGGGATACGCCATCATCGATTCTTATTCCAACCAAATCATTACATTCTACCATCTCAACTAAAAAATGCAGACCGTGAACACGAAGGCCCGACTGGGCGGGTAAGTCTGTCATCACGTCCAACGACTACAAGCTGACAACATTGCAGGTACCTATCCGAGACTCCCATTAAGATCCGCGTCGGTAAAGAAGAAGCAACCTATCACGCCCATTCTGGCGTGCTATCTGCATGCAAATCATCCACCGCCGGTGTGCGTCTGACTGGACACTGGAAAGATGCTGGTTGTGACACGATCGACTGGACGGCTTTTGACAGGCAAACGGTCGAATGTGTCTTGCAATATCTATATACGGGAGACTATCATGTTCCAGAGTCACAGGAGGAGGTGCCAGCAGCTAATGATGAGGGTGGAGAGACCACATCGGAGAAAACTCAAGGTGAGTCGGATTCTGAGTGAGCGGAACACTCGAAAACTAAGGAGTGGCATAGACAAGGAGCCAAAAGCGGATCCAACATCTTCAGACAAACCCGCCGAATTGTCTCAAAATCAAGTGGAATCCCGCGTTTCACTGCGGCGCCCGTTGACCCCCGTCGAGTCTTGTATTAGAAGCGGACCTCCCGTCCACCAAGTCCAAACAGCCGCCGGGCTCGAAGCCGAAAACATCCAACTAGAGAAACCAGGACTCGGAATCTCCATCCTTACCCACGCAAAAGTCTACGCATTCGCCGATCAAAACTTCTATCCTGACCTGAAGACAATGGCACTACAACGCCTAACCCAAATCTTCACGCTCGCAACATGCGATCCCACCACCATGTTCCCATACCTCGCAGACGCTATCCGTCACATTTACGACACAACGCCTGGGCCCGACATACACGAAGATCCAGCAAGAAAGCTATTCTCTCAATACGTCGCTCTCAACTACACAAGTCTGATTGGACTAGACTTCGATGCGCTTGCTGGAGAGGGAGGCGAATTCTGGACGGAGATGCTACCTAAAATGGCTCGACTGATTTATTCGACAGAACTTGAGCTTTTGACGAATAAGAAGCAGGTTGGCCATCTCTTGGAGCGGATTCGCTTGTTGGAAGATGATATTTATAAGATCAGGAACAACCAGGGCGAAGGGAGTGAGAGGAAGCCGCTTAAGAGTAATAGAAAGCATGTGTTTCGGGCTTCGGTGTTGAATTCGCACTATGATAATTATTGATAGGGAGATTTTTCAGATGGATGGGAGAATTTTAGTTAGGGAGCATGCATTTGTGACACCATACAGGGCCCACAGTGAGACAGAGGGGTTCTACGATAGGGAACAATGGATTCTTTGATTGTCTCACTTTCCTTGCCACATTTGAGCATTTATGACTTTAGTAGTAACGTGAAGCAGAGTCAGAGTCTAGAATCGCAGTGCGTGAACGGTATGCAGTCTGCATTGAGAAGCAACCTTTTAATTGGGTTGATCTAAGAAGCAATCGATGTCGAAAGTCATGCAATCTAGAAAGATTTTTTAGAGTTTGCTAAGTGAGACATTGAGCAACGGACTATGGACTGTGCTGGTGTGTATGTTACACACACATATGCATGGTTGGGGCTAGAAGAGAAGGGAAGTAGAAGAGAAACATTTGATCCGCCTTGTGAGATGTACTTGTTCGTGTTGTGTAACGGGAAGGAAGAGAAGAGAAGAGAAGGGAAGGGAAGAGTTTGCTGGGCTAGGGTCTAGAAGGAAGGTGATGGGTGAGTGCTTGGCCAAGTCGTAGGGTGAGTGAGATGTTGGTGGTGAATTGAACACTGGAAATTAGAGATGGAGTATATGGAGGAGAGAAGGCGGCAGTGGGTTCTGATCTGCTTCTGCCCAAGACTGACGTTTGAACTACCACAGTGGTAGTAGTCTCGCAGAAGGTGGAAGATGGAGCTTTTACACACATGTAATGCCTGCACAAATTCGTTGATCGGTCGATCGATCGAATGATGATCCAAAGCGATCTACCACCTACATCTCTCCGAGTACTCCACTGGGAACGCAACTAAGTAGATGATAAACCTCTCTCCCCTCTTTCTCTATCTGCCGCCGACAACCCAGAGAGAGCAAGAAACTCAAAAAAGTCAAACATGTCGAATCCAAAAGCTAACATCACGTCACACAATACCTACATTCCATCGTCGTCCTCTTCGACCAAGCCGGCCAGAACGGCTGGAATCACGGCACTGCACTGCAGGATGACGGAAGATCGGGAGTGGTGCGTTTGTTCAATGGGTCTGTACGACGGCATGTCACTTAGCAGCGAAAGCCGTTGAGGAGTCTATGACGGAGTTAAGTACCCCGCTTTGATCGCTACAAAGTGATTAGCCACTTGGTGGTGGGGTCGCAGAAGTGGCTAGTAGAGTAGCTTGGATGGACTAGCATCAGCTTGCATGGGGCTAAAGGACGGGGTCGTTGAGTACGTAAACTGATGGTTGTGAGGGAACCTCACCTCAGTATTGAGTCGGACCGGATGGTGAGCAAGCCAGCTAGGGCTTGTTGGTACATACGTAAATTAATGGTGACAAGTACTGCTATGTTAGGCCATCACCCTGCACTCACTATAGCCCAGACTGACGCGCGGATAAGCCGTTCAAACGGGCAGAAGGAGGCTTGAACCTGGGGTAAATACCGTAAGTAATTGTAGCAGAAAAGACAAGACACTGGCCGGTTGGCGGCAGCGACATGGCGCGGACGAGGAACGGTTTCACTTGGGATCCGAGTTAGGCCGTACGGCAAAGCTTAGAAGGTGGTCACGCTGTGGTCAGCAGGAAACATACAAGGTAAGAAGGAGGCCACGTGAGAGGTGGCCCTATCTACAGATGTATATCGTCCGAATGGTGAGTCAAGGGAACATTTGATTTTTCTCGGAAGAAGGCGTGCCAGAGAGCGAGGATGAAGGGGTGCTGAGAAATCGCGGTCTTCCTGATCCTGGTGTACAAGTTGACTACAACTGCGGAGAAAAGTAGAGGGGATGGGAGTGAGTTGCTCAACACCGATGCAGGGCGTGCGGGTGCGGATGCGGCTGCAATTGCGATGGCGAAAATGAGGACGAAGTAATTATGAATGAAAGTTTACTATACAGACTGTACGTTTTGGGTCAAGTATGCGCGCAGGGCGTTTTTGCGAGGTTGCGTGTGTGCCGGTGAGGCGAGGATATCGGCATGGCGCTGCCGAGAATGGGGAGATGAATGAGCAATACTTGACCGGGGGGCGACAACACGTGTGTGTAACATAAGATGTAGGTCAGCTTCACGAAAGCAATGGTCTGCGCATGCTGTATGAATGTGTGTGCAACAGGTAAAGAAGTCAATTGCCGTCAGTCAGCCCTACTCTGCCTCGCAGCCTTCGGCAGCTGTGTGCTGAAGATGGAGCGAAATGCGCACCGCACGCCTAGAGCGGGAAGTGTAGACGACACAATGACCAGTATGGCCAGTTTGACCAGTAGGGCCTCGGACGTCGTTTAATACCAAGTGCGGCTCTGCGCAGGGCGGAGTCTTGGTGGAGTCTTGGTGAAGTCTTGGTGAGGCTGGTGATGGTGCTGGCGGTGGCTGTGAAAGTGCACGGATGGGGCTCCCACCGCTCTTTCGGAGAGTGCCGCTACAGAGAGGTACTTTGTGTTTGGAGAGCCAGTCTTGACGAGATGTATTTGCAGGAGAAAGACAGAAAAATAGGTATAGTCAACCCGATGGATGCTGAGAGAGCACAAATGAATTCTAGAGCAATGGCCGCGGGCTCTCATGATCACCAAGGCGAGGTCGGCAGAGGGTCGCACAGCAACGGTCACAACATGGCGATCGGCCCTTGGGGCTGATTGCCATTGTCGCTGCAGAAGTGCACAAGTGCAGAAGCGCAGAAGGTTGCACAGAGTAGATTCAGCTGCAACGTGTGGTTGTGTTCTGGACACGACATATCAAATCAAGTAAAAATTCAAGTGCGCTGCGATTGCGACAACGGCTGAGCGCAGAAGGAGCCAGGCTGAGGCAAAAGGGTGCAAAAGGAAACCGCGAAGCATGCTGAAGAGGGCAGGTAGGCTTCTCGAAAGAACGATACAATACAAATGTAGACCGATGAGAACGGTGCAAAGGAAGTGCGAAACAAGGCCACGGGGGGCAGGGCAAGAAACATGTCAAATGGAAATTGGGAATGGCGGAAGCAGCAACGAGGCTGCTACAATGAAGGAGGCCTTGTGGGTGAGAGTGGTTGTTGAGCTTGTTTGATGTGGGAGCGTACATGTCGCAAACGTCTCCCGGGGCGTAAACTGGCGGTCGGGCGGGACAAGGGCCCGGCAACACACAAAGGGACCAGCCGCTGGGTGGGTCGAATCAGAGGCCGAGAGGGACAAGAGGGCACGAGGGGAGCATTTTGGTGGCGTGTGGCCTGCGGCGATCTGGCAATCTAGCAGTCTGGCAAAGGGTGGCGCGGCGTGGAAATGGTTTGAAGCATGCAGATGGATGGACTGCAACTGCATGGTGGTGGATAGGATGTGCCTACATACATACATACATCACGCATTTGTACGTATACATACATAGGTCGAACCCGCCCGGAAGCTTCCTGCCTCCTGCAGCTCCATCAATCATCTACCAGTATCATCACTATCACTACTTACCTGACCGTCATCATTCGCCCCGCTCTTTGTTCTCTACATATGCTTGCGCTGGCCGCCGCGTATTATTTGACTGTGGGTCCCCTCATCGTTTTCAGGCACGCTCTCATCCTTCTGCTTTTCGCTCCGAACTCCTTCGACGTACTTCTTTCTTTCTTTCTCTCACCCTTCTTGACTCTTCTTCTGTCAATCCTCCTTATACAAATATAAAAAAAAAATCCCCAAATCCCAAATCCCAAATCCCAAATCATTCTCGCACACGCGCACGCCTCGAGTCATTCGCAGACTTGCATGCTCATGCCCACGGCGCCGCCACCAATCCCAGCGCCCGCCTGATCTCGCCTATCCGAACGGAACTCCTCTCACCGTCCCATGGCATGGCCGACTACTACGGCTCCCGTTCCTACGCTCGTCCGCATCATGACTCCTCCTCCTCCTCCTCCTCCTCCTACTACTACTCGCGGTCTCGCGACACAAATCCTTACTCGAGGCACGCCCACTACTCCTCTTCTCCCGCCCTGCCCGCCAGCAAACTAACCGCCATGCGAAGCAGCGTAACCCCGCCATCCCCCTCCAACCGTTACGCCGCACGCTCTTCCTACTCGTCGTACTATCGCCCTGACCTCCGCCGCACTCCCAAATGGCCCCCATCCCCCAGCGCTGAAGACGAGGCCACGTCCCTGTCGAAAGAAGTACAGTCCGATGGTTCAGCTTTGAGTGACGATGGCAATGGGGTGCTGCGGGGCACTGTCGATCAGAACCCAATCCTCGAGGAGGTGGAGAGCGCTGACCGTCGATTCGTCCTTGTCAGCGATCCCAGCGCCGATGATAGCGCCTCTTCCACCGCTGCAAGGGACCGTCGTCGCAAGAGCTTTGCTGAGCGCGGCGGCTTGCAACACCTGAACACCGACGTCAAAGACCCGCCCGTCCTTACCGAACGCATCTCCACCCCCTACGCGTACAAACCACAGAAGGAGAAGCTTGACCCCACTGAAGGCGGCTATTTTCTATCGCCAGAGTCCACCATTCCTTCTTCCGCAAGCATTCCGCGGTCTGTTCCGAGTCGGGATGCATGGAGCGACTCACGAAGCCAAAATACAAACCCTCGACCACAAAACACCGCGTCAACCCCAATCCATAGCCGGTACGACTCGTTTACACAGTCGTCTCGCACCCAGCAAAATGATGTATTTGAGGAAACCGATTCCGAGCTCGAGGACACCACGCATCTTCGAACCGAAAGGAAGCCTGCTCGATATAGCTTCGTGAAGAGCGATTCTAACAGAGAACACCTACGTACGGACCTCAATGGTCAAAACAGGCCACAATCCACTAGAAGAGACTCAGGCTCACGGCACAGAACCAGTCGGAACACGGTAGATGGGCAGTCTTCTGGATCATCTAAGAACAGTTCTCAGGCTCAATCACCGAGATCGTCTTCGTCTTCTGTCAATGATGCTTCTCGAAGGACGAGACAAGCCACCAGTGACACAGGCTATACCAGCGTTCCACACCCCTCGACACGGCCAGCCTCGCCTCTATACCGAGAGGCTTCGCCAAAGCTCCCGCCCCGGCGTCCGGCATCTCCCAATACTTCGAGGCCACCTTCCAGGTCAGGAACTGGCCCACCCTCTCCCCTATCCCACTCAACTACTCTCCCGACTCCCTCTTCTGGTCGTGCACCTGTAACTGAGGCGGATTGGCATTCCACTTTCCCTGGTGCCCCTCCTGTCGATGAGAGACCGAGGCCATCCTCAAGATATGGCAAGCAAGAGAGTATCCCTGTCCCTGCACCAAGAATCGGCGTGCAAAGCCCCTCCCCAGCAAGGCCACCCAAAGCGGAGAACCCACTTCCCTACCCTGTAGACGACAGACCAGGCAATGTCTTTATGCCCCCGGAAGAACACTACCAATATGACCACTCTACCAATAGCCCTATTGCTGCGGCTCCCCCAGCTTCTCCACGACAACTCTTCCCGGAATCACCCAGGATACCTTCCTCGTCAATACCACCATCACCCCGCGAGCGATCAGTCCCCTTCCGCCCCTCTATGAGCACCCGACAAACCGCACCAGAAGACCTCCCACGGATGTCAAGAACAAGATCCAGCAGTCTTCGTTCCCAATCCAGTGCTGAGGGCCGCCGAGAGCGCCCCAACAAGACAGAAAACCCCCTGAGTCTTGGTAAACCTCTGCCATCCTGCCCAAGGGGTACACCGTCAAGACACGACGACTGGTTCACTCTTGAAAACGCCCAGGGATTCGATGTCTGCCCCAGCTGCTATGAGGGCGTATTCGGGGAGACACCATTCAATGTTTACTTCGCCCAAACCCGACGTTATGAGCGTCCTACTGAGCGCGTGTGCGACTTCAGTAGCCCCTGGGTGCGCCTTGCTTGGCTTTTGACGATTAAGCAACGTCGGGCGTCACTGGAGTTCCTCTATGCGCTTGCAGATATCCAAGCCACAACCCGTCCTTGTCCTCTTGACCGAGAATTGAGTATGGATCGCGCCGATTGGTACGGCATTGCCGACCCAAGAGATGGTGTTCACGTTGCCAACTTCGCCGTGTGCTCTTGCGATGTTCGCATGATTGAAGCCTTGTTCCCCAGCATCCGTGGATACTTTACTAGGCTTCCTCCCAGTGCCCATATGGGTATGCCAGACAAGTATCTTTGTAGCCTGCGCATAACCTCACGTCGATTTCCCAAGTACCTGGACCTGCTCGTGGAGCTAGACGCCGAGGCTCAACTTCTTGGCCAAAGGCCAGACATTGCCCGCTTTGTCAAGCTCGCTCGAGATAATGCGTTCAAAGGTGAATGCAACAGGGGGAAGGCATCCTTCCGCAAGCCCTGGTATTACATCCCTAATCTTCCCGAACTCACCGTATGCGAAGAGTGCTATGACGACGTGATCTGGCCTGCGATGCAATCCAAGACAATGCCTAGTACAATCCCCCGCCTCTTTAACAAAGCTATACAAATGGTTCCTGGCGAAGATCCAGACACTGGCTCCAGCTGCTGCCTCTGGAGCCCCCGCATGCGCCGCATCTTTGACACCAGCGTCAAGGAAGAAGACCTGGCATACCTCAAGCGCAAAGCCATTGACCGGAAGCGCGCAGAGATCAAACTGGGTCGGGAACGCAAAGGCATTGTGAAGTGGATGGCGGATTTGGAGAGGGGAAGTCGGGAGTGGGAGCGTGCCAAGGCAGAACTTAGAGAGGTGGAGAAGGAATGGGCGGTCGTGGAGTAGGTGAGACGTTTCGTGAGGATTGGATTGGATTGGATACATAGATCACAAAAAGTATGCGCTTTCTTTCTATAGATATACCCAAAGAGATGAGTGACGAAGATTACTTGTGTGTGCGTTTTGGGTAAACATGAGTGATTTCGGAGTTTTATATGTATCATCTAGGGAGAGAATGTAATGGCTTTTATGAGTAGTCAGCACTTGAAGCTAGGTTTTGTGTGCACAGCAAAGGGAAATAAGAGAGAGGGGAGAAAGATCTTTGATTATGCCTTCGTCTTCCTATAAACCAAATACATGAATTCTTTGAAAAACATGTTCCTGATTCGTATAGCAGCTCAATCGTTTTTCTAATAGGCCAAGGCTGCCTTCAGCTCTTCAGTTTCCTTGCCCTTATCCTCGAGGTTCTGCATCACCACATTGAACTTGTATTGCAAGTCTAGATATGTGTCTAGACTTATAGTGGTATTTTTCGGTTTCTAAAGAAAGGTTTTGTCAGACATGTTTGCTAGATTTTCTTGTTTGAGAAGGTATATGTGTGTATATACGCACGGAGAAGAATTTGGCTTTAAGCTTTCTGATGGAGAGGTTTTTGATCGACGCTTTTGAGAAGAGCGACATGATGGTTGTTTGTAGCTCGTAGATTTGGATTTGAAGAGGATTTCGAGTGGTTGCTTCAAAAGTTTGAACGGGAGTTGGACAGTTGAACGTGAATTGGAAAATGGAGGTGTTGGTTAGAAAAGATCAAAGGGCAAATGCCCAGTATATATACACAGGAAACTCCGCTTCACCGCCGGTCCAGTATTTTGGAAATAAAAGAACCCAAAGGTAAGGTAAAGCTACTGCAACAGGCCTCGAGACCGCAGACTGCTCAGTCAGGCGGTGTCGGAGCAGAGCTTGGAGCACAGGTAATTCGCACGTGGTACATGTAAATACGTCATGAGAGGTAGAATAGAGCTTGGAAATAGCTACTTCACTTGCAAGACTGGGTTTTTGAAGCTTAGGAGGATGTTCGAGGGGATTGGGCTTGCAGGTGCAGAGTTGAAAGTTATGAGAAGATAGTATTCTGGGTATCTTACATATGAAAAACCTAACTTACAGAGGCTGAGAATTATATACAGTAGAAGAGAGGTTTTTCTCCTCCTTAGAAGCCTGTTTCCTCTCCGATTCTTATGTATCCCTGGAGTTGAAGTGGGAACCGTGCTCGTTGTCCCTCTTCCTGAGCTTCTTCTTCAGGTGTGCTGTCTCCTCAAAGAGGAGTGCATTCTCCTCCTTGAGGAATCCATTCTCCCTCTCCAGACTCTCCGCCTTCTCCTTGAGCTGCCTTTTTTCTTTCGTATCCTCTTTGTGCACACGCTTGTAGTAGATTTTAATTGCCGTGTATTCGAGATTGCGGGCAACGGCCATGCGCTCGAGTTCCGTCAGGTCGCCTTCTTGCTCTTTGAAAAGAGCTTCTTGGTTCTTGACAGTAGCACTTAGCTGCTTGATAGTGGTATCATGTTCCTCCACAGTGGCTTGCAATTCAATGATCTGTCGATCCTTGCTCGCGTTGATGGAGCGTTGCTTTGCCAGCTCTACTCGGCTGGCCAATGACCCCTGGAGATCCATATCCCGCTCGCGTACATGCCGCATCAAGTGAGTACAGCAAGCCTTGACGTCCTCGGGCGTAGTTGGATCGGGTCCAGGAGATTGCGCAACTCTAGCTCCTGTTCGCAGAGCCGCAGAAGTAGTGGGTTCCATTGTTGTCTGTTGTTTTGCTGTATTCTATGTTGTAGACGACTGGAGCTCTGTGGTGACACGGGTGGAGTAGGCAGTGGAAAATTGAGGGGTTAGGATTTCGATGTAGGCTCTGTCGGTTTGACGGTGTGTTTTGGTGGGCAAGATAGTTCTGCTAGGCGGGACAAAATGGCTCTGCGGGGCCCTCATGAGTGAAGGAGAGAAAAAGCTCTATGACGCACGGGTGCGGTGAGGGCGAAATGGGCGATACCGGAGCTGCCGGCCACATCGAAGTAAAGGTGAAGGTGTCATAGGTCTCATTTGCGTTGTATGTACCATGAGAACTTGGTGTATAAGATAGTACTACGTCTACAAGGGTGCAGAGCTTGTGGTTGAGGTATTTTAGGTGAGCGACAGGTGGGTATACGGTCAGTTACTGTGCGATGTTTGCCCCCAAAGAGCTTGCCTCAAAGCAATTCGCCAAACGACGTTTTTTTGTTCAGTCTGCAGTTTGCGCCTATTCCCTCATTGCTCTCCTCAGGCTCTATCATGTGTCCTAATTCTGCGACCTGATCACAACTCCAGTCTATCGACCAGTTGGGTCCTCACTGGCACGCCTCCGTTGAACCCTTGCCTATAGAAACCCCAACTGAAGACATTTAATGCGGCCATATTTGCTCTTCATCCTGTTTTTGAGTCCATATGAGTGTATTCCGTCTTTACTGGGAATCCATAACCTCCTGTTGTAGCTCCCGGGGTTTTGTACCTCCAACCGCCAGTCTATCCCACACCTTGTCTCGCTCTCGCGTCCGTTCTGCGGTTTGTTCTCATAAGTAAACGGTTCATTATAGATTCAATAAGACAGTTTCTAATCCTCATGGTCAGCTGGTTCTCCAATAATGCACCCGCAGTCAGTGTACAGATGTAGACGCCTGGCGCAATCTAGCTCTCTCGTTGCGGCTGACGGTTTGTTCTCACTGAGAAGTGCGTGATGGAGCCAGTCTAGCGCATTTTCTTCGCTTCCTTTCGTTTTGCTGAGGGACTGTGTGGCTGACTGGTGTTAAAGAAGATTCAACTGGGGGGTTCGTAATAGCTTGGACAAGAGGTTGAGTGGGGTGGGGTGTGAATGAGAAGAGAAAACAGCGAGTGCCACACAAATTTATCAACAAGGCAATGAGCAGCACATAAACAGTTTCTCTGTCTAATCGGAATAAAATGTCTTGGGTTATCATTCAATTACTGTAAATGTTCTGTTTCGGAGAACCTGCCAAACCCCTTCAGGTCTTGTTTTGCTCATTCTGAGCCTCCTCGAGCCGAATTTGGTCCACCATGTGCTCGCTCTTTATCCTCTCGACCTCAAGCTGCGTCAGAAGTAGCTCGCCTTTAATAATCCCGATCCGAAGCTCCTTCATAAGTAGATCGCATTTCTTCAGTGTGGCGGCCATAAGTTGTTCCAAGGCCTCCCTACGAGCCTCTCGCTGTTTTTTGAGCTCCTCTTCGAGACATTGGGCAACGGTCTTGGTATTGACGTGGTCCATTCTGTGAGGTTGTGAATGGATGCGGCTATCTCGATCAGCTTCGATCTTATACATGGGGCTGCAGCTACTAACAGCTTTGAGAAGTTGCCATTCTTTTCAAGTATCGTGGGAGGAGTAGAACTGTCCTATCTTCAAAGTGAGCCTCAATCTATCTCTCTGAACCTGTGATCACTCAAACCTTTCCGAGAGTGCTTTGTAGTATGTCAGCAAGAGCTGAATTCGGTGGGAGGTGAAATGGATGATGTGGTGGCAGATAGAGTTGTTGCGGGGGGGGAGGGGGGGGGGGTAGATTGATTGTTTGCATAGACAACCTACAGCCACTGAAGCCTAGGCCCAAGCGTGGACGAAGTGAAAGAAAAACTGGACCACCGATCACTACAGCAAATGCGTATTGAACTCGAGTGGTGCGTTCAATTTACAGAGCCGCTATGCAATCAAGCTGGGAGACGGTGAGAACAGACAAAAATTAAGTAATGTATATTTATGCAAGAGCAGTGCACTATTCAGTAAATTCAGAGGTAGTCTCCGCTTGTACGCCTTCTAAGTTGCTTAAACACATTCTGCATTGCTATCGCGACCTCAAAGCTCCTTTGAATATATTTAAATGCCATCACCCTCAGGCTCCATGCCCTTGGTCGGCAAGGGCCTTGCTCATTTTGGCACTCCTGGCCTTTTCAACTTCAATTTCACGCTCGAGCTCCTTGACAGCGAATATTCAACTTTTGAACGTAGGATACGGTGAAACTGCTATTTTCCTTGAGCATGCCCCACATCTTGTAGAGCTTGCTGTTCTTCCTTGCAATAATGTTATACTGGTATCTCTCCCAGGCCCAGTCTCAGACGTGGGCACTTCATGCTTGTCTTTTGGTTGATCTGCCAGCTCAGAGGCAGTTGAGTCTTCTGTCATTGATTGGGCACTGTATTGAATTCGGCTTTTGCAATCTATGGAAGTGGCGGGTTAGATGTGTGAAGGGCACTGATGGCACCGACACTGACGACTCAAGGCACCCAGTAGTAAAGCAAGCGTAAATACACCGAATTAGTGCCACTCTCACGTGAACTCTGTTTGCTTCAAAGTCTGCTAGCGCGTGAATATAGTGGGTCTTGTTTATAACCCGATCTCTCTCTTGCAATCTGCGGCCTGCCTACTTCACTCAATCTTCTTTTGTTGATTTTCTTGTCTTCGAGCTCAACGCGGCAAGGCACGCAAGTGCTATGCTAATCCCGAGCAGAGTTCGTGTAGAGCAATCCGCACCATAACCTGTGTAGAGCACAGTAAGGTGTCGGCCCACTCATTGAGTGGATGCGTCGTTGGACACCCAGTTTCTGTTCTACGGCAACATCCTATATGACATGAACAAGCGTTGTGTCATGCTTTACAAAGACGTGTACGGCGAGTGGATGGAAGAAGATGACTTCGGCGAAAAATCTACACCTTGCTAGGATATCTTATTGACCCAAAGTCTTCCCCAAAGACGATTGAGGGGTTAGCAACACTTTAGTTCTCGACGATACTGATGCTGCGGAAGTCAACTTCAAATCATACGACCGCGGTAAACTCATGGACGCTCTAGCCCACCGCGATACCGAGGACTCAACCGATATAAGAGCGGCCCTATTTGCTATCAAACCTCGCATCCCAATCATCGACGAGCCGATGCCTTGAAAGTGCATCAAGATTGAGAATCCCCTCGATCCCCGCAATAACCCGCTGCATATGCCCTTCAGGAGGAGAAGGCTTGCGCCTAGTCTTTCCAAAAAGGAAGTTGTTTCTCTGTCTTCTCCTGCTTTCTATCTTGTTTCTCTTTTCTTTCCCATCTTTTTTTTTTCTTTCTATCCTATTCTTCTGTTCTTTTCTTTTTCCCTTCCACTTCTGTTCTATTTTTTCTTTTTGTTCGTATCCTTCTTTTCTCCTCTTTAGTTCTTAAACTCCTTCTTCCCCTGTTCTTCCCCTATTCTTTTCTGTACTTATCTTCTTTCGTTTTCTATAATTGTTTTCTTTCCATTTGTATACTTTCTCTTTCCTCTTCTGCTTTTCTTTTCTTGTCTTTTCTTGCTTTCCTGCCTTCTATCCTGTTCCTCTTTTCTTTTTCTTTTTTACTTGCTCTCCTAGTCTTCTGTTCTTTTCTTTCTTACTTTCACTTCTTGTCCGCCACTTGCCTATGGGTAAATTGGCAGAGACAAAGCCTGAGTACAAAGATTGGTGCGTTAGCAGTCACCCCAAGTCTGAAGACCATGACCCTACAAGCATCAGTGTCGCTGGCTTCGGGCATATTCGCAGGGACCGCACGGCTCATGGTAGCATACCCTTCAAGGATCTTGCCAAAGGTGTTCGTCACTTGCCTAAAAGCGCCGATGCTCGATCTTACGCGTTGCTTCAAGTATCATCTTAAGCACCCTGGTGAGAAGTGGTACTACCCAGACGACTTTGAAAAAATGGTCAACAACAAGTTCGGAGGCTCTTCCATTGTGGCTGAGGAGTCTCAAGACCGCAAGCGATAGCAGGACTTCGGTTCCTCCTCATGACCTTAAAGGCGCTTGCACATATATCATGCCTGAGGAGCCTTACGTCCGCAGAGTGCTTGTGCGTTGACACAAAAATGGGCAAGATTTGCCCACCGGAAAGACCAAGCGTAGACGTTCAAACAAGCGCAAGAGCCTGCCGTCCGTTGTTACACCAGCTAACAAGGTTGTTGTCAACTCTGGCGTCCCCAGCACCGCTCTGCCTGCCGTTGCCTATAGTAGTAAGAGCAACAAAGAGGTGCTGCACGTTCAGTCGGCCTTGCTCACAGTCAACAATACCACTAATACACTTGAATCCTCCCCACCTCTGCACTGCTGCTGTAGAGTTGGGCTTCCACTTTGGAGAACTTCATCAGAGCACTGAGCAGAAATCTCATTGTGTCAACCCCACTTTGTGGCAATAGCAATGCCATGTTTTAATTAGACATTAAGATCTCCCTTGTTTGTACTCGTTCTAAGTTGGTCACTAAGTGTGCTCCAGAACATCAAAATCGAGAACGCCTTCGATACGGATGAAGAACTAAAGAACACACCAGCGTCAATTAGGTCAAAAAGTCCGAGGTCTATATCAATACAGAGTGTAACAAAAGTTGCGCCGGAGTCATTCACATCGCCGTCGACCAGTGAGGTGTTTGCCCAGTTGGATTCAGTTACTCTCGGCGAGAATATCCTCAGAAACTCAATAGCAGTAGCTTCAATTATCGTAACATACGCGCATCTCATCTCTTCAGTAAGATCTACGACCCGATCTACGGCGCTGCAGTCAGCAAGTTCCGATGGTTTCCAGGACTCAGCCAGTGAACGCTTTTGACCCGATGAGGAACTGAAGAACACCGCCGCCATCTTTGTCGGAGATCTTGGATGGCATAGACATGGAATGTGAATGGTAAACACCGAAGACGTCAATGAAGACTGAGTGCGACGTCAAGTACGTCAAAGTTATCCGAACTCATCGACGATATTGCGAACTGCCATGGCGGAGGATATTTGGGCAAGTGTCGTTATGGAGAAGCTATTGTCAGCTGACGTTTTTCAGTCTATAGATATTATGGCTTTGAGAGATGCAGTGCGTAGAGACTAGGCACTAGAGCTAGCAAGGGGGATCAATCAAACAGAGATGGCAGGATTTGTGTATCTAGATTTGTTTAACAAGACGCATTAGTGACTGCCTGTGTGTACATCCCCGCCTCCATTCTTATTCACTCAATGTGTTCCTCCACGCCGCTCTTTCTTTTCTCATCCCATCGTCGCCCACTTACTTCAATCAACTTTACCATCCCCCGTACACATTTCTTCTTGGGGTTCGCCGCACGAAGCACATAAGCAATTTCCAACCGAAATGGCCCGAATTTCTATCACCCAGCCGCTATAAGTCTGCTGCAGAGTTCCATCAGCCGGAATATGAGCACCAGTGGCCGATAGAACGACTTCGCTTAAGATAAGGCTCGAAAAACTGAGCTCATTGGTGCCAAGGTACCTCATATCAGGGCGAAGGTAAATAGGTTATAGCTAGCCTTGTCAGCTTCTATGCGTAATACTTCATTGGACAGTTTGGTAGTCACGATTACTTGTTCTTATTTACGTACTTTCGGCCACACGAGAGGTAAGTTAAGGTCCCATACACTACCATAAACAGTGCAATTTGCCTTGCTGATAGAATCTTTCTCTCTCGGATTAGACCTTGAAAAGCCTGCAAAGCAGTGGCATCGTCTTTCCTATTCGAATGTTTCTCACCATTCTCGCCATTTTGCACCACCATACTTGTCGCTAATATACGGTCCTGCATCAGGTGTCCACGCGAAGTGGCACATCAGCGGCAAATCTGAAGTTTCTCGTGCCAACCGATGGATATTGATCTCTTGGTCCCTCTAAAATGTTAGGCAATTGTCTTATTCCAAGTCCTCTCAGGCCAACTCCTACCTATTTGCCCCAGCCCCATTACATGAGTTTTCTGTCGCCCTCAGTCGTTAAGGCTTGACCAAACAATGATTGAGATGCCTAGAATGGGCTCCGATGTTTTTGACTCCGCAGAGCCCTGAGACTCTGCCTGAGGCTCCAACTCCAAAACCTTTGCATTAAATCGCGCATGCCATTTCTCTTCAGGATTCCTTTATGTTTCTACACCTCAGTAATCGCGGACAAAGGGCCGGATTTACCTATTAATAGGCAAGGCTGTGGCATGTAGTGTAGTCCTGGGATCCTTACCGCTCACTGGTTGGTCAGCTGTCAGTGTGACCTCAGGTCCTCCTGCAAGCCAGTACTCTAGGCATTGATCCTAAGTATGATGTAACACAGCCCAACAAAAGTCTCAGAGTCATTTGTTTCCGCCCTTGCGGCGACTTTATCGGAGAGAAGAATGATTGGGGATTCCAGGTTCATGTATGACTATAGTACACGTCAGTCACCAAATCTGACAGGGCTGCTCGTCAAAGTTTACCTAATTGGGCAGATGATCTGGAAGACATGGTTTCCTAAAGTTTAAATCGTGAACCCATCATTCTGGTTATAATGCTGATGGCGCTTAGATGCGGAAGGGCACCGCTGGGAGGACAGAACTCATTCTGTTTGCCACTCGTAGTATAGCATGCTCACAATATAGGTGAGATCATCAAATGGTATATAGATTGTTCTGCCCCAGAGATCTTGTGTATGTTGATCTCCCTAGCCCTCTACCTTCTTTTGCTTCTCATGTAATAGATATGGAGTCTCAGGTATCCTCTGGCTCGCCTGTGTCATGGGAGAGTGCCTTTTGGGGCCTCGTCGCCATTCAAATCGCAACACTTACACAAAACTCCGGCGCTGTTCTTGGTCTACGATACCACATGCGCATTGGTCTTCGCTCCTCGCCCGTCTTCTGTGCTCTGGATACTCTTATGGTGTCGGTGAAGTTCATTCGATTACGGTTTGTACACCGGTCCTGGAAATTAGCTGCTCAACATGTTTGGTGGGATCGGTTTTCAGATGAAGATGGGAATGCTACGCCAAGTTCGGACGACGCTTGGGAGTTTAACATGTTGGCATTCTTCCTTGGTGCTGTTCCTCAGGCTGTGAAAATCTACTCGATGAGTGGTGTGCCGAAAACGCAAGCCACGGCGACGATATTTCTCTCGTCCTTCATAATGATGGAAATGTTCAGGCTTGCTGCTGGATCTGAGAGGCCTGTGAGAAGACCAGTTCAGCTTCAAGAAGCTGTGCGGGCCCCGACCAAAAATAGCCAGAGAAGTAGGCTTGCTAGATTTTTCAGCATTTCCCGGATTACCACATTCTTGGCTATCTCCGGTAACGTTGCGCAATTCTGGCTGTGCCTGGTCGTTTTCGTGGCTGTCCTCCCCCAAGACGAACTCTGGCATCCATCCGATGATATCAGCTCGAATTTCCTGATTGTGTGTTATTGGTTTTTCCATTATGCCATGATTGTTATGCTGTCAATATGTTGGTGCCGCATTTTCAAGAAAGGGACCGGAATATTAGGTATTCTCGCTGCAAATCGCAGACAGGATGTTGAGCTGGGGCAAGTCAATCGCGAAGAACATCTTCTGAACCGAGACCTATTAGGCGAAGGTAAGCTGTTCCGTACTGTTCCTTGTAATTCTCAATTGACATTAGGTTCCCTAACTTGAACTTGTAGGAGATGCAGCATTGGAGAACGATGTCCGAGATCCCCCTCGAGTACATGGAGCGATGAACGGTAGGACAAGCTTCTCTGAATCGGCGATACAAAGAACTAATATTCATTAGACAATATGGTGGCAGAAAACGCTCAGCCTGACAACGTACCTCAGCGACACTTAAGAATGAATCCCGATCCGATAGCATTGAACCCCGGTGATGCGGTCATCTTCGGCATCAGATTCCCGAATCCATTCGATATATATCTAGTTCCAGCAATGTTTTGTCACATTATTTTCGTTCCCTACTTCTTACTCTACCACGAAGGGACAGGCAACACTCTAGCCTTCAGTTTCCGCGACATGGTAGGCCCCATATTCATGTTTGGCATAATCCTAACTCCTGGACTTCTATACCTCCTAGCAAAGCAACTTACTCGCCTGCCTCTAGCTAGACGCATGGTGGCTTTCATAGGAATTCGTGGCGAAGATGCTTGGACAGAATTTTACGGCTTCTTTGTGTTTGTTATTTGGTTTGCTGCGTTCTTTTTGGCATATAGGAATATGTTTGACTCAGAACGTACGTGGAGGCCTTCTTGGACGGAGAGGCTGGGATGATGTAACAACAATAGACGGAGGCCGGCATGTATTATAATTTCCACGTGAACAAAATCTCGGCTCTTTTTAATACTCTCCTTTTGACAGTCTTCTATCTGGCAATGTACATGCCATGCTTGATTGTGGGCCGACAGACAAACAGCCAAACCGAGGCCTAGAAACCAGCAAACAACAAATCAACCCAGCATGAGATCTAGCCTCGCATAAGATCATCAAATAGTTTCTTCTCCACATCGACAACCTACTCACCGGCCAATCTCAACCCAAAAAGCACGTCCTTCGGATCAACCAAAGGATCCCATGAAACGCCCTCCCGCACAAACCCCCGATCCAATCACCGCCGAAACACCTTCCAAACCCCCAATAATCAGCCTTAATATGACAGGCGACAGTTCATGCAGGAATAGCATACCACTGGTAGAACAGGTCAGGACGAGGCAAGGGCGACAGCGCCTCATCCTAAGCCAAATATGAGAGCACGCGACAAATCTGAGCCTCGAAATGCGAGCCGTCAAACACACACCACAGTCACCCTACATACCATCATTCAACAAGCATAAAAAAACTAAATATACCTCGACGAGCAGCAAGTAGTAGAATAGACTACCAAGCTACATGCGAAAACACTCCTACCCAAAACGGCATAACCCTTGGCCTCAAAAAGCTGACTCGGCCCGCACACAAAGAAGCCGCAAAGAAACCCCCTCACCAAGCCCATCTCGCCAATCGGTCCCGCACCACTCCCAACCTACCAAAAGCAGCAAGTCCCACGCAAACCCATCGATCGCAGAGCTAAGATCTCGTTTTGCCCTTTCGAAAAGCGGCGAGTGTGCGTGCGTGCGTGCGCTGTGTGGTGCCGAAGCGAAAAGGGGGAGCGAAAGAAGGGGACTCGATAAACCGCAGTCTTGGTTGGAGGGTTTCGCCAGATCAAGGTGCGTCTCCCGATGGCATTCAAGTCCGGCATGCATGTTCAGTAGAGGCAAAAAAAGAAACGGGCCGTTGCTACAGATTCGGTGCTTTGCCGCTGGCTTGCTCCGCGCCTGCTGCATCTGCTGTGCTTGCCGTGCCAGTGAGGTCGCTGCTTGTCTGTCCACCCACGTGGTTGGCTGGCGCAATCTTTTTACCCGCGCCGCCCCCTTAATAACTTTTTTTTATTATCCGACGATTTTGCTGCCCCCCCATGCCTGTGCAGCAGACAAGCCTTGTTCTTGCTAAGAATACTTGGAAGCGTCTGAGAAGCTACTCGACAAAAAGTCGTGGCGTGCCAGTTAGCGCCAATCCAACCAACAACGATTCTGCATTTTCGTAATACCTTCACTTATCATAGAGGCTACAGTAGACAAACATGTGCAGAGGGATACTTTCAATGGTTTTTTTTTTCATGCATTTCAATATATTCCCGCTCCTTTCTTTCGCTAGTCAGCCCAAACCCCGCTCATTTAGTTACCCCTACACCCTCCCTTTTCGCATAAGTCCCACCATTCAATCAGGTAATGTCCTCCGCTCGTGGCGGGTCAACACCCATCCATTCGTCCCATCCCATCCCAACGCGGTCAAACTCCAAAACTCGTCGCTTTATTCGTCCGTCGCTCTAAAACGAACAAGAGATATGTAGTAACAATGCATTAGTGAATCTGGTCAGCGCCAGTCCAACCAACAAAACAAAAAAGGCCAAAACCAAAAGCTGGTGATTTATACAGCGATGCATAAGAAGATAAAGCCGTGATACACAAGGGCGCCGTAAATGGAACAAGGTAATGAAGCGGCCGCCTCCAAAATAACCAAGCCAGCTTAAATAGAATGGTGGGATTCGCCAAAGACTATATCAGGCCGCTGAGTGAATATCCGGGTGAAGAGTAACAAAGTCAAACCGTTACTGTAGGCAGAAACGAGTTCGCATCCACGGAGGGCAAGCCAGTAGCTGAGTGACGATAACCCAAAATACAACTCCGTAGAATCTTTCGAATTAAATAATCGTAAATAAAGCGCCGAATAACGCCTGTCTCTCCTGGCTCCAGTGCAGATGCTTTTTGCGTACAATACTTTCCAATGAAAAACAAAGAGGATGGCGTCCGGGGAACAGGATGCAGCTCCAGGTGAGTCGATATTGGAGCAAGGAAAACATCTATTAGTATGTGCTTTTATGGTGGTCGTTCTTGCGGGTAGTGTCGTCTGCCGTGGCTACGCTGGGTAGCACACGAAACAGTGTTCAAACCAAAATCCGGTAGTGTAAAAGGAGAGAAAACGAATGCTCATTTGCAGTCATGCATGAAGGAATTCTTGGGCCAGTCATAACCCGTTCCTTTCCTGTGAAAGAGTTAGCAAACAGATTCTTGAGAGTCAACCTTCAATTTTCAAACATACCAGTCAGTGAAATTAGGATTCGCATATGGCTCAGGATGCTTCTTGATGTAGTCGGTTGTAGGATATCCATCGGGATCGCAGGTCATGATCTCATTGCCCTCTGGCTGGTAAATGCGGATATAATCAATTCGCATAGTAGCCGGGAGTAGCTTATGGATTTGTTCCAAATCAATAGCTGCGAAACTGTTCGACATGCCGAAATTGGCGATAATAGACAGGGGCTCCTCGGGAATCGGTCGCTTGCCAATGTTTCCATTTGGGCGAGTCGCTCTGGCGTCCACGGTGAAAGTGGCATCTTTGCCAACGTACCAGGTAATCCACCCGTCGTCACCGGTCTGATAGTCGAAGGAGTAAGTTTGATATTCCTTTCCGTCGTACCAGTCGTTATTCAGATTGCTGAGACCAGAGATAGCCTCCTGGAAGGGGCCGCCACGATATGCGTTCATTTCAGTGATCCGATGGTCGTAGACCTCGATGAAACCTGGACTGTGTCAATACAAGAGACACGGTGGATATGGCAAAATTGGAATGACTCACCATAGTCTGGTTGGTACCAGATATCGAAGGGCGCTGCCTGGAAAGATTGGGAGACAACACCGACACCATTCTGATTGCCGGGCCCCAAGAACCTCACGGAGCCTTCTAGAGCGTCGATTTCAGGCGCACTACGAGACTTTCCAGGATTCGGGTGGTCCTCTCCTTTACAAGTACATGCCGGCAGTCGCATTCCTGGTAGGTAGCTAAGTCCGTCGGCAGAACTTTGGTTAGGCGTGATGCCAACGTCACATTCGTCGTGGTAGCTGTAAGGCCACAGGCCTTCGGTGGAACCAAGATAGCCAGGGCGAGCGAGATTACCCATAGTCCAGAAACCAGGCCAAAAACCGGTAATATCACCACGTCCAGGCAAAGAGATACTGGCTTCGAGATGTCCGCCTTTGTAGCATAGTTTGTTCCAAGACTGTACCATGCCTGATCGATAGTTAAGACCATGATTCTTGAAGAGATCGAACTTGAGGTTAAGAGTGCCGTTTTCTGTCGAGGCTGCGTCCGGGTCATACCACTGTCGCCTGTTAGCTACCGTATCTGCTTTTCACAATTTATCAAGACTAACCTCCAAATCCTGCGTAGCACCATACCAAATATCAACAGCCTGGAAATATGGATCGTCGCCGTCGTAGAAGGTGCGGCCATCTGTGTTGAATTCGTCGGAGAAAACCAAGACTTGCTTTGTGCCATCGAGCGAAGTCCGCGTCTTGACACTGTCAGGAGTGTCGGGATCAATGAGACCAGTCCGAATGTTCTTCAACAACGGCTCACTCTGCTTTCCAGCAATACACAACGGATTGTTAGTACAGGGGGTTACTTCTGGTGTTGTGACCTTGTCCACAAAGGTGCTGTGATTGGAGTCAGCTTTCAATATCAAAAATTGTGGGGTTTCGAGTCAACATACAGTATAGGGTACCCAATGAATAGTACCAAAATGCCCACTGTGAGAAGGGCAAGACCACCCACGTTCATCATACCTCTCTTTGTGAAAACATCGCAGTCTCGTGCGTCCTTTTCATTCGGATCGGGATTATGCAACCAGTCATCTTTCTCAACGTCTTCGGGGAATAGTAAGAGTCCTGCAGATGGTAGAATATTGAATTTTTCGGAGACTGTCTGGGTATTGAGGTCGTCCTCACTCCCTGCTCTTGAAGGCGCCCTTGAATCATCAAAAGGTGAGACAAAGGGGCCCATGATCTTGGAATCGCGGCTTCCCACTGACTCTGAACTCCAGCTAGTTCGACGCGATAATACAGGTGACCGCAGCGGTGATTCTTCTCTGGACGAACGTGTTCTTGACTTCTTTGGCGGGAGCAAGAGCTCGGCGGACTCCGCGACGCCTGCATTGCGGTAGAGCGTAGGTGATGAGGGTGATCGCAGACCAGCGGAACCAGGAGCGGTGCCCGGTCGAATTGGACCAGCAGTTAACGAGCGTGGAGAAGAGAGGCCGGCAGTGCTTGGCCGTTGTGTGTCGTCGGTCATGACCTCTTGTGTTCCTGAATTGAGGCGGAGATGGGGTGGCGCGTTGCCCCTAGGCGATAGGGGAGCCGACATGATGAGCGAGTGTATGGGGTGAGTGAGCTAGAGCTGTCTGTGTTATGAGAGAGCCAGGGCGGAGGATGGCGTCGAGTTGAAACGAGTGTTGATGTGGTGGAAGGCACGCAGCGGAGGGAATTCCAGGGAATTAGGGCGAGCCGTCGGTGACGGGACAACCGCACCGCACAAGAGATGGACGCTGGCCAAACTCCTCGCCTCGTAGGGAGCCAGAGGGCGAAATGCTGCTCGGTATCGCTGCTGGAGAGGGAGGGGAGAAGCAGGTCGAGGAGGTGGTGAAGAGAGAAGGACAAGTCCAGGAGGAGAGGCAAGTTGCTCCTGCCCCCGACCAGGATGTGCGCCCGGGGGGATCAGCCAGGTACGCGCGCCGCACAAATAATGGCTTGGCGCCGCCGATTGAAGAGAACGCTGCAGAGGAGCGAGTGAGAGCGAGACGAGACGATGGCAGCGCTGGCGGGGCAATCTGGATGAAATGGACCACGGTAATGCAGCAGACGTTGCAAGACAAGCAGGTAAAGCAGACAGGCAAGGCGGGTGGAGAGGTGGGCGAGCAAGGAAAGAAAGTAGAGTAATAGCAGTGGTACTCTGGATGCGACAGTGGCAAGCAAGCAAGCGAAGCAGGCGAAGCAAGATAGGTAGTCAGGCCGGCGGACTTGGAAACTTGGGAAAATGTTGGAGCAGACGGCAGCACTGGGCAAGCAACGGCAAGCAAATGAGAAGCACAAAACCGGAGTCGACTTGCGGCCTTGAGGGTTCTCAAAAAACTAGCTAACCCCTAACAAGCCAACTACTCAACGAGCCTCGCGCAGGGCGATCTCGACGCTCGCTCTAGCGGCGGCAGGCCAATCGATAGCCTCGCAGCCGCCAGGTTGCAGCGGGCAACCCCTTTCTGCGAGCCTATGTACGGAGCGTGCGGCTTACGCACTCGTACAGCCTCCAGAGTACACAGGTGCCTGTGGGCTGTCTAAAATTATCCGGGAGTTTGGCCACCTCGAAACCAAATCGAAATCGATAAACTTGCCGTCAGCGCCCAGCAGGTTTGTTGCGCACCCTCTTTCTATTGTGCGCTGCGCTGCACTGCGGTGTGTCCTACGCTGCTCTGTCGCCGTGCCCAGCTTTCTATCCCAGCCAGCCCCGGGCAGCCCAGAGAGTAGCAGCTTTGTTGAGGTTGTTATGAGCGGTGTTGGTATCTATTGGTATTGGTGCTGGTGCTGGTGCTGGTGCTGGTGCTGGTGCTGGTATAGCCTGCGCTGCTCTGATAATATTGATAGCTTTTCAATGCTGTCACGCTGCTCCCTATTCCCTGCTTCTGTTTGGCCCCCTGACCAGGACACTGAGAAACATTGCATCACCGCATCGTCCCTCGCCCGATGCAGCAGCCCATGCAAGCAAGCTATCGAGCAGCTGTTCAAGACAGTCCCGTTTAATGACTCTCCTCGTCCCCTTTCTCCTTGCTTGCGCCAAACGTGCGCAAAACCCGCCTGATACCTCCAGCCTGCACGACACCAGCGCGCAATACCTTCGGATGGACCGCACCCATCTGCACTCTCCTCTTCCTCTCCCAAGCGTAAATTAAGCTCGCCTTGGCCGCCCACCCCCGACCCATCTGCGCTGATGAGCCTGCGCTTCCCCTAATGTGCCTGACGCGTTGCATGCCTCCTTATAATGATAACAATAATAGCAGCTCTTCTCCACCCTCTGCTCTTAGCAGCAGCGTTGCAGAATAGACTCCCTAGCGGCCTCTCAGAAGTGCTAGCATTGCCATTAGCAGTGTCGTCTGCGACGGCCAGCCCTCCGATCGCAGCCCTTTCGTATCTTAGCTGATCGAGGGATCCTGTCTCGTCAACCAGGGGCCATGGAGATCCCGCAACCACAGCACACGGCGCGGCGCGGGTTGGCTGGCACGGGGACGCCATACTCTTTGCGGCCGGAAGGAGGCGTTTTGCTGCTAGACGAGGGTTCTGGCTTTTGGCCTTGGGACACCCTTTGGACTGTGACTTCTCAGTGGGATCACATCCTTCTTGGACCAACAGTGGGCGTTCCTAAGGCCACCTCCACGCTCTCTCCCACGCTCAAGCCATATTGTTTGCTGCTCCTGTCACCTGTGGTTCTGCGGTTGCCCCTGCCGGCTGTCCCCCAAGAAAACCTCGACTCCACCAGTGGGTGTATGGACAAGACATGCATTCCTCGCTCGAAACGTCATTCCCTTTTCCCGCTTAGGCAACAATTTGCCCTCCGTCTCATCAGAAATGCAAATCCCTATCCACGCCATCCCTCCCAAGAGTCTTCCCATGGCCCATTGGCGTCATCATCTAAAACAAAACGTCGCAGAAAAAACCGGTTGACATGGCACAAGCACCTTGGTGCCCTTCTCTCCCCTGTCCAATGCGGGTCTGCCCCTGTCGCCCGCCAGCCGAGCGCCCAGGATTCTGGACTTTCTCTGTGACTTCTTCCCAGCTGGCTTCTGGCTTCTGGCGTCCTTGGGCCGAGGCCGTGCCCTGATTCGCCGGCCCTGTCCGGCGTTGAAGATTTGGCCGCTACTGGGGCGAGTGAAGCGAATGAATCAACGCCTGTTGCCGTACGCGCTTGTGACAGCGGCTCCGAAGACAAGAGCGCAATGGGATTCCAGAAAGGCCAGTGATCCGTGATGTCAATTGAAGAGCGAAATTGCCTCGCCCCCCGAGGAATGCGCCAGAGCAGGCAAGCAAGCCACGCAGGGACTGAGCAACCACAAGCTCTTCTTATGAGGCGGCACGCCTGGATAGGCTGGCAGAGTCCACCAGCTTGTTTCACTCACACGCCCTTATCAAGCGACGTCGCACCTTTTGATCGATAGCACGATGGATATTACAATCGATAGGACGGGAACTACATACAAACAGCTACCTAGCCAGATGGAAGCCAGAGTGGAGCGTGACTTGCCCCCATCTGACTAGAAGTTCCTTCCCTTTTCAACGCTTTACGTGCTTCTCCTTTCTCCTTTAATACTCATGGTGCGTGTGTCTGCTTTCGTTTCGAAGCAGCATCTCCACATGCAGGAGCCGTTTCTGTAGCCACAACAATTCATGCCTACGTTGCATGCACTGCCTACCCGTCCCCACCGCAACGTACATCAAACGCATGCTGATCTGCATGTTGTATTATTATCATAGGTGGTATCTCTCCCTTTAACGCTACGATTCCACGCTCAGAGCCTTCAAGCCCACAATTCTGCCCCCTTTCTCATCTACACTAATGACATAATACTCTGCTCTCGTACCCCCATGTTCAACCCGAAAGACTTTGATCTCCCCATTCCCTGCCTGCTTCACCGCATCCACCACCTTTTTGTACTGACTCTCGAAACCCTTTACCTGCGTCTCAGACACCTCCGAGTCGTGCCCAAGCAGCTTCTTCAATTCATCTAAAACAGACACAGAGTATTAGCACATACACATAGAGAGATATACAACGGCCCTGACTTGGCTTCAATTTGGCCTCTCAATTCTTGCGAGACAAGACTGTCAGTTGGCTGGGGAACCTTCATACCTGCAGATATCGACGATCCGTCAAACTTGAGCGCAACAGGCTCAAACGGTTCGTCTGCGTCACTAACATAATACTCCTCGACACTTTGGAGCCCCTCAGGCACCGCCGTGTTCACGCTCTTGGTACTGTAGCTCTTGCTTGACTGCGTCGTTGCACCTCCCGTGTCTTGGTTAGCCTTGTCCAGAAAAGCCGCGTAGTCTGCGTCCGAGGACATGTTGAGTGCTGTGCACGTGTGGAAGAGCGATATAGAATGAGCAGGAATCGCAGATGGCACGAATCGAGAGGCGCGGCGGACGGCGGGGAAGCTGCTCTGTTGTTGCGGGTTAACGCGGTGGGCTGGGAGCGGATCTGAAGATTGTAGATTTTGTGGACTTGTTGCTGCAACAACTCTTTGGTACTGGGTCGATGGATCGCTGGTGGCACTTTTTGCGTAAGTAGAAGGGACGTTCTTGAATATTGAGGTGCCCCGGAATGCGCGTAAAAAGAATCGTGAAGTGCAGGTCGTCATGGTTCTTTTTCTCCAATGACGCAACTGTCTTGGTGCAAGTGCACATGCACTGCAGGTGACCTCGTAAAAGCTACGGTCGCCCCACCAACAAACACAACCATGTGCGCCACATTTCCAGCTGATCCCAAGTTAACCCGTAACCACTCGATATGTGCTGTAAACATCCAACTCTGTTCCCAACTAGACTTCTAGCCATTGGCGGTCATCGATCTGCTTTGGTATCCCAACAAGCGACTGGCCTGGCCTCACTGACACAGACACACTAAATAGCACACAACACAACATGCCAGGACAAGTCTGCGGGTTGTGAAAATTGAGACTCATATTGTTCTTATGTTTAGGGGAGCTAGCTAAATATTAAGAATAAAACTACAAGCCAGTCCAAGTCACACGGGATATCATCTCAAACAAGTGCCTCCATCCCACATAGACACCTCCGGTCCCAGATCGTTCAAGAGCAACGACGTTCCGTCTTTCTTCCCAGACCTCTGTTATCTCTATTCGTCCATTCTTGCAAACTGGGAAGGTATGCCACATGTCCCAGTTTCTCATCCACAGAACGCAATGCTCGCATCGTCAAGGGAACAAATAAAATGATAGGGCATTACAAACCAAAGAAAAAACAAGGCCGAAGCGAATCCAAATACAGAATATGATAGATATAAAACCCATTCGAACTTCATAACAACAAAGGGGAAAGTATCAGTTTATTCTTTTAGTTTGAATATGCTTTCATCTTCAATCTTCCGAAATGTGTAGAAGCTCTAAGACTTTTGCTCAACCGGGGCAGGCGCGTGAGGAACGCCGTTAGCGGGAGCATTGCGCGGGCTTTCACGTTCAGTTTTGGGTGCGTTTGGCTTGGAATCATCACCTTCGTCGTCATAATTCTCGTCAACATCCATATGGCGAGCGGCGGGCTCATGGTGCTCCGGGCGCTCTTGCTTCGGCGTCTCAGACATGCGAGGCAGAGGAGGAGCAGTCCCCATGGGCGGGAGAGAAGGCGGATGGTGGGCGGCCTCAGAAGGATGGTAGCCATCATTGAAGCGTCGCGCATCAGGAGCATCTTGAGGACTATGTCGAGTTACTTGTGGCGACGAAATGCGATGAGTAGGTGAAGGACGTCGACTATGCGGCTCGTCCAGCTTCTGGCGCTTCTCATCGTTGGTGGGGGGCTTTGGGTTCATGTGCTCACTGTCCTCCCATTCACGGAGACGCTTTGGTGGTGCAGTCGGAGGACGATCCTCGCGGTCTCGTGCAGCAGCTTCGGCGGCAGCAAGAGCCGAAGCTGGGGGAGGAGCACCACTAGCAATGCCGCCACCAGTGGCAGAGTCAGGGTGGTGTTGATAAGGGCCTTGGTAACCATTACGAGGCGATCCTGAGCGATTCTCCACAATCGGGCGAACCTCTGGGGCGGGGCTAACAACGCGGCCATAGGGTGGGAGAGGTCCCTGGCTCGAACCTTGGCTGGATGCTCCATTGAGCCCAGTGGGCGGTGGTGGAGGAGGTGGAGGCACATTGCCAGCATGAGGGCCATAGTTAGGGTTCGAAATGCGATTTGGCGGTGGCTGTTGAGGCGGCTGCTGTGACTGCTGATGCGGCGGTAGATGAGGTTGCGCTTGGGAGCCGCCTGGGGTCAGTTGCGGCGGAGCAGGATGATAGGGGCTTGGGGCAGCATGGTGGCTCTTGGGAGATGGTGACATTCCACGTCGTACTTGTGGTGGTCCCACTGGTGGCGGTCCTACCGGTGGCGGTCCTACTGGCGGAGGCCCTGGGGGCGGAGGACCAGCAGGGCCAGACGGACCAGGGCCGTTGGTCGGTGGACGAGGAGGTTCCGGATATGTGCGTGGAATCTCTTGTCTGGGGCTCGCAGGTCGTTGTGGAGTGTGTTGTGTAGGAGGACGAACCCCTTCACGCTGGTCATAGGGATTCAGCTGCTGGGGTGGCAGTCCCGGGTCGCGAATTTGCGCCAAAGGACGGTTCCATTCGGGAGCTCCCAAAGCTGGAGGAGCAGGCCCTTGAGGAGGCTGTTGAGGCTGAGGAGCACCCCACTGAGGTGCAGCAGGACCATGAATGGATGCAGGTTGGTAGGCCTGTGGGTGAACATCCTGAGGAACTGGAGCATTGGCTTGATTCGGTGCACCACCTGAGGTTTGACCATTCTGTAGGAGCTGCAGGCGGGCCTTGATGTGTACGTTGGACGGGTCGAGGTCCGCAGCACGTTGGTATGCGTCAAGAGCATCGGCCGTCTGGTTGTTGCAGGACTCATACTAATTATATAGTCAGGACGATGATACCAGTGGAGGGTCAAAAAAAAGAAACATACCAAAGTACCGAGGTCGTACCAAACCTCCGAGATATTGGGGTTCAACCGAATAGCACGAGAATAGGCATCCAGCGCATCTCGGTACTGGTTGATTTGATAGTACAACACACCAATGGAGCACCAGAAGGTCGGGTTCCTGCCGTCCCGGTATACCGCTTGTTGGTAAGCCTCATACGCCTTGGGATACTTTTGTTGGGACATGTAGCAACGACCCAGGAGATACCAACTCTGAGCATCGTTTTGGTCTGATAAATGATTAGATGAGTATCACTATAAATCACAGACTTTTAACTTACCAGAAGCCACAGATTTCTCAAGATATTCAATTGCTTGTTCTTGACTAGCATAATTGGTACTCTGCTGGTGATGGAGCCAACCAAGCTGTTGAAGAACTTTGGCATGGTTTGGATCACGCTCCAAAACACGGCGGTAGGCGCCTTTGGCAGCTTCGAACTATAGGAAACATTAGCGACAATTGAATGAAATCAGAGACGAGAGTCAGCGAACCTCTTTTTGTTGTTCATAAACATGACCAATCTGGAACCAGATATCTTCCTCAGTCAAAGGTCGAGGAGGATTGGTGACAATGTATTTGAAGCACTATTTTCCGATATCAGTGAGTGACTCTATACCAGAGAGTTGAGCAAACTTACGTCCAAACTTTGGCTAAATTTTTGCTGCTGCTTATAGATTATACCGAGGCGGAAATAGATTTCATTTGCCTTCTCAAAGTTTGGCTCCATGCGCATGACTTGGGAGAACGCTTCCTCGGCATGCTCAAGAGAACCGTATCGATCGTACAGGATTCCTATTCCGTACCAAAGCTTCGGCTCCTAAATCGGTGTTAATTATACATGATCCAACATGGGGGTAGGGTTCCCGTCATACCTTCGGGTCTGAGAGGTGGTAAAGAGCCTGTTGGTAGGCTGAGTATGCCTGTTGCAGGTCGTCCATCATCAGATAACAATGACCTTTGAGAAATAGTCAGTTGATCTATTCGTAGTAATGGGGTTGGAAAAGAAACATACCAAGACTGCCCCAGACTTCGCCATTAGCCGGGTCGACCTTGAGAATAGTACGTAGGTACTCGACAGCCTGTGGGAAGTGATCCTTTGTTCGCAAGATACACGCGATGCCCTGCATGGCAGGGACGGACCATTGGTTGTACTTCAAGGCCTGCTCGTAGCATTGCATGGCACCATCAAGGTCTTGCATCTGCTCTGACAGTGAACCTGTGGTGGAGTTAGCGATTACGTGAGGTATGGCAAAAGGGAGCATTGCATACCAATCTGGTTCCATACTGTTTCAGTTAGCTGTGCAAGATACTGCGTTGATGTCTTTGGCTGGTTCAAGTGCGGAGCGTGGCCGTTGACTTGCGGGTGCTGCGCAGCTGGATGCGGAGCACCATGATGCGGCGCCATGGCCGTAGTCGGCGAGGGTTGTTGATGGCTCGCCATGTCTGCCAGCTCCTATGAAGAAACTCGCAGGGTGTTTTTATTTATTATGGATATGTATAATTGCTGAAAGGGGCGGGATATGGCAGGCGATCGGACGCAGGGCTGTCAAGCCGGGCGGATACCGAGCTGTCAACGCCAACCACGTTGTCAACAGCCCTCGCAGCAGCGAAGGGAGGAGGTAGAACTGGAGGTGAGAATGAGGATGGCGCGACAGAGTGAATACTGAGCGCAAGAGGTCTCGTGAACCGCGTCAGTCAGACCAACGGGCGGTTGTTGGGTTGCGAGCCGAGCAGGCGGACAGGCACAGCCGTAGATGGAGACAACAGCGCGCTTAGTAGCAGCGGGCCGATGGAGAGATGAGGGAGAGTAGTGTGCCAGAAGCGGCAAGGCAGGGTGCTGGCACAGGAGGTGAGGTGATGATGAAAAGGCGAAGGGCGAAGTGATGAGAGCGCACAAGAGAGAGTGAGAGTGAGTGTGGTGGAGTGGAGACGGCGGGAGAAGAGTGAGGGAGGGAGCGGCAGGTGCGAACGAAGAAGGGGGCAGGCGCGGGTTCCAACAACGTTCCTTCCCCAGAAACCCTAACCCACAGCACGGACCAATCCTGATCTTAATGCGCACACGGAAAAAGCCAACAGGCGAACCTTATGGAAGCGAATCTAGCGCAAGCCACCACACCCCATCCACCCATCTTGACCTGGCCCGCCTGGCCCGCCATTGCACGACAGCAAATTACGAGCCCTCCGCGCCAGCAGTGCACTCGACGCGCTGCTCCTTGCCTGCGGCCTCACCACTCGTCGTGGCGCTGCCTCGATGCTGTGACGCTGCTGCTCTTGCGACACCCAGCTACACTGCTGGCGCCTTGTGCAGCCTCTGTTGCGGTGTCGCCTTCAGCGCGAACGGCCGCTTGAAACACACTGCTCGCGACATGCTGACACCCCGAGCCTTACCAAACTCTAATCGTTCGGCGCGGGCTGTCACCGGAACGAGGATGACGATTTGGCGCCGCCGTGTCGTGGGCCCAGATGGGAGCGTGGGCGTCTGCGCGGCTTACTCGTCCGCCAGCTTCATCCCCAGTACATACAAGACATGCCCCATAGCCCTGGGGACAAAGAGCATGCTTTTTAAAGACTGCTGTCACGCTGAATTGGATGTATCGGCACGCCCTCTGCATTCCGCATTCATCCATATTCTCCTACCAGTCGTCCCGGGACCAGGTTTCCCATGTCTGTCTCGTCGCATGCCGCCAAAAGGCTTCTTTCCCCTCATTACTATTCTGTGTTCTGGATCAGCAGCATACGAATATGCTCGGTCCATACCTATACAACCACGCAGTCTTGGACCGCTTCATTTCCATCAGGCAGAGTCGCAGTCGCCGCCTACTGGGCACGGTCAAGTTGCCTGATGAGGCGGCATCACTCAGCTTCTGGCGCGCTGGTAGTAGCGTGTGGTGTACGCAGTATGGGGGAGGCTGGGGGCTAGGGCCCTGGATCCCTGGATCCGCCCGCACGACAGGCCATGAAAAGGAAAGGGGCACGCAACGATCAAGCAGAGGGACAGCGCTCTTCGGTGTGCCGAGGGAGAAGTGGCCGTAGAGAAAGGCCGTGTAGCCAAAGGACCGGGCCAGAGACAAACGGCACCTTGCAGGGCGCGACGCAAAAAACAGACGCAGTGTGCTGCGGAGGAGGGATGCGAGCTGGGTTTACTTTTACAATGAATAGACTAAGTACTTACATTACTGGCAAGGCAGGGTGTGGGCGTGGCAGCGTGCGCCTCGCCACTGGCTGGCTGGCTGGCTGCATCGGCGGGTGGGCACCGTAGGGTGGGCTTGTGGGCTTGTGGGCTTGGACAGACACAGTGTTGGGTGGTTTGGGTGGGCGAGGGCGAGTGCGCGAGTGGAGTGGAGGGGTGGATATGCTTGACTGGACCAGATCTCCGCCAAGCCGAGCGCTCTCCACAGTATCGTCGCAAGCTTCCGGTCGTCTTCTTAGCGTGCTGCTTGGCGTGCATCCGTGCTCTGTCTCTCCGCTCCCGCGTCGGCAAACAAAAAGCTCGTGTCACGCTGCTGGGCTTGCCCAACCCCTGCCGCCTGTTACAAGTACAGCCTGACAAGAGCCGGTGATTTGTGGCGCATGTGCATGTCTGGGGTGGACTGCACTCTGGGCCTGCATGGGACGGCCTACATACCTGGCCCCTGGAAGCCCTTCTCGGGTCAGACCGTCCCCTCCCCTCTGCGGCCCTCGACGGAGACAACCTGGCTGTGTTGCTCCAACGTGTGACGAGGCGCATCTGTCTGTTCCCTTTTGGGCGATGACTCGCTGCAAGGCCTGCGTGTCCGAAAGCAGCCATCGGCCCGCCACTAGAACGTCCCAACCGCAGCCACGTGAAACCCTGTGGATGGCTGAAGCCGCAAGACACCCGCCACAAGCCTGGCGTTCTGGCGTCTGGCGGATCCAGGGGTCGGCGATGCGCGTCATAAACCAGCCAGTGCCGACAAGCGAGAACGCGTCCGCGACCGGAGTCCTTCGCTCTCTTCTCTGTCTGGCTGTCTTCATCTACAAAAGCGCAGTGGAGCCCTCTGTGGTTGTGGCCGCGGCCGCGGCTTGCACTTTGTCTCTATTCTGTCCTGTCGTGGCCCTAATCTGTCTAATTACTCTGGATCGCGACTTATGCACCTTGGGGCTGCGAGAGCATCTGTCGAGCCAACCAAGTCAGCATCACCCACGCAAGGTGCACACCTCCGAAACGCTGAACCACGCACGCCGGCCTCTTCCTGTATTTCTGGAGACCACCAGCGTCTACGGGACTACTGAGATTCTTATTGATCCTACCCGGCTTTCAACGACTCCATCACGCAGACACTTGTAACAGTGCCCCTGCTCTCACCGCCCACCCATTATTCCCAGCGCCCCAGCGCCCTCTGTCTACTAGACCAAAAGCGTGGATTTGTTTGCACCGCATCGTCGCATGTGGCATTCCAGGTACCGCCCATCGCAACGTACGGCGTCAGCGCCATTTATGCATCGTAAGATGGAGTTGCGGCTCGAGTCAAAACACCTGTGATCTCTCAGCCTTGCCTTGGCTAGCCGTTTGGGCGCTCTCTAGATGTGGGACTGTCATCAGAAATGCGTCTGTCTAGCGCAGTTCGTTGCGGGGACCCAACATCAACTTGAATCCTGTCAGCACAGGTATCAATCACGCCGGCACCTTTCCCGATCTTCTGTACATCATTAACCCATTCGTATTTGCACCAAAAGAGGTCATACACCCACTGTCTGCCAACACGAATGTTCTCTATCAGCTATCACTGCAGGGACACTCTTACAGGTGACCAGCACTGGCCGTCCCACACGAGCGAAGTCAACTATCATATTTAGCCAGCACCGGCGCCCCAAAATCCTGGTAGTGGAGATCTCAACGAGGATAAAATCCTCACAACACTAATTTATTCAACCCAGGGTGTCGCGCTTTGCTCAACCTCTCATATATCCGCACGTTACACGACTCCTGCCTGCGTCGTGCACAGGCAATCTACGGACTGGATTGCTGCTCCGGGGAAATATGGGTGCTTTTCATATACTGCAATAAACGTTTCGTTGCATGCCCACTGGTGGAACGCGCTCCAGCCTCTGTGGCATCCTCCTGCTGCGACGCTTCGGGTGAAGCATCAAGGGAGCCATCACTACTTGGTGGCCCCGCGTCCACAAAAAGCCCGTTGGGTACACCGTTAGATGACAGGTTGGTTGCGAATGACGCTGCGATGAAATACATGGCGTTGCCGAAATCAGCAGCCAGCAGGTAGACTTTGGGGGAGGACCCCGTCGAGTCTGCACACTTTTGCACCCGACTATTCCTAAATCTCCGCATGAGCGACAAAGCTGCCACTGGCTGCGTAGAAGTGGCTGCCGGGTGCGCTTCGAGGTGCGGGTAGCCGCATAATCCCTGGCGTAATACTCCGTACACTCTTCCACCGGACTGTCCCCCGCCGTCTTCATGCTCTCCTCACGCGGCCTGCCACAGTTACTAGTTAGCTAGATGCATACATTGAAAGCTGACAGCAAGATGTTTAGAGCTGCCCATGGATGCGGGGATCGGAATGAGTGGACTGAGCCGAAGGATGGTGGGTAAGGTGGGGCTTCCGCGAGGTTTCAGTTTGAGAACACGACCACCCAGTAGGTGGGGTGGTGTCACTTAACACCAAGCTTGAGCTCATGAACGCCTTTATCTACACAAGTAAAAAGCAATATGCTTCAGAGCACTGAGGCAGGCCCTGATTTGAGCCACTAGTTCCTCAATGTGCCGTTTCCCAAGTTCCGTTTCTGGATAAACGCCCTTCCGCGCGCAGAGCAGTGCAATCATGTTGGAATTTTTGTTCTTCTCGGTGCTTTGTCTTACGATGCACAGGAACGTTCATTCCTTTTCACGAACTCATGGCAGCGGCTTATCACAGGCACACCGGTCCGCTAGATTTTCCATGGAAGCTTGCAGCTCAAAGTACCTTCCATAGCAGTAACGCACTGATGTAACATATCCAGTCGCACCTCACTTCTCTACCTTGATCTGTAGCAGGCCACACTGAAGTTTAAGCGTGGCCAATTTGAAGTGCAATCATCCGTACATGCAGGAAAGACCCTTGCAGTAGATCTTCCCACCACCACACGCCGCTGCCCCAGTCTCTGCTGTATGGACGACTGCTCTCCTAGTCATGCTGAACTATCTAATGGGCGAAGTACACACAAGCAGGTCTGCTTGTCATTTCGGACTTGCTTTCTAATCTGACAGTCTCATTCTCCGCAAGTGAACATCAATTAGTTTGAACAGTTAGGGTATTCTCCCTCCACCTCCTGACTCATTTATTGGAGATTACCTAGAATACCGTCTTTGCGTCCAAGTACAAGATATCCATTCCACATCTTCCACGACTTTTGGGTATATTTGTTCAAATCAAAGAGCAGCACCAATTAAGGCAAATGCATCCAGGCCTAGGGCCTTGCAATTCTCTCCCGTTATGTCGCTAACTCAGCTGCTATCAACTGCAAATCGGACCCTTTTTGTAGTGTTTGCTTAAGGTAGTTTCATCATCCAAAACTCATCCCAATCATCCCCAGCCAACCGACGCAATCCCGTGGAGGCTATCTCTTACGTGGTCCGCGCAGGCCCCCACAGCTCATGAGCTAAGTTTTGTGGCCTGAACGAAGCGCCTCCATGGTGCGTTTTATTCTGGGGGCTGGCAAGCCAAATTACGGCTTGGCGAGGCACAGATGCGACGGCCCCGTTCAGCCACACGATGGGTATATTCCTAGCTTCCTTCAGCAGCGGATGCTAATCTTGTTTGAGCGTCTCGTCTTTCAGCCTTATTTTTAAAATTACCATGTCTTAATAGCCCGGGTTAACGCGTGGTGTTTGGGCAGAGCTATCCTTGCATGCGAGGGCTGCAGTGAGAGTCAGCTTTCGGATGACACCGAGGGTCCAGTCAGGCTTAATTCTTATAATGAAAATGTCTCCTTCACGTCCTGCAACCAAAAAAATGCATTGTTCAACCTCTCTCCTTTCTCATACACGATGGGAGGAGCTATGTCGTTAGTGTCATACGATCCTCGGCACGACCTGAGTTCGACAGGTGCATCGATCGCTTTTCTGCCCGTCCATGCCTACGCTATGTCCACCCGGAGAAGCTCCACCGACGATCTCTAAAAAGCAGTGTCGCGGAAAATGCAAGGCAAGCAAAGCCCAAGAACACCGACTGCCGGTATTCCGTTCAGGATGATTCTGCCGCGCCTATCAGTATGCATGTCACGTGGGTAGCATGGCTTTGCCGATATACCTTCCGATTCCATCTGCTCTCGTCTTTCATAGATGGCGCTAAGACGGATTGCAATGGAAGGCGGTTGACAGTACCCTTTGATTTCATCTCCGGAGACAACTTAAAGCTTTAAAGTAATATAAGAACTGACGATCCAAACATCTTTAGCACTTATTGACCGTTGCCCCATACCAACTTACGAAGAAACGGCTCCATCGACCTTACCACAACAAGGACCCCCTTCGAGCACGGGGACTCAATTTTGTTACGAATCCAGACTAGTACTCGCTCCACCAGCGATAACGGCAGAGTTCGGCGAATTCTTCAAACTACGATCCCCTGACCTTTTTTGAATGCTGCTCCTAATGCAGCATAATTTCTAATTTCCTGGCCTGCATCGAATGGTGATGGGGAGTGGTCGCCTCCCGATGGGTTGTGGTTGATCTGTGATCTAGGACTGAACAATGCCTTTTTTGTGCTGCCTACAGGGAAATGGTGTGATGGATAGTGACGATGAAGCGCGAAAGTGTTCAATTTCTGAATCCGCGTCTGTTCGCAAGCAGCATCATGAGAATTCAGTTCCTGAACCAACACATAGTATTTAAGTGCCAATATTCAGATTCTACTACGGCTTTTTGTACCGCGCGATTAGATCAACAACGCTGCCTTGAGCCCACAGCCTGCTATCATGAGAGACGAATATGTATAGTAGGTGTCAGTGTGAAAGCTTTCAAATGATACAGGCCTGGATCCAGCACATGTCGATCTATTGCATGACTCACTGAGAGCGCCCTATAAGTTCATGCCCGTGTTCATTCTCTCTTAGAATCATTTGCAACCTAGGTACTCGCTCCACGTATACAAGAAATCGTGACTTGCCAGAATATATATTGGCTCGCTCATGATTAGTCATATACTAAAAAGCGCTTAGTCCATTCTATATCACAGGATTTACTTTGGCAGTTCTCTTCTAAGATCCTGATTCCTTGTTTTGTTTTGCAGAGCGACGAGAGCCAGTTGGACCCAACCATAGCTTCCAGCTATGTGCGCGCTACTGACAAAAATATGCCATGTCTAGCTACCCATGTTTTAGCTTTCGGGGATAGTTATTGCAATTCAGTCACTGGATTGGATAGACGATTCCACAAGGCGACTATTGGAAGGGATGGGTAGTCATTAGTACAACAAACAACATAAGCAGACTTCCTTTTAAATCGAACAGATCCCCCGCTGTCTCCATGTTATCTAGACATCTACGAAACACCTCACCTCTGCCATCAGGGTTGGGCATTTTCACATCCATCACTAACTGTGACTTTCCTGCTATGGCTCCTGTAAATCGCTACTGAACATTGACTTATTCATTTTCTTCTGTAAACGAAGTATCTATGCATTATCCAATTGGATTTGATGAATCTAATTGCTCATTTACCTCCCCCGACATCACATATGGCCTTGATTCTTCTCAAGATGTGCCTTCCTGGACCTCAATACGCCTTACGTGCATTATACCATTCGAACGCGGGATGACGCTTCAGGGTCCACATTAAAGCCTCAAGGAATGCGAGAGCAAGTATAATTCATTGCAAAATGTTCTCAATTAAACACCTCGAGTAAATCCACGATGCTCAGAAGCATGGTGGGAAAATGCGCTAGGCGGGAATAGCTTCCATTTTCAAACAACTCCAAAGGTGGTAACTTTCCCCGAAGATCTCCATTCTAACGTAGTATACATCTCTAAACCAGACTCCAAGACCATCAATTGGCGTCTAATTACTGGTCTTCTTTAAAGGTAGCCTCTATCACTTATGATGGGCTGTTGTTCTACCCTCTTCTCTCTTCCTCACCGCCGCCACCATTTTCCCAGAAAACACCACACCATAACCTCACAATTTCACAATCAACGAAAATGACCGAAACAATAACACACATCGTCCTCTTCAAATACCGCCCAAACATATCATGGAGCGACTTCGAAGCCCACTTTGACTCCTTCATGGCCCTCAAATGGCGCAGTCTGAACCCCAAAACCGGAAAACCCCTCATCAAATCGCTCAAAGCGGGTAAAAACCGCTCCTGGGAATCATTTTCTAAAGGCATGACGCATGGATTTGTGCTCGAATTTGAAAATCAGGACGATTTGGATTACTATTTGACTGCTGAGCCTGTGCATCTGCAGTTTAGCAAAGAGGCGAAGCCGTTGATTGAGGATAGTGTCGTGATTGACATAAGAGATGGGATACTGTTTGGACCGGGGGCGGAGCATCCGAGTCTGAAGGGATCTGGGAAGGGAGCTTGGAAGGGGAGTTGCCATTGTGAGGCGGTGACGTGGATTGCGAGGCTGGAAAATGCGGAACATGTTCTGTGTCACTGCTTGACATGTCAAAAACTGGGCGGTGGCCCTTACTCGTGTAATCAGATTGTCCCAAGGGAGAATCTGACGATAATTGGGGGTAAGGATAATCTAGGCGAGTATAAGTATAAGGGCGCTAGTGGTAAGTTGAAACCGGCAAGTGGATGGCTCGGATGCTTACGTTCGGTCCAGGAAAATTCGTGCGTTGCTACTTTTGCAAAACATGTACGAGCCATATCTACCATCACCAAGACGTGATGCCGGAGAAAGTTATTGTGCGAACTCTCCTATTAGACGGTGGTAATCAGATGCCCGCTACCGGCGAGATCTTCGCCGAGGGAAGGCTGAGCTGGGTGCAAGAGTTGAGGCAAGAGCTAGTGAATGGCAATTGAAAGGACAATATATGAGAACAGAAGAAAATTTAGGAGAAGGGTCAGGCCATTTGTTCTTGTAGAGCGAGTAGCGAAGGCGTTTGAAGATGAACGAAAAGGTTTCAATGATTTATTTAGTGGTGGAGTCCTAAATATTTCCGTTCAATTTTCTATAAGCAGCATTTAAAGCCGTCGATGCCTGCTATCATAATATTGAGAAATATAGTGTTCGAAGATGACACTACAAATGTTAATAGTTTTCTGGCCGAGGTTTGATAGATTCTTCACTTCTATCCTCAGAGTGCTATGTCCTGAACGCAATCTGATTCCCTTCCTTAATTCGTTGCAATTGACGCATGTGCATTGAACTATCGATCAAAATTCCTCCCATAATCGATATGCTGACATGGCTCCAAGCGAGATTGTGGATTTGACTATTGGTTACAAAGCGCAACAAATCTTCAATTATCATTGTTGTACCAGAGGTCAGCCTGTGACTTGAAACCACCCACGGAAAGGAAAAAGAATGTGTACTACAGTCACTGGCTATATAATCATACAATTTTCTCTGCCTTTTGCACATGGTTGCTTGATGGTAAAAAGTTTTACTTCAGATGAATCATTTAAGGAATGTACGAAACATAATTGACGATGAGAATTGGTAGATGATTTGAGGAACGCCGACCCCATTTTTCCAAAAGGAACATATTTTTGGAAGCATTGATCAAGAGAACCCATTTTGTTGATCTTACAGTAGGAAAAGCTCCTGAGCAATACGCTCCAAGTCCATACCCTTGTACTCCACACCTCTCACCCCCCATCCTCGATCACACGTAAACCCAGCTAGACTTTGACCCCATTTCCCTTACTCCAACCCGAGGTCCATCGAACCCATAAACCCAACCTCCCAAAGATGACCATCGGGATCCTCAATGCTCCTACAAAACCCATCTCCCATCTCGGGCAACTTCGTAGGATCCTTTGAACCTCCCTTTGCCACCGCAGCATCAATGAGGCGGTCAACATCCTCGCGCTTCTCAACTGAAAGGCAGGGGATGAATTGCGTGCTATGGCGTCCGGTGCCGATTTCTTTGTTCTCGGGGATGACTATTTGAGAGGAAAAGTCTCAGCTACATGAATCTTCATAGAGGCAAACGACGGAAATGAAATGAAGGAAACTGAGGAAAGGGGATTTGTATGATTAGTAGGTACTACGTACATCCTTTGAAGCGCGCATGCTCCATGAGGATCACAATGATGCTCTTGGAGAAGACCATAGTTGTTGTGTCGTCGGAACACATTTTGGGGTTCTTGGTGAAGCCGAGAGCGGCGTAGAAGGCTTCGCTGGCGGCGAGATTGGAGGCAGGGAGATTAATGAAGATCATGGGTTGATGAGGCATTTTGGCGGTTGATGTGGAAAAAGTATGTATGGATTTCGACTGCGATTGAAGTAAAAGAAACCAGTGAAAGTCCGCAATATCGAAGTGAAGAGGATGCAATTGCAGCGTCTCTTATGTTGCAACTGATCAGATTGACCCTTTTATGCCCTTTGCCTGTCCTTCTTTTTTTACAAGTTTGTGGTTCAGTCAAGGCGCTAAGGTGAGGGGACTCAGGCAGCAACGCGATCGATTACTGATCGCGCTGTCACGGTATCACGTGCAGCGCGAATTGGGCTTCCAAAGCGAAGAATGCGGACTTGGTGTTGTACAAAGGGAGCCATTGGCCGCATACATCAGGGAAACTGTACATCGAGTTTAGGCATCACCGCCTTGACACTGCGACAGTGGTCGCTGTAGTCATGGATTGGAAACTCTACTCCGCCAACATATCTTGGCCATGTATCTACATATATATGTACAAATGGTATCAAAAAATCATAGACAATCAAGTGAATAATATACCAGTCATCCCACCCCTTTATTTTTTTTTCTTAGCATAAATCAATGAAATCGTGCCGTTGACAACGGCGAAACACTGGATAAAGGCCCAGTCCCCGTTGCAATACCATCGGAGCTTGGAGCGCGGCTGTGATTCTGACTGGGCGCCAGGCTGCTATTGCCATCCATCTCATGATAGTCCGAGAGAATTTCCCTAAATTTTGGTGATACCACAGCTGCCATTGGTGCTGGTAATTCTTGAGGAACCTCATTGAGAACAGGTTTCATGTCGTGAGGGTATTGTGGAGAATAAGGCGAGACAAGTTCACTCAATGGTGTGCCACTGAGTTCCTGAGGAGTGAATTGTGTTTTGTGGGCGGCAGGGGAGCTGTACTGTCCTGGTCCCGAGACTTGTGTATTTGCAAGTTCGTATTGATTCTTTTTGGTTCGTCGGCGTTTCAAGAAGAAAAAGGCGCCAATTGCGAGGATTGCAAGAAGAACAATGCCAATAGCTATACCGACAATTGCGCCTGTGCTTAGACCCGACTTAGTGGATGATGAGCCAGAGGAGCCAGAGGATCCAGATTGAGAGGGCGGATCGATGGTGATTATATTCTCAGCAGGGAGAGGATCTGGAAAAGCAGCTTGAGCGACTGTGAAGTTTCCACGCTCATAATCAACAATTAGATAGGCCTCCTGCAGAAGTGTTCGGCCGAGTACATATTGAGTATCGTTTGCGGCACGGCGGATGGGGAAATATCTGGTTGGTTTGTCATAGTATGGGTATGAGGCCTCCAGATCGAAGGCAGCGTAGGGGAGTTTGATGTTGGTATAGTTTCTCGATGTGTCTTCAAGTGATTCGGCTAGTTTGATCGTTATTGTTGGGTTGAGCGACTTAAGTTCTTCGTGTACCGTGTCATTGACGAGATAAAGATCCGTTTTATTGTCATATGTAAGCCCAAACACTTGTGCGAATTTATCGCAATCATCTTTTGGTAGCCATAGATGCGGGACTGTTGAATCTATTACGGAGATATGTGTGTCACCTGTTAGCGAATATGTTCCTTCGAGTGTATTTGTCGCCATAATCGAGGCCACTCCCACGGCGAGGAGTTTTGACGGATCTGTAGAGAACGAAAAGGTAAAAGGGTCGTCGTTGGGCTTCAATCGCGTAGAATCCCACCCTCCAAGGACTAAATTCCCCAATACAGACTTGGATTGATACTTTGCACCAGCCGTGTATCCAAACGATAAACTGGGGATTTTGGTGTTGTTCCGTAGCTGATATAGAAACGAATCGATTGGCTGGCCCGAACTTGAGAAGCTCGACTTTGGAGTTCCCAACGCAAGGCTTCCCAGAAAATAAGGCAAATCAGCGATGCCAGCGACAACCTGGCGCTCTAGTGATAGAGACTGTCTGTCAGCGGCTGGTCCTAACGCGACTTTATCGAAGCCAAAGAGACCTCCGGCTTCATAGCCCAGCGCTGACTCCAAGTCTACGTCGAAAGTGCCCAAGGACGACCATGTTGACGACTCATTGACCTGGAATCCAATGTTCTGTTGAGTACCGAATATGCCTATGCCTCGTAGGTCTGGGCAGTTGTCGGGGTCGCTCTCGGCTTGACAGCCCTCTGGATCTATCACGTACGTGACGCCGCCTTTGGTAGACGGCAACACGCGAAAATCCTGACCGGGTGTGCCAACGCTGATTTTGAAAGTACTCCAGCTTCCGTCATTGCCTTCGAATTTCTGGGATGGTGGTACTACGTATGGAGTGGGAGCCGAGGGAGGCGTCTCTCGTGGAACGAGGCGCATGTCGAAAAAGAACGCGAGCAGAGGACCGGTGGAGGGAATGGGAGCAGGGGACTCAGTGCAGTATCAGGTACTTGGAAATTGGTGGGAACGCTAGTCATAGGGCGACAAATGCACAAGACATGTTGGCAAGGCTGCAAAAGGAGAGAGAGAAAGAGATGATGCTGGCTGTTAGAAAATCGGAAAAGGCCGATCCGCCAACGTCGTCCCGTGTACTGCACGAGGGAGTCAGTAGATAGGTAAGGCAGAGAATCCTTGAGAGTGAGAGGGGCTCCAAGTCTAGCAGCAGCGCCAATATGGATGCGACATGGTGGCGCAGAGGAATGCCATATGGGCTGGAACGTGGCCAACGGCAGCATTGGCCTGGCGCGGGCCGGGGAGTGGACTGACTCCTGGCAGAGAGAAATGTCAACATCTTCTCACCGTTGCTGCACTTGGGGTGATACGAAGAGGAGCAGTGGTAGGAAGACAAGGGTGCCGGGCTTGGTAGGTGGGAGTTTGTATAGAAAGAGATTGATAAGGCATAGCGTAGAGAGGGCTGGTAGGGTTGGACAGGGCTGGAGGCGGGATGCGAGCCAATCGGGATTCAATGAGCCCTGGGCTGCAGCTGCCTTGCATCTGTGGCTGCTCCTTCCTACTCGCCCCTGTCAGCACATTGAGTCTCCATCCCCGCTCAGTGTGCTCGTCCACGCATTCTACCCTCACCACTCCAACCACCAACCACCAACTGCTCCCACAAATCCCCCCCCCCCCGGACGCACATCATCATCTCACACTGGTATCCAGCATGCATACGCCGTACGGATACCTCCTTGCGCGCCCGCTAACTTCCGCCGGACTGTACTCGCACCATCTACCATCAAACCGGCCCCTCTAAGCTTCACCTCACCTCACCTCATCCCATTTCATTTCAATTCTGCTACGGACTACCACCTACTTGCGCTGTACTACTCCGCTCCTCACCGTCCACTGAGCCGCTGTTGCTTTCGCCTCAAGGCAACTGGCCACTGATGAGGTATTCACTTTGCCTAAACAAGGCAATTGGGGTCCAACATCCAGAGCCAGGATTATCATCCCTCGCTCCGCCTCGCCCACGACCATGTGTTGTTCATTTGCGGCTAGCCTGCCACACCACTCCATAGAGGCATGCATTAAGCGCCGCCAATGAGTTGGGAGTGGGACATGAGCCTTTGGAGTCTGAGCAAATCTGGTTCTGCGCTCGTTCTCGGGGTGTATACCTTGGAGTAGGAAGCGGGCTCTGTTTGGCTTGCCATATTTGCTTCTCTTTCGGTCGACCAGCACGGCCACACTTTCAATTTAATGGCGTGCATTTGCCTTCTTCCATTGGCACGTCCCCTGCTAATGCGGCAGAGGACCAGCTGGGCACCTGCGCTCCAATAGGATTTGCGCAAGGTTACAAATAAATCTATTCATAGGGGCTTTCGTCCGTAACTGCCCACATGCGTCGCATGTTCAAATAATCCGTTCGTTCGTTGCGTTGTGCGCTTTCAAGGTTGCCTTTCGTTTCTGCCGTTCACGCCCTCGTGTCTCTTGATCGACCCTCGATCGTGGGCTCAGACTGTAGCACGCTCACTCGTCTTTCGTTCATACCCCAGGTAGTGAGCACAGTCGGTGGTGCGCAAATATGTGGAAGCGGGTTATCCTTGGCTCTGCGCTCTTAGCAGTTTGCGCCAACGCGAATCCTTATAATATTAGAGGTCAGTTGCAATAAGAGTTATGTTGAGCTCGAAGCTAACAGTTCGTAGATTGTATGTGTCTCGCATCTTCCTTTTGATTGAAAGTTAACACTCCCTAGCAAATGACGACGATGTCACAACAAGTAGCTCGTCGACGTCGTCGACCTCTTCGAAGGCATCAAGCTCTTCGACATCGTCCAGTTCCTCGATAGCATCGAGCTCTTCGAAAGTAACTAGCACCTCCAAGGTGTCAAGCTCTGCGGCAGTGACTAGCTCATCGCAAGTGATTACCTCGTCGCATGCGTCTAGCTCTTCGAAAATATCAAGCTCCTCCAAGCTTGAGTCAACCCCAAGCCCGGTGTTCTCTATTCTTCCAATATCCGAGTCGAGCTCGACCAAGTCGTCGTCATCTTCATCTTCAGCCTCCACGCCGAAAGCGGGCTCGTCAAGCCCTCCTTCACCTACAACCACCACCACAGGAGGCAAGTCTTCAACCTCTGCTAGTTCCTCAAGTTCAAGCTCAATCTCTTCGGACTCAACCGATGATTTGGCAACTTGCACTGGTTGCGCTTTACAGGCCATGGATCCCCTCACAACGTATTTTGAGTCCACCGCATTGTCTTTTTGGACAAGCACTGTAGTAACAGAGACTGTTGTGACTGAAATCATCACATATATGGATGGTACATCAATTGATACCGTAATTACCGAAATCGTAACGAAGGATCAAACACAGACCTTGGTCGTTGGTGATGAGACAACAGTTTCGCATACTGCACCAATGTTTACAGTTGCCGTCCCTGGAGCTGTTTTGACTTTGTAAGTATGTCCTTCCATTTAGTTCCATCTGGCTGATCCGGTTAGGGATGCGGGTCCAACGTACCTAATTTACACTTCTTTCATGGGCGGCCTGGACGGCGTCATCACAGGGATCGACGTGAACCTTAACCCTAAACAGACTGAAGCTCCAGAACTGTTCTGCGAAGGCGAAGTAGATGACCTTCCTGGATGGACACCACAGCGTGAAGAGGACTGGCAGTATTTTGTCCAGACCATTGGAGGGTCACGATCCGGTGACAACGATGATTCAATTTTGCTCGATGTTCCTCAGCCAGTCTCCGTACCTCCAAATATCATTGAACTATTTAAGCAAGATCCACAGGTCATGTCTTTCTTCAAAGGGTCAGATATTGGCACTTGCACCACCCGCAAACCTACTCGGGGCGCCGGTGGTCCGGCTTTTCCAACTCCTCCAACAAATAATCCTCCACGTCCGCCAAACAAGCCTGAGAATACTCCTGATCCTGAACCTGAAGAACCTTGGCTCCCGCCGGACGAGGAGCCCGTCCCGACAACACCTATCCAAACTTACATTTCGAAAACATATCAGACGACATCATCTCATATCACAAGGGCAGGCCGTCTCCGAGCTGAGACCAGTGCCGAGCCGACAGATGACAAAAACTTTAATAAAAATGGCCCTCTACCGACTGGAGGGGATTTATCAATGGTGCCAGACCCGACTGGCTCTCCTGGTCTGCTATTTGGACCAAATCCGACGGGCAAAACCGAGGAGAAGCCAGAGGACAAACCCCAGGAAAAAACTGAAGAGAATCCTGAAAGGAAACCCGGCGAAAACCCGGAAGAAAAGACAGAAGAGAAACCAGAAAAGAACCCGCAAGAGAAGCCCCAGGAAAAGCCCCAGGAAAAGCCACAAGACCAGCAAAGTCCAGAGGATCAACAACAGCAACAACAACAACAACAACAACAACAACAACAGCAAGCATCAATATTCGGGCAGGTACTTGCATCAATCATTAACAACAACAAGCCAGTCTTTACTCAAGAACAGCAGCAGCAACCAACCAACCCTGTGCAACGTATCAGGATCGGCGATAGCGTGTATAACATCAATCCCGCCCAACAGACCGAACCGCCTGCCAAACCAAACGAGCCCAACCAGCCGAGTCAGAGCCAGGGCGCGCCAGCCCCAGTGCAGCCTGCTATTGTGATTGGATCCGAAACTCTCACTCCAGGCGAGACTAAAACAATCAATGGCCTACCGGTGGTTGTACCAACGGGCGGTGGGACGAAAATCATTGTTGACGGCAGCACCGTTGATGTCTACAGTAGTACTTCAAAAGCTCCAGACCCAACTCCAACCCCGGTCCTTACTATAGGAGAGGAGAAAATCACCGCTAACCCGGACAGAGAATTCGTTGTGGGGACTGAGACGCTCAAACCTGGAGGTCCTGAGATTACAGTCGGTACAAACACACTAAGCTTGGAGCGTGGTGGCACTGTTGCAGTTATAAACGGAGCTACACAGACCCTTGTCGCACCCACTCCACCGCCTATTTTAACTGTCAATAATCAAGCTATTGCTGCTACTGTCATTGGTGGATCTACGATGTTCTATATCGGGAAAGATCAGATCCTTGCTCCAGGCATCGTTTTAACCATCGATGGAACTACTGTCAGTATGCCATCTGAAGGTAAAGGATCTGCGGTTGTTGTCAACGGTGTTACATCAACATTGCACGCCGGAGGCCTTCCTATCATAACACCAGCTCCCAAATCCATTACAGCAACAGTGAAAGACGGCACCACTGAATTCGTTCTTGGTTCAGAACAGACACTTACCCTAGGTGGAGTTGTTACGTTTGACGGGACTACAATTAGCATGCCAGCTGAAGGTTCAGGCACTGCCGTCGTCATCAATGGCGTGACGTCGACACTCGAGGGCACTGGTCTCCCTGTCTTGACTCTAGAGAAGAGGCCTATTACTGCAACGGTGAAAGATGGAACCACTGAATTCATTCTAGCCTTAGACCAAACTCTCACCCCAGGTGGTGTAGTAACCGTGGACGGGACTACTTTCAGTATGCCAGAGGAAGGTTCAGGATCTACAGTCGTAATCAATGGTGTAACTTCAACACTGGAAGGCTATGGGCTTCCTGTGCTTACCATCGCTGGTCAAACCGTCACTGCATCAGTTCAAGGAGGAACAACAGCATACGTAGTGGCTCCCGGTCAGACTCTGACGCCGGGTGGAGCTCTGGTTGTATCTGGGACGACATTCTCCATGCCTGAATCGGAATCTGGATCCATTGTTGTTGTCAACGGTGTCTCATCCACGATCGTCAAGCCAGTCATAACCGCTCCTGGTTTACTTACTATCCAAGGAACAACATACACACCCACCGTCCGAAAGGGTACTACCGAGTATGTGCTTGGGAACAACTCTACTCTCAAGGCAGGCGAAGCAGTTACAATTAGCGGGACCACTTATTCGCTGGATCAGGAGGGCACTGCGCTTATTGTCAACGGGCAGACGAGCACAATACCCAACACTCCGGCACACAACAACGCAACCACAACTGCATTGGTGTCTCCGACCTCAAATCCTACAGCTACTAGCCGCGACCCGGGAGATTTTATTGCGAATGGGATTGGTGAGTCCAGTAGAGGAGCTGGTTTTCCCACCAGGCCACAAGGTCTCGATAAATGGGCCGAGGGTCTCGTAATAGCCATGGCCGGATGGCTCATCATGCTTGTGTAATATTCATATTTGTGCATCTTTTTGGGCATTATATATACTAGTAATGTTTGTATGTATCAGCATGGAAACACGGCGCAATTGTTATTGTTTCTCAGGGATTTCTATCTGGAAAAAGCATGGGAAGGGATTTGTTTGCGACAGCGGTGATGTGACTGCTGGGTATATGTTGCCTAGCCTGGAGATTGGAGGCTTGGAGGATTCATTGTATGTACGTTTCGTCTTGTATCACTCAAGACGGGTGAGAGTTTAAAAGCAGAAAATGCATGGAGCAATCTTGCCAAACTAACCCACTCTTTTTGCGCTGTTGTGGCTTTTGACTTGCGGTCTTGGCATGGCTGGAAACAGGAAATGGGCGTGTTGCCGTCTCCATTGGTGCCGTTGGAATGACGAGATGAACAGGATGGCCGCGTCAAACTCAACTGCCACCTGCCAGCTCGCAGCTTCGGACCGTCAGCCTTCTGATTTTCAGCCTCCACTCTTCTGCAGTAAAGAGTAATGACACCCGCCCCCAGCCTCTTCATCTTCCGTCTACCATGCCCCGGTAGATGTTCGCACGGAGCACAGTAGGTGCGGAGCCGTTGCCCCGAGGACTTCATATTTCTTCTTTCATATTTCATTCCCTGCGCTGCATGCTATAAACATGCGCAATCTTGTAGCCATCCTCACAGGGTGACATAAGCAATAATATACCAACCTTGGAATTGTCTTGCCATGCGCTGACCAATATCGATCGACTCGGGGCCGGAGTCAATCCCAAGAGCCGCGGAAAAGCACACTGGACTCAGGCCAGCGACTCAGGAATCGCATATGTAGAGCCAGGTCCACAAGGCTGACATCGGGAAGCGCACTCTGCCGTACTCTATATAAAGACACAGCGTGATTTGATTGGATTATCATGCACGGGCCGGTCAGTCCGGGTATTGATCATCCATCCACCGTACCGTTTTCTTACACTGCCTCAATTCCCGTGGGCCTGGACCATCTTGCTGCTCAGACCCACGACGCAACCCACTGTCTCGAACACTTTGATGTGCGTCCCATGCACTTGTAGGTACTACAGATCGGCGCTCTGCTCTCACTGGTCGATTGTCGCTGGTACTCTAAGCACAATGGCTACCCTAAAGGAGTAAAGGAGTAAAGCCCATGGTAGATGACTAGAGTGCACAAGCTAACCCATTACTTGCATCGCATTCCAGACACATGCACATTACAAATAGCACGTCAAAACTATTCGAATAGCTAGGTATATGTAAGCGTGTATTGAGATTTCCACATAGGAAAAAGGGCCTTCCTAGTTGCTCTTTTTCTTTGTCTAGATATATGGGAATGGACTCGGGTGCACTATCCGTCGTCGCCGAGTCGCGTACAGTGGAGCATCATCCCAGCCGTGATCAGAAATCATTACCATCATTACCACAATCAGTAAACATGGAAGCCGTCAAAGTCCGCCAGTATCGTAAACGTTCTAAACAAGGTAGATACTCAAACACTATTAGACTATAATTTTTCCCGAGAAACAATTTTAAGCTAATGCTAAGCCTGCCAATGCAAAAAAAGCTTCCAAAACACCCGTGACTGGCCCCGAAACTGCAATTGACAAATTGGATTCGGCATATCTTAAGCGAAGAGAGCAAGTGCGCAGGGCACAACGGTAAGTCATGGTGTTGGAAAAAAATTTTCCTAGTTGGACAAGTAGTAGAAATACTTGTTTGCTGATGCTAGCAATATTGTTTAGTACACATCGTGAGAGGAAAGAAAATTACATCAAAGCGCTTGAGGATGAGGTTCATCAGCTTCGGAGCCAAACGCTTACCTTGGGCGCGGAGGTCAGTCTGCTACGGGGCGTCATGCGTCAGTTGGACGTAGGGTGAGACTATTCGTGTTCCTCTGGTGATCGAGTCGTAGATTGGCAAAGAGGAATCGACTGACTTTATGAGAATAGTCCAATGAGGCAGGCGCAACAAAAACACCGATTAGAAATCGCCCATTCACAGCCAGTGGCAGATACCATTTTTTTCGCAACAAGAGGAAGCACCGATCCACCCGATATCGTCACCCCTCTACGCCGACTACGAGATTCGGTATTAGATACGAGTTGTGCTTCGAAATCAGGACCAGAATCAACCCCAGCAATTGATGATAGTATGTCGATGAAGCACTTCCAGCTTAAATAGGCACATTCTAACCGCGTGTAGCATATACACAATTCTGCACATTTCCCGAAGCTACACCGATACCCAACTCAGCCTTGACCCTGAGTCTCGCGGGTGAAGACCAAGCGAGCCTTGGATTGGAGTTTGTGCTCACGTTCGTACACCCCTTTCTCTCTCCAACGTGGATGATACTAGCCCCACTCCATCACTCCTAACATTCTGTACTCAGGCTAGAAAGCCCCTGCAAGGAGCATCATGTTGAAATCACCGTTGCACTCTCTGGCAACCCAGCCTCAGCCTTCAGTGATCCGACATCACCGGTCCAATTGCCCCTGAGCAACGACGAGAATACCTCGAATATCGGGCTAGAGAACCTTCTCGCCCTGGCCGGAAACCTCTCACTTACTTCCGAAATAACACCTGTCCAAGCGTGGTATGAGATACGCTCGCATCCAGGTTTTCAATTACTGGATGTCCCGCGCCTGAAAAAGTTAGCGGAGGATTTGTTGATATATGTGAGGTGCTACGGTATTTCAATTCAGCATTACTCCCTAATATGCCGATACAGGCTAACTCTTTGCTAGATTCGGTGCCGTGATTGAAACAGATGTATTCAGGCGTCTGTATAACGAATTGTGGCCAAGAGAATACTAGACTGGCATTTGGCTATGCGAAGAGGAGAGAACAATAGGATTTATCTATAATGAGCAGTAACTCGAGGAAAGAAGCGCAATTTAACGCATTTGGACAATCCGAATAGAAAATATCCACTCCCCAACGTGTCTGCCGATGTGACACCCACTAGTCCCGTTTTGCTCCCACTCTGTTGTATCAGCTGCTCGGCGCAAATGAGGACAGGTAATTGGTTCACCCATCGAAGAAGGTCACTCTTTTCGCATATGCCTTAACGAACAACACCGCCACCAGGTGCAGGTGCAGCAGTGTTACCCAACTGTGCTTGTCTGTCCGCATGCTCCTTCGCCAACTGATCCTCCGTCCGCTTATTTCCCCTCGCAATCAACTTGTCAATCAAGCTTCCTTTCTTCGGTTCGCCGGTGCGCTCTGCCTCCTCGAATTCCTTCATGTAGGCAACGCGCTCTTGGGGTGACATGGCCTCGAGTTCCGAATCGACCGACGCCCGGTGTTCTGTGTTGTGCAGGTTAGCTCCCATTTGCACTAGGGGTAAGGAAGAGTGATCAATTGAGCAGGGGCATGTTTGCATTGTCGCGAAGAGATAAGACTTAATAAACAAGAATATGTTTGTATGAAGTGTAACCTGGTCATACTTAGGATTGCGTCATAAACATACCTTCTCCACTAGCGCCGTGCTGATGGTGCGCCGAAGTGTCGTTCTCGGGCTTCGACTTGCGGCGAAGATGCAATTTCTCCTTGACTTTGTCCATTTTTCTTTCCGACTTGTGAAATTTGCAAATAGGAGTATAGGGTTGGTCGGGCGTGGGTTTTATGCGGTTGGTGTGATTGAGGAGGGTGTGAGTGGAGCATTCGGGTGGCTGGCGGCCTCAGACGTATCTAGTACGTCATTGAATGCTTGTTAGAGCTGTTTCGGTGCTGGGCAACGCTGAACAAAGGCATGAGCTGAGAAGGAGACGTCCAATCCGAACATGTTGGCAGTGCCGGATTCCGAATTAATCGACATACCCACATTTCTGTATTGAGTGCGTATCCGATCTTCCTTGGGGTAGATCATCCGTCGTCACGTGGCATACAAGGGAGATTACTCTTTGGATTAGTATTGAGGAGACGGCTTGGATTTGAATGTACAGGATCTTATCCGCTATAGGATACTATTAGCAATAAAGCAATTATGTCTGATCTTCAAATGTCATGTGCTGGTCAATTTCGGGTGATACACCATCCTTCGCTCCATACTCGAAGACATATTTGAATATTTACTGACTTCAAACTAAGAAAAATGTACAAAGAAGAGGTTTCAATATACTGGATGTATTGTCTCGCGCCACATACCTCCTCCCTCTTTCCACAACCACATTTTTCGCAGATTCCCCGTCGCCTTCAGCCACCTATACCACCCCGACTCGTAACCACGCCATCTCCACATCTATGCCATCCTACAAACCTGCTAACACAAACAAGGCAAGTGTATAGTCTGGTAGTTACTGCAAGACTTGCCACTTGGTGTATCTGCGCCCGTCTGTAGATACAAGTCATAGTACCCACTATCCGCAGACTTGCACACCAAGAAATTCAGCTCTGTCATAGCCTAAATTAGCCATCATGCCGTAGTATCTAACAGCCAAATCCAAGTGACATTTTCATCAAAAGTTAGGTTAAACGAAAGAAACCAGAAACTCACGTCTTCCATAGCTACTACTCTGCACCGTAATAATGGTATCACCCTCGAGGCCCCAGGCTGTCGTATCTCCTGCGGCGCCCCACACCAACGGCTTGTAGCTCGTGCTAGCGGTCTGAATATTCAGATACTGGCTCGTTTTCTTTGACTGAATCGTTCCACCGATGGTGAATTCGTCGGCGCTGGATTCGGGGCCAAGAACAGGTATCGATGCTATGTGTTTGGGATTAGGCGGTGGTTTTCGTATGGAAGGGGAAACCTGAACTTCAGGTGGATTGGGATTGGGATAGGGGGGGGATGTAGTGAGAGAGTATTTGGGAAGTAGAACTTTTTCATACCATTTTTCGAATTCGCCTGAAGATATAAGTGGTAAATTGGATCTCTCACACCCCGAATCTTCCCCACAGTCGCAGCAGCAGCAGCCGGCGCATTCTCCACTGGCATCCCAAGCGCACCCTGCACAAGAAGCAAGGCCGGAGCAAGAAATACTAACAACATGATATTTCCAAAAGTTCCTTAAAAATTATCGCGCCAAATCGAGCGTCAAATTGAACAAACAATAAAAAACGAAACAGGATTCGCAGAAACAGTCAATCAGATTTTGTTTCCTATGTTGGGAAACGCTGTTATATATTGGTCGACCGGCATTGGGCTTGTGCTAGATAAAGACAATTTGTGGTAGATTCGAGTGGGTTAATTAATGTATTTGTGTCACGCGTTGTTGAATTCTTCCGTTGGGCTTAAGTGGCGCCCCTGTCGCTTGTCTAGACACATTCTGTCGCCTACAGAATAGTTCAATGCAAAGAACATAGCCAGAAAAAAAAAGCTTTTAATAGCCTAGAGATCTTTTTGGGAACGTACAATTAGGCGATGTCCATGAAAGGTGGAACGAGGGGCCCAGGAATTAACAGTAATAAACTAGGGAGATTGCGGGGAACTGCAGGACCGGGGTGAACTGATATCAGGGTCTAGATAATCAGAGAGCGTATAAAATGCGACTAGTGTGGGAGCGAGCATATAGTATGGAGGCCACAGAAAGCTTGTCTCATCAAACGATTCAAGAGTAATGTGCAATTTAATCCGTATCTATGGTAATATATAACGCCCTCGTATGCTCAGTTTCATTAAAGCCGTGAATGCATAAACTCCTCGCTAACTAAAAAAACAAAATAACGCTAGCTTTTGAAATAGCACATGTAATAATGATCCTCGATTTGAAAAAAAAAAAACATCGCGCAGCACTCTTTATGCGCCATAGTTCTGCGATGTGCTTACTGCCATATAGCCATCGTTCTTGTGGCCAGGATGCACTGGAGGCGTCGTAATTGGAGGACTCATTAGTGGGCTCATTGCATAGCTCTGTTGCCCACCATAATACTCTGTGCTCGCAGCCGTCAATGGCATCGTGTCCGAGTAAGCGCTCCATGAAGAATGGCGGTGATGGCTCTCGGTGAGCGATTCTTCATGATCGGAGAGTGGCAAATTTACTCCGCTAACATGTGTCACCGTATCGTGGCTCTTCTCATGATGAGAATGGTGTTCTTCATACTCCAATGCGTACGGCTCTCCACTCTTCTTCAGTTGCAGATTGCAGTATGAAGCGCTCAGCTTGTCGAATAGCAAGATGAGAAAGAGAAGGGAGACGACGACGGGGATGACGGCGGGGGAACTGATAAAGCCGGCGACTATATCTTCCTTGGCCATGAGCGCCATCATCAATGCCCCAACGATCAAAACTAGAAGTCGAACCATAATTGACACCCAGTCAAACAGGTCGGACCTGTGTCGTCGGATGAGGATCAAGAAAACAATGGAGCAGATAATTAGGAGGCAGAAGGAACTCCAGTAGTATAGATAGACAACTCCCCAGCTCTGGGTGGTGATGACAATCGGTGCGTACTCATCACCTTCATCCACTGGCATTTTCATTCCCAAGCTTTTGTAGATGCCAGTAACTCCGCTGACGAAGAAATCATTCAAAACCTGGGGGTATTCTTCGTCCTCGTACAAGGTAGCATTTGCGGGAGAACATATTCCTGTTGAATTGCCAATATCATAAGTTTGGTCAATGAGAATATGGTAATATTCGTATGTGTCCGACTTCGAATCAAATTTAAAGTATTTGATCAATGATAGGAGGGCGTCTCGTAGCTTTTCACCGTCATAGTTGGCGTTGCAGTATTTGACGATTGATTTCTCGAATTTGTGGACGTTCTTCACTGTGTATCGGGCGATTGCGAGTTGCTGGGATCCTTCGACCACACCGACCATGGCTAATTGTAGAGGGAAATGCAACATCGACCAAATTTGTTGACGAATGGTTCCGTAGTGTCCATGAGGGAAGTTATCGAAGTACAGTGCCCAAATGAAGACCTGTACGCGAATCAGTGAGTACTTCCTGGAGATTATTATGTTCTGTACTTACCAGGACAACAATGATACTCATAATGAGAAAACAGCCTTCGACATCCAGGCCATGCTTGCCCATAAGCTTTGATACGGTCTTGGTGACACCAATGGCTCCTTCTCCAATTACAATAAGCGTCAAGAGACTCATACGCTCCATCAGATGAGTCTTTTTGAAGCTAAGCATTCTCCAGAAGCAAGATATAGTTATGACAGCGATAGCTTCAAGGAGCATTACAATATACCACACAACGTAGACGGTTCGGTGTGCTTCGTCTCCTTCTTGAAAGGCCGGTGTCATGGCCGCAAATGCGCCTGCATTTACAAAATAGATGGCAATCATCAGCCCTAAAGGAAGATATAGCTTGTGATATCGAGCGCGTATAGTGTAAAGCAGCACTACGACGTACTGAATCCCAAGTAGCGTTCGACTGATGACTAGGGTATAGCACAGAATTCGGAAGTTCTTATTCTGGTTAGCTTCGCCTTTCACCATGGCTTACGTGAACACATACTGTGTTGTTGGCATTTTTTGCCGATGGGTTGAACGCCGATCCAACCAGAGCCAGTCCCACAAATACAATGAATTGAATTGTCTTGCAGGTTCGTTCGTAAAGCGAGTCTCGCGCAAATCGTACATCATGAAGCGTGATCTGGAACCAAGTCGCCCACAGTATGCCAAAAAAGCCCATATAAGCGACGAGGTACGAAAGATCTGTTATTGAGTGGTATGCTGTAAATGTCGCCAGGTTCGCTATCGGGTTCGATTAGGATTTGGGACATGTGTAGGATCTCAGTGCGAGATTGCTACCCACCTACGAAAAATAGATCAAAGAAGAGTTCGACATGGTTGGCTTCTTCACGTTGCGAGAAGATGAGGTTCTCATTATCGGCGCCTTGTAGCGGAGACTCAATCAAGGGGATGACTTTGTGGAACCGTTTCAGATGCTTCTCCTTGTCGCTGTCTAGAAGTGAGACTTTGGGAACAGTCGGGGGAGGAGCGGTGGTGGACCTACACATCTCGCTTCTTGTGGTGCCCATAGAAGGAAAAGCCCATCTTGGACCCGGATGCACCCAATTGGTAAGGGGAATGAGAAGGAAAACAAGAATGATTCAAGCCGAACCACTGTGTCCCAACTAAGAGCCCACGGGGAGATGAGGCTTCGCAGTCAAGGCCAAGCAGAGACGGGTGTGTGGGCCTTTAACTAACCCCCGCGGGATCCGGGCCCCTCATCGTCCCCATGGCCGGCGTAAATAATTATTTTGGAACCTCTGACTTGTGTCTCTGATGCCTTTAGTGCCTCTAGTGCCCTCTGGTAGTCCCTCCACGCCAGGGCTGAGGGCCAGCAAGCATATCGTATCCCCATGAAGTAACGATGCGGCTGACTGTTTTTGTGCGCTATCCCCTTTTATCTGAAGAAGCTGGCTGTGGCAGACAGCCAAGTCAGAAGAAGCATTTGAGCTAAGGCAAGCCCAGACCATGGATTGATGCGGGCTCGCTTCTCTCATAGATGGTTTCACTGCTGAAAGTTGCAATAGTGCAGACGGTGCTGATGGTGCTGACGGTAGGAACAGGCCTCTGCCCTGAGCGCAACAGGAACGCGACTCAACTGGCGCGTCTTGGGCAAACGCTTCCATGGCTTGCGGCGTCGGCCCGTGAAAGGGGCTGTTTTAAGGGCCGAGCAGAGCCTCATTTCCAATTTCCAATTTCCAGTGTGCACTCCTCGCAAGTGCTCAGTCCTCGAGCCATGGTGGCTTTTGAGACTCGCTGGCAGTGCTGTTGAAGCTGGCCCAAGTCGCAGCGGCCGGCGCATTTCTTTTTCTGGCTGTCACTTCCTGAATGGATGAACGGTGTAAAAGTACGATGTTGGATGCCCCAGCTGAGTGCTACGCTGGACGCCGCCCTGCACCGGGGGCATTCTGGCCCAAGCCGCCGGAGGTAGGTGGTCGTACTTATTAGTGTCATGATCCAAATTATTATTTGTGCTGTGCTGTGCTGTGCTGTGTGCAAGCCGTGAGAGCTAAGTATGCAAGTAGCACCAGCACCAGCACCAGCAGCAACCCAATGAAATGCCCAGCCGCCACCACGTGTAGACTCAAATGAGCACATCTAGTAGTAAACTGCCTGTTTCATTTGTTGTTAGATGTCTATATGCTTACATAGGCCATCCCTGAGCTCAATGGCCCTTTGCACCTACATTGCATGCTGATCGGCACAGCTGAATCTGTTGCTGCAGAATGCATGCATTCCCTCGATCCAACGCCTGCTTATCAGCATGGCCACACTCGTTTGATTGGTGGCATCGTAAATATAAAAAAAAAAGTATATCGCTCTGTCGTATTCTGCTTCCTGTCTCGCAAAACATTCAAATAACAGAGACACACTTCGTCAGCTATACTGCCCAGGTATCCATCTCTACGGTGAATAAATCATATACACAGCAAAGTGAACAATTCTCACCTATATCCCTGAAAACCCTGGGTGTTCTTCGTCGCCCTACATGCGCCTCTCTATGCACGGATAAAACTGTGCTGGCTCTAAGTCGTCGAAACGCCACGCTGGATCTTACAAGTCTATGCAACGCTTGCCTCCATATCCGAAATCCTCTTGCCTCGCCTGGTCGCTTATTTGCGAATCAAACCTGTTCGTTCATTCGTGTTCTGTTCATGGTGCTCGTTTCCAATCTCCTCCTCTTCGTCCTCGCCCTCTTCTTCTTCGCTCCAGCCCTCAGCTTCCAGACCCTCTCCCCGGATTCCAAAGCATAGTAGAAACCCTATAAATGAGACGCCGGCGAAAATGCCAAATGCCAGTGCTTCCCCTTTGGGCCGGATGGTTGTAGCTGCTGTGAACAATGAGCCGGATATGAATGGCCCCACTGCACGTCCTGCAGCAGAAAGTGTCTGGGCTAGGCCATTGAGCGTGCCAAGCACATTATGATTGGGAGCCGAGTTCGTAATCTGTACTCATGTTAGCAGAGGAATCCTTCACATCGAAAGACAAAAAGTTGCAAATACCAGCAATAACGCGGATGTGAGTCCGCCGACACTAGCTACAGTCTTGATAACAAGAACAACCCCAAGCTCGGCCCATAGCCAACCCCCTCCTGTTCCAATACCTTTGAAGGGCGTTTGTTCCTTATAGCCAACCCAGGGCATAAGCAAAAAGGCGACGACAAAAGCTGCTAAGCTGATTCTGTAGGTAACCTTGTTGCCGATCTTTTCCCTGAGCTTACCATAAATGCCAATCTGAAATAAAATCGTAACGCCCCCTGCGAATGCCAACGAAAGCCCTACTGCTTCAGGTTTCAAACCTCGTCCGGTTGGAGGCTGTTCTTCAGCAAAGATGGGATAGAGGGAGTTGTAGGAAATGTTCGCCAACTGAAAAATGAAGTACGTGATAAGGAGAAGGATGGTATCTCGGTTGAAAATCTCATCTCTCGTCAGATGCTCGCCATTGGTGTGTGGAAACAACGCAGGCGCAGAATCACTGTCAGAAGCGTCGTCTTCGTTGTCCTCTTCCTCGTTGTACTCTTCCTCGTTGTACTCTTCCTCGTTGTACTCATCTTCTTCTTCAATCCCATCCAAATGCCGAGGGTGATGTCTCTTTCCTTTTCTTAGTAGTCGTTGTACGTAGGTAGGGCGTGTTGAGCTTGTAAACTGCCATAACCAGACAAACAGGTTTTCGATTCTCTTTCCCAGGGCTGGAAGCTCCTTAGCCTCCTCCAAACTCTCTTCAAGGAAAAGCATGCACACCACCAAATCTATTGCAAGAACAACAGCCGAAAACAAATTCGGGAGAAGGTATGGGTATGGGTTCGGCTGAGACTTGTTGAGAGGGTTCTGGTAGAAGACTAGCACTCCACCAACAATAGGGCCAGTGATGCCACCGATTCCATACACGACAGGGAGATACGTAAAGGCTCTCGACTGATTACTTCGGTCTGTAATTTCACCTAGACACGTCGACACGACGCCTGCATTGCCGTTGACCAGACCCATAATAACCTGGACTAGAATAGCCTGCCATAGCGTCCTGCAGAAGCCAAAGGCAAGGAAGGAGACCATTGTTAAAAAGGTTCCCACAATAATGACGGGTTTCCTTCCAATCTTGTCTGACAACCAACCCCAGAAGAAGTTGGTTGCAAACTGGGCCAATGCGAATGACGAGGCGATGAGACCAACGTATAGCCCTGCTTGTCCCTCCTTAACTTCAGGAAAAGTCTTGGCCATCTCTGGTAGGTATGGGCTTATCGAGTTGAGTGCAGTTTGCTCTGCGAGGGCGATGATGGCCAGGATGGCGAGCTGTCTCTTGGGCAACGGCGACTCATGACGGCTATCGTCAGACTCTGAGCCGCTCCCATTGTGCTCGTTGGGTGAGGATGAAAGCGGTCGGCCACGAGTGGCAGGTGGTTTTGTGGGAAAGGTCTGGTAATGCAGAGTTGAGGACTTGCGTCGAGAATCGATGGGCGGTCTTGGGCAGCCCATGGCGGGGGCTTCAGGGAGGCTGCAAAGGGGGTTCGGTGCCTGAGTCGTCTACCTCGAGTCTTGGGATGCGTGCATCGACATTTGGCAGCTCGAGGAGAGGCGAGAAAGTAAAAGACGGGGCAGGTTGAAGAATACGCGGCATGGATGCAAAAGTGCAGCAGCTGTCTAATGTCTAATCACGGGGCGGCCATGCATTTCGTCATAGCTCGCCAAATCTCTACTGGTCCAGGCCTCATCCAGCAATCCTCCGACTCGACCGACATGTCCGAACCCTCAGTCATCTCCCACTCTTGCCCACGCTTTACCATCATCGATACGCGTCTCCAATTTTCATTGCGACTATTTGACCTGCTCGCTGCTGGATAGCATGGCGCCAACCAATCATGGCAAACTGAATATAACAGCCCGGCATTGCACCGCACAGCCCAGGCCCTGGCTGAGTACAGATGACTGCGACCCTTTCTACCTATCGTAGCAAGCGGATTACTGTACTGTCCACCTTGGCAATTCACCATGTCCAGCAAGGCACCCACATCCATCCATCCATCCATTTATCTACAGGATTTACTTACCTGGAGAAACTGCTGGATAACGAATCTAGTCTGGTTCTGTTACTGGTATTTGCGTTGCTGCCTAGCTGGCCACTATACACAAAGCATTGTTGCAACGCCCCGTTTTATGTATTTTGAGAGATCGGAATCCGAACCTATCGCCAGTTTCTTCGTGCAGTGCAGCCCTCACAATGACTACAGCAGTCGGCGAAAATTTCCCGCCTGCTCGAATCTGGACCTATGCCCGGATAGCACGTGAGTGGTGAGGGATCAAAAAGGATCGCACCCATCTTTACGCCCCACGGAGATGCAGTCCTGTGCGAAGTGCATCTCTAAATAATCTACGCGCAGCCTCACTGAGCGCCCGATCGGCTCCCGTCTTACTACACGGGGCACTCTGCAGATAGATCTGAATGCCAATGCCGATGGCCCCTGCTCATCTCACTTGCCCTACCCACGCCTCCGTCTCTCCACCTCTCCGTCTCTCTATACAGGCTAATATCCATTTCATCCTAGACTCCTCAACCTCATCAATCTCTTCCTCCTGGGCTTGGACGACCGTGCGTTGACTGTACGAGAATGCCAGTCTTCGCTAGTTGCGATGCGTGGTCTTGTCCATCAATGCATACTACGAATCCTGGAAAGCATGAGTCCATGAATAGATACTTGTACCTGCAGTTTTCCTCCTATATACCCTAATTTATAACCCTATAGCATATACTGTTCCACTCAAAACCCCGTTCGGATCCGGTGCTCCACACAGCCTCGTTTTCAACTACGCTACACACTAATCCCGATGCGCGTTGCCCTGACGCCCCTACTTGACGGAATACCAAGACCAAATGTTCCCGTACCGCATAGGCGCAGGCGGGCGAATCATGAGCAAATTAACTGGCTGCTAGGTGGGTCGTTGTGAACGGAATTTGAAAGCTGTTGCCCAGTCATATAGTGCTCTGTAATTGCCCGCGAAAGGAAGTATATATGTTCTTCATAGTGTCTCTCCACTGTCTCCATCAAACAGCTCTAACTTCACTTCTCAGACTCACATTCTAAATCACTTCAACCCTGGTGTTTCCTTTCAGTATTCTCTACGTTTTTTATACCTACCCTTCGTACGACGACTATGCGTTACTCAACCGTTATGTCGCTGCTTGCAGCTACAGCACCCACAGCCTTGGCTGCTGGCCCTACTCAACCCCCGCTAGCGAACACCACAGCGCTTCCGGTCCACTTCGCCATGGTTCTTTTCCCACATTTTCAGGCCCTTGATGTCTTTGGACCCCTAGACGTTCTCAACACCCTTGCTATGGTGTACAAGAACAATACAAACATGCACCTGTCCGTCCTTAGCCGAACGCTGGACCCGGTTTCGACATCCATGGGAGCAAACGAGAAACACCGTCGGCATGACATGGGCCCTGGTGGCCCTGGTGGCATGGGAAGTGATATGAAGAAGGGTGGTGGCGGCGGTTTTGGTCAAAGTGTTGTACCAACCAATACCTTCAAAGAGGTAATCGCCAATGGTGGGAAGTGTCCTCCTCAAGCTGCCGGTCACGGCGGGCGTAGGAGACGGCACAGTGGACATGTACATGACCCAGAAGGCAACAAGTTGATGGCACCGGATCAGGGCTCGCCCATTGATGTCTTGTTGGTTCCAGGCGGAGGAGGCACCAGGAAGGATATGAGTGAGGAAATTGAATTTGTCAAGGCCATGTATCCCAAGGTAAACACAATGACCTTATGCTCATAGCAAGCTGTGATAAATAACACCATCCAGGTCAAATACATCATTTCCATTTGCACCGGTGCTAGCATCCTTGCCCGAGCTGGCGTTCTTGACGGCAAGAAGGCAACAACCAACAAGAAGGCCTGGGAATGGGTTCTTTCCACCGGCCCCAACGTCAACTGGCAGCCCATGGCCCGCTGGGTTGAAGACGGGAATATCTGGACGTCTTCTGGTATCTCGGCCGGAACCGACGTCACCTATGCTTGGGTCAGCAAGATCTTCGGCAAAGATGCATCAGAGTATATCGCTGCTGTCTCCGAGTATGAGCCCTGGAAGGATGCATCTCGTGATCCTTTTGCTGAGATGTACGGACTCGGCAAGGCCAACAATGGAACAACGACACCTCCTCAAGACCCAGCGAAGCCTCAGGAATCGGTGAAGGCCCAAGAGTCCGCGAAGCCCCAAGAACCTGCGAAGCCTTATTGATTGCTTAACCGCGGTTGAGTCGGTGCATTGATCGGCATGTTTCGAACTGTATATATCTGCATTTTATAGGCGTCTTCATAGAGGTTCGGGCATAGTATAACTAGCATAGCATTGGGGTTTCGCAAAAGCGTTTAATTTGAGTATTTTTTCTGAAGTATATCATCATTACATTTCTTGCAACTCAATTTATTTGATTTATACTACATTTTAGATAGCATTCGAAAGGTTACCGCGCATCCGTGAATTGTGATGCTTTCGCCCTCAGATCGTGGCGAGAAAGTTTTTACGAACCAATACGTTGTATGAGATTTGAGACCTAAATTTTACTTAATATGATACAAATATTTCAATCTTTGATTATCAATCGTTTTCTATCGCTTGCTAAAAAAAAGATTTTTTGTTTGAGATAAATTCAAAGAAACTTTAAAGACAGATTCAAGAGCACAAGACAGGTACACCTTCACCTCCAGGGTCTGAATAGCAACATAGTTGACCCTCCCACAGTCTCCTGCAGCCACAAACCAACTGTTTCTATACAAAACGCGGTACACCTTACCACCGAGGCAGATTCTATGGTCGCGACCTCAAAACCCGCTACCTCAGTCACCGCACCTTCTAAATCAGGAAAAGGCTTAAACCGGGCTTGGGTGAGCTTATCGTCGTTAAAGCTTTGTGACTGGCTTGTTGGACCAAGGAATTGTTTGCGTGGGCCGGGGTGGATACGCGTCCTCTGGGAGGGGAAGCGTTAAGCATGTTGGGGGAGAGTGGAAAGGTTGTGGGCTGGGATGGCTGGCGCGTATGGATGCGTGACGGCAAAGGGAAGCGGGGCGCGGTGACACGTGAGGCGTGGTGCATCGTTGATGTACACATATGTGAGACTGTACGACATGAGTGCTTATTCTGCTCTTGTTCTTCATTGGTATTTCTTGAGTTGTGTCTGTGCCGATCTGTTATCGAACACTAGCTGACGGCTCCTGGCGGATAATGTTCCGAATGCGGCATCAACAGAGCAATATCGATGGATCACTCGGAAAAGGCTGTAGGACGCCTTCAAGGCTTCAACTTAATTGCGGTATTCCGTGCTCTGGGCAATATCAAGAATGAGGCCAAAGTGCTATTGCTCCAACCTGTCAAGGCAAAAGGAAAGAATGAGCCGAAAAGTCTTGGAGTTCCATTGCGCGTTTCACATCCGCCAACAAAATTCTGCTATGCCCCTTTTCACAAGCTGAAACGCCACTTGTGGGAGACAACAAGGCGCATAAACCAGCACCTCCCCACAACACCACAGAATGCCGCCATTCCCACTGTCAATCCACTTTTCAATAGAGTGAAAGACACTGCCTGGGGATAATCAAATATCTTGACTTCTTTTTAAATTTCGATAGAAAAGAAAAGGACCGAAGATAACTATTTCAGCTACCTCTTTGCAAATCGATAAAACCATCCCTGAACGGCCAAGGCTCAAAGACTTCATTTACTTCCTACTACCCTAGCAACACTATCCCTAGAGGGACCACATCCTCGGAGGTCGTTGAGGCGCACAAGGCCCTAACAGTTCAAACGTGCAGGTACCATCTCTCCGCGTTTGAACAAAGCGCCCTTAATGCACGCCAGGGCGGGTTTTTCTTAAGACAATACTTGTGCTGGCGACTCGCGCGACTCCCACTTCTGCCTTGTTGGTCGATCTTCCTCCAACTACACTGAAGACCTTCTCTCACGGCCATTTTAACGACACCTAAGGAACGTACGACTGCGTCATGTTCGGACCTCTATTCTCTCGCTAATTAATCACTTACCTTCGCTGAGACTCGGCCTATTATCCAAAGCCTTTATCATCATCGGCCAGCCTCTTGGGCCTCGACTGGATCGAATCAACTAAATCTCAACAAACATAACTATTCATAATGCTCACCTTCCGCACTCTCGTTTCGCTACCATCCATTCTCTCGACCACGTTCATCGCACACGCGCTCGCCGCCCCAAGACCCGACGGCGTAATCGGCCAGGATAAGGACGATGAACCCGAAGTCCAATTCGCAGCAGCTCTGACCGGCGGCGAAAGATGTGATGACGATGAGCTCCAACATATCCGCGATGGGTTCGCCGAAATGACACAGCTCTTTCTCTCCGCTCAACGGCCAGACTTTCGGTCCGGACAGGCCGAGCTCGAATTCTTTGGACGCCAGGATCGGATTGCCAACTATACAGAGATGATTGAAGGGAATTTACGAAGGGCGGCGCAGTATGCGAATGTGAAGGGGGATGAGGTGCGTAATCCGGACATTCATGTGCGTTGCGATGATCCAATGAGAATATGCAAGTTTGGGAATAAGAGAGAAGGGGAGCATGTTGCCTATAACATAGGCAATGAACCGCACATCAATTTCTGCGACAACTACTTCAAATTGGATCCTTTGGACAAGAGAGTCGACAAGGAATCCATGGATGAGATTGACGCCCCAAAGTTGATGGAGTATTATAATCGAGGTAGGTTGTCGAGTGACATCTCCAGAATGGCGGCTAACAATGTATTTAGCAACTGCTTGGGCGCGACAAGTAATGCACTTCTCTGAAGTAGGAACTGCCGTTCGCCAAACCGCAGTCCCGGCTCAGCCAAATTCCACAGCTGAATGGGAAATAATCGCTTCTAATGCTCCGATGAATATCTCGGTACTAGCAGGTGTATTGAACGAGCGACCAGAGACTGACGGGCCCAACGATATCCAGGCATTGAAATACGCCTACGGAGTCACACGCTCCAAACTACTAGCAGTCTTGTCAACACAGGAACCATACGACGCAGCAAACAATGCTGAAAATTACGCTTTGTACGCTCAGGCACGCTATGTAATGGAAAAGAAGGGCTTTTATCCCAGCTTGCCAGTGATGGATTTTGGCAACGATATGGCGGTTTTGACGAACGAACAAATCCAGGAGGGTGAGCGCAAGAGATTTGCGTTTTATGACGTCCCTGATGTCGTGTAAGTTGTTACAATTTTTGATTACAAATTCGTCCGTCGCTAATATGGTCGGCAGCGCGCTCCCACCAGGAATGGATCCTGAGGGTGCACCGCTTCAAGTCATCTCTTCGGCATCAGGTCTTTTCACAACCAGTTTCGGATGGACAGGCCAGGCGGGCCTGGCGCTTTCTTGGGCAATTGCATCCTGTTTCATGCTATCAGCAATTGGATGATCCTGCTTCTAAATAAGTGAAGGGCGACCCATGCAACCCAAATCGAGCAAATTGCTACTGTATCAGCGACTACAGACACTTGACCTTTCAACTATTCAGTAGACTCTTAACGTGGCAGATCTTTCGACTGCCTGCACCATTTGGTCTCATAGGCGGTACCTCCGACACGCTACCGATGGGGAACCAGAATAGTGTAAGATTAGAGGTTTTCGACGCACAAGGATGCATCTGTAATGGAGAAGAAGAAACCACATACGGGTTCGATTACGAGGCAGGGACTGAAATGAAGCAAAAATGGAACAGAATCTATTGAGCGAAGACTGGATATGACTTGAAGATCGAGTGACAGAAAGGAATAAAGCAGCAATTCCAAATGAAGGAAGGAAAAACCTCGCTACTGGAAGAAAAAGGGAGACAGGAAATGAATCAACTTTCCTTCAGGAAAGCACTTGTGTGATCGTGAGCGTCGGAGGCGCGTGGTGGAGTGCCTCGGCTTCTCAACGGATTGCGATTCCATAACTATGGAAATCGATGGAAGGAGGAGAACGAGCCCAGCTCGAGTAACACGAAAGGATAGAAATGGTGATGAAGTGACTGCGCTAAATCGAAGAGGAAAACGAAAGGCTCATGAAGAGGGGATAAGGAATAAATCGGAATGGAGAATCAAGAAAGAGAACGCCGTTTTCATCGGCATGGCGGCATCTTGTGAAGCCTGGCGGACCTCATCCTGTGACGGTGATTTCCTAGCGGCTCGGTGGCTGATCCCAATGTCGAAGCAGTTGGCCAATGGCCCAATCCCATTCCTTGACGAAAGCCTCCGTCAACTGAGTCACTTTGTCGGAAGATGGTGTGCGGCCACCCCACATGGCTGGTTGTGTGGCCTGGTAGTGTGCATAATAGGGTATCAATTGGCTAAACTACGTTAGAAAAAACTTGAAAAAATGGAAAGAAATTCTTGATTAGACGTACTCTCTTTGGATCTTTGTAAGGACGAGCCAGCAAAAATTCCAGCTGCGATTACTCTGGGGATCAGAGTAGACACGTCGTTTGGCCTCCTCGAGGCACTCAGCACTACATTAAAATACTGATTAGTATGGAGAGTGGTGGTCACGGCTAGTGAAGGTAGATATACCTGAAAGGATAGTTTTTGGTAAGGCCCCGAAGCTCAGTAAGCAAGCTATGAGAATTAACGTAGTATGACCACGCCGCTGTCATTGGTTCGGTTACATCTGAAGAGCCGAGGACTGCGAACGCCCTTTCGATGCGCCGAAGTTCGACGAGTGTGTTGACATGATGGGCCCGCAGAGCCTCGATCATTTGAGATTTTTCCGCCTGGCAATATTTTAGCAGGAGTAGAGAAGCATGATGGGAGAGCCATTTACCCCGGAGATTTTTCGGCTTGACGACATGGTTTGGAAAGTTGGCAACCGATATGTCTTTGCAGGGGGGTTGCTGTATGTGCTATGCTCGGAATCTGCTGACGAGATAGAATACACTGACATGTAAGTATGGTTGGGTAATAAGCTTGACTGAAGCCTTGGCGAGGAAACTTTGCGGGAAGCCGGAGGTGTTCTAGGGCGGGATGGTTCAAGTATTTGTGGTATTGAAGGGGAATCGACAAGTTCTTTTGAATTAGTGATGCAAAACTCCGAATCGCCGTGCTCTAAACTGTTTGGACCTGGTAGCAAATAGAGTCTTCCAGAAGGTCTGGTGGTTGGAACAGTGAGAAAGTTAGATGGAGATGGTTGTGAAAAGCCAGATGAGGGGAGTGGAAAGTTGTCTTGTGTTGATGTATCCATAGGGACAGGAAGGGAATGCCTTCATTTATACGTACTTATGGTAAGTGCCATGGGCTTTGAAGATGTTGAAGCTGTGAGAGTAATGAGGCAACGAGGCGAGTGGAGTGAACCCTTGCAATAGCTAGCCGCGGCAGGGTGACACTTGTCTTTGGTGAATCGTACGTGAGAGGTCAAAGACCCGAAGCCACAATGTCATGAAGATTCTTGGAAGTGTGCAGATTTGGGGTCAGAAAAGTAGGTAGGCAGCTGTATGTAGTTGCGGGTAGGGGTGTGAAGTGAGATATTTGACCAGAAGGAGACAGAAAAACATCAGCCCTACAATGGGACCAGGCCACCCAGCACGCCATATGGATATTAGTGGGGGGACATGATCCATACAAGTGGCGGGAAAGGCAAATCGGCGTGCAGCAGTGAATCGTGCGGGAGTCATATACGGGTCAGAGAGTGACCCAAGAGCTGTAGTCTGCATGAGACGGCCCCTGTGATGGTAGAGCACGGTTCAGTGGATGTAGGACACTGAAAGTAGACTGACAGTAGTGCTGATATGGATTGATCAGCCACAGGTACGGATATGAGGTAGTTGGGAGGGGATATCATTCGTCGTGATGCAGATGCGAACCAGCATTCATGGGCATCAGTGGGGCTGCCAGCCTAGCACGCCGGGGGGGATTCCGAAACACAAAATAGCTAATACTGAGTGAGGAACTCGGACATGCCAAACATTAAACATTATTGCGGCCAGCGCGTAGGACTCAGCTCCAGCAAGGCGTACTGCTCATGCTGGGTGGTACTCTGCGGTTGTAGTAAATAGACGCATCGGGCACGACGAGTCCACGACGCGGACATTGACGTTGGGATGAGGGTTCGGAAAGTCAACTTCCCGTGCGTATAACTGGAAAGTTGCTGTGAAGAGTGTTGGTTAAGTAAGCGCCTTGGCCGAGAAGAGGGATGGTGTTGAGGCTGAGGGTGGTGCTGATGTCGAGGTGCTGACGGTTCTCGCACGCTCAACGTCAAAAGCCACCAGCCACTTGGCTTGGACTTCGGAACATAAAAAAACGGTCGTCTCACGGTTTGGGTCGCTTGGAGGTCGGCCCAGCCGTGCGGTGGCTAGTTTAGCGCGAGTGGCGGCTTGGGCGTGGCGGTGCTCTTCCCTCTGCTCCCACCACACCGCCGTTTGTCCTGCTTTTTCCTCCCACTGCCCAGCGGCTTTGTGCGATGCCAATATCTTCGGAAACAGAGCTTCCCGTGCAACTCCTGTGCCTTCAGCAACAATCGAGCAGCCTCGTTCGCATCCTTCAAGACACAACTCACTGTCACTCAGCTACTTCCTCATTTCTCGCACCTGTCCTCAGCGGCCTCATCTGCACCATACACCAGCCATAATCCTCGGCGTTTCGCCCAGTGGACACACCACCAGGCCCCTGTGGCCTCGCGGATCCTGTACGAGAGCCTCATCGCGATCGATCTGGCGCTTCTCGGGTTCTTGGCTGCCATCGCCTTGATTTCTTACTGGTCCCTCTTACTACCGCCCTCGATGCCGGATTGCCCATGAGGCTGGAAACCTTCCCTGTCAGCAGCCACGCCTTGACCCTTGAGTCTCACCCATCCTCAGACCCACCCTCACCATCTGTCAGCTATCACTCTGTGGTGATGAGGATTGGCTGTCTTCACTGACAAGCATACGGCGATCTCCCGCTAGGCAATCTGCAGTAAGCTGGGCATTGTGGGACCATGTGGCATCGGGGATGCTGCCTTTCAAGCTGTTAGCCTCTGCAGTCACTCCACTCATTGTCCAATAACTCTTCCATTCTGCACCCACAAGGTTCTTCAACGCTCCCAAGACCATGGTCCTCAGCTTAAGGTTGTTATTAACGTTGTTTTAGTGTGCTCACTGTGAGCTAATCGTCTTGTCCTGGCAGACTATCTGACACCTTGTCACTGTCGGTGATGTCCATGTTTGCCCCATATTCCTTGTCACATCCCCATGACCCCAAGTACAGGTTGCTTCGTAAACATTGCGAATACGTTTCAGCTCAAGTTACAGTGGATGGATTGGGTTTGCAGTAAGCTTCAGAATAACTTTAAACACCTTTTCCAATTAAAGCACAAAGCTTTGTAGTCCACCCTGGTGTTTGTCAGCACCCAAAATGAGATGTAACCAACACGAGCGGCTTGTCCTTGCAGCATTACTGGTACATTCTTCATGATCGACATACAATAGACTCATAGTAGCCCTACCTGGTCCCAACAATCTCCGCAATGATCTTCGATCAAATCATGACAGCATCCTATACCATGCGTTGGTCCGGGATCAAGTCAACTTCCCATGTTCGGTCACCCCCAGTTGCAAGCCACACAAGCAACATTCCGGGCGGATTGCCAGGGGCTACAAGCCAATTCAGTTTAATTTTATTCTCACCCTTGTTAAATGACTTGATTCTCAGACAACTGCCTTTTCGCACACCATGAGCCACCTCATGCGAAAAAGATCGTCGAAATGAAGATTCTAGTAGTACCTTAGTCCCCAGTATGTTTCTAGAAAGGGGATGCTCAGCGAGCCAACCAGAGCAGTGTTTACTGGAGAACGCGGCCATTACATAAAATGTCCACACCGATGGAGATGTCTGGTTCACTGTGCTAAGGTTGGCACTTCACCTCTCTACATTAGCAAAAATAGGATTTGAGTCGAAAAAGCACATTGACATCATTGTCTTTGTGTACATAATTCTTGAAGCGTGAAGTGGAGACTTCGCTTTTTGCTTTCCTTCTATATTGCCTCGAAATCGATGGGGTGAAGTAAATCTGTAATTTTGGTGACGTAATTAGTAACGGCAGCTGAAAGTAGATCTGATTTAGTTCTGGGTTACCTTATACATTTCTATATGCCAGTCTGACAATGGACCTGTCATAGTAATCATTACCTATGATAGGTACATTTATTCGCAGCAAGCAGTAGAGCCCAATACAGTTTGACCTAAGCCCAATGATTCAGGTAGCGACATTTTTGTCATTCTACGTGATCAAGGTGTTCTCTCTTGTATGACTAGACACAACTCTTTCCCATACATACATATCAGTTCTTGCGTCGCAAAGAAGTTGGAGATAAAATAAGAAAGTTGTTAAGAGGGGCTGTTGAGGCTATCTGCTTTCTCAAATACCCATACCAAAGAAAATAAAGATACCTTACTGTCTTTTCTTGTCATAAAGCATGTTGGAACTAATAAAGTTGTTTGATAGTCTTGCTTTGGCGCAGTCACGTGAAGAAGATTAACTCATCAGCAGGGATCATGCCACGGTCAGGGATGTGTGGAAGAGTGGAGCTAGACCGCCTAGGCCCATCGCAACACTTCCGAACAACTTCCCAGATTCTCTGATCACGGCACAAACCCCATTGCGCTCTACCGTCCTCCACACTAAATAGCGTAGAAACTGTGTCACAGTCATGTTCATCATAAACTGGTAAGACTAGCCTCTTGTTTGACTTAGGTACTACCGCTAGAGAGGACGCAACTAATTCTATGACAGGTGTAAGTTGTTCTTGTCATCCTCTACCGCACGTCGGGCGCAAATACTCGAACTCGAATATTGAAACAAGGAATGGGCTTTGGGCGACCATTGAAACTCTTGGAATACTCTATGATAGCGCAATACATGTTGAGCGATCAAGATATTGGTCACACGACTGAAGTCAGTAGTGGGTTGGGCTCAATACACGTTCGCTCCACAATTCGCCATAGGGTTCCAGGTTTACAACGGTTACCAAGGCATACTTTCATGGCAGACTATACAAGAGCACTAATATGAAAAGAAGCTAATATATCTTGAATACAGTCTGGGATGTTCTGTCCTCGCTGGGACTGTTGAACAAGGTACATACGTCATGGAAGCACAATGCAGAACCACTATTGACAATCGCATAGCATGCCAAATTGCTATTTCTCGGACTGTACGTGAGCCTCTCTCATGAGTCTAGAGAACTTTGGGTGCTGACAAGGCTACAGAGACAATGCAGGAAAGACCACGTAATTATGAGCACTGTCTGACTGGAGTGGAAAAATTGCTAACGAATTCTAGACTACTACACATGCTCAAGAATGATAGGGTCGCAGTGCTGTGAGTCGACCGCAGATCGCTCTTTATAAACAGTTATCTAATATTCTCCCCATAGCCAACCAACTCTGCACCCCACCTCCGAAGAACTTTCGATAGGCAACGTCAAATTCACAACCTTCGATCTCGGCGGCCACGCACAAGCCCGCCGATTATGGCGTGACTACTGTCTGTCCTCTTCCCCACAACATTCTACCATTCAAGTATCGCACCACTAATCACCTTCCCACACAGTTCCCGAAGTCTCTGGTATCGTCTTCCTCGTCGACGCAAAAGACCATGAACGTCTCACCGAGTCCAAGGCTGAGCTCGACGCCCTACTCGCCATGGAGGAACTCGCCAACACCCCCTTCGTCATCCTCGGTAACAAGATTGATCACCCAGACGCAGTGTCCGAGGACCAGCTGCGATCGGTGCTGGGTCTGTACCAGACAACTGGCAAGGGCAAGGTGCCGCTTGAGGGTATCAGGCCGATTGAAGTATTCATGTGCAGTGTCGTTATGCGACAAGGTTACGGAGAAGGTATCCGTTGGTTGAGCCAGTATGTTTAAATGAGGAAGAAGGGAATAGCGACGGGGATTGGGGAAAGTGGTGTGGCTCGGCTTGTTATGATGGCACTGGTTCGGCAGAAGTAATGCCTGTTGCGCGCGAGGATGTCAACTCTGCGACTTCTGACATCATGTACGATTGTCTTAGCGCACTAGATGTTCTGTCATGGGGCTACGGCGTTCGTATCTAGGAATGGCATTTGTAAACGCTCACATCTTCGACTCTTTGCATATGCAAATAGACCGTATTACGTTTGAGGGCGTTAAAACTAAATTACAGCAGCTACCACGTATAACCAAGAATGCTAGGAAAAGTCGATTTCATCTGGAGGCGGCCACAGCCCCGCCCCGCGCAATCTGCCATGCGAGATTCCAAAACGCCGCCCAATGCTTGCGGACGTCAATCACATCCGGGAAATAATCTAGTTTTCAACCACTACTCTAAATCAATCGTCATACTCCGCATCGCGTACTCCGCAGAAATCGGTTCCAAAGCACGAGTCTACCGTATACCAAACCCGCCAATACAGACTAGCACTCTTGCTATCAAAGCTGCCATCTTCCTTTCGCGGTACCTGATCACCAATGATACCGTGCCCTGATCCAATGACCCAACCGATAACAGGCCATGAACCGAGCGTTTGCTGCCATCGGGGAGCCGCGGGGAGGAAGGCCTTTTCCTGCGGGAGGAAGACGGCAGGTTTGACATTCGCACCTTTGAGGCGGAGAGTTGCACGTTGTGGTCGAAGCTGTACCGAATTGGCGTCAGCAGCCATAGAATGTAACGCAAGAGGAACTGGCGCTGATTCCACAGGAACGTCCAAGTCCTGCGGAAAAGCTCCACTGGGTTGGAAGAATGGTTCTGATACTTTTCGTGCGGGCCTTGACGCGGGTGCTGACCCTGTTGCTGTAGCAGAAGAGACGGTAGACGAAGTCTGTGATACTCCAGGGCCTATTATGGTACCAGATGACATGGTGTTTGGTGAAGCGGTCTGCGATACCGACTCCCCCGCCTCAGCCCGAATAGCTCGATCGCCCACTGTAGGACCAGTGCCTCTATAGGGCTCCGCGAAGACTTTGTAGCCCTGAATAGGATGCGGGGAGTAGTGGCAAGCCCGCTCTGCAGCCTCCGCAGAGTCAAATGTGACTTTAATCCAGTGATCTCCACCAACGAATTCGTTCACTTTTCGTAGCGCTGATTTGGAAAGGGAACGGTAATGTGAAGCTCGCTGTTGGGAAAAAGAGTATCCGAATTTCGGGTTGAAGGGTTCCCGGTCGTATTCTTCGTAGATGATTCCATTCGACACCTTCTCGTAGAAATCTATTGCTGCCCATTGTGCATCGCTGCCATAGCCGTATAGTATGACCTCCTTGGGTTCTTTCGTCGCCGAGCTGGTGGGTACGTTGGCTGAGAATGAACTCGCCAGTCCTCCTGCATCAAGTAGATTGGGTGCAGATGCGGTTGGCGGTAGAGCCGTTGATGCACCGGACGTGACTCTTCCTGAAAGCGACCTCTTCTTGTCTTCGTCTGCCTTGAACCGCGAAAAGATGTCATCCACCACGCGGAGATTGTCCTGCTTCGCAGCTTCATCTGCGCTCTTGTTTGTGGGTGTTTTTGTTCGTGAAGTTCCTCGTTTTCGCGCTTTTCCAAATGGTCCTTTCTCTTCTGGTATTCGGCGTTGGGTGTGATCGGAGCTGTGATGGGTCAATGTTAGCTGGGTGCTGGTCGTCAATGTCTGGTGAACAATGCGGCAGTCCGCTCAGACTCTCACCCCTTTTATAGAGGAAAAAGAGAAACACAAAGTGCGCAAGAAAAGCGGTCCTCTCACGTCGAAGCCTTGCGCTGGATGCGCATGCCCGCAGCTTAGAATAACCAATTCGGACAACACTTACTCTGCAAACTCGTATGCCCAAGGCAGCCTCCTTCCGCTCGAATTGAACGCGCGTTCCGCATCAGGCACGGCGTGAACCTGCATCTTTGCTGCTTGTGTTTTCTGTTTCGTTTGAGATTCAACAGTGTGGTGCGGTGGAGGTGGAGGTGGAGGGTTGTAGCTTTTTGTTTACCGGAGAACAAAGTCGCAGCAACGGCCCTGCGACCGCCTGGGACGGAAAGCCACAGTGAATGGACCGTGCACGAGTTGCGCCACAAGATGCTCACCTAGTGAGAGGCCCTGCGACCGTATCTATAGACTAAGCCTTTGCGCGATTTGCACGCGCTGCCGGTATTATCCTGCTGCCTGGGACCCCACGAAATACAAGAATGGATCTGACTCCCGTGAGGATACGAGGAAAGAAACGCAAACACTCAAAATTTGCCGCCATTGCAAGCCCTGCATCTCAGGACCCCCAACGTAGTAAACGCAATCGAACGTCGAAAACTTCAAAATCAGGCAAAACAAAACCAATTACCATGTCTTCCACTCCAACACTCCAAGGCTTACCTCAAGAACTGCTGGAGATGATATTTCTCCATAGTATGAATATCTCTCTCCCACGCGCTTCCCCTGCTCTAGGTCGCAAGCTCTCTTCCCGATCCGTATCATTGGAGTTTGTCATGCGCAACTTTTTCAATACTGTGGACCACAAAGCAAACATCCGGGATCGCAGAAATACAAGTGACCCAGTCATCCAATCCGAACTGCTGGCCTGTCGATTCTTCACCTGGGATTTTTTCTTGCTATATGCACAAAAAGCTCACTCTGCACTGATCAAACTGCGTGGCAGAATATGGGAGAAGGCAGGCATCGATGTTCCCGGCGTGGGAGCTTTTCGAGACTTATGGCCGCATTTATTCACCAGAATCACATATTTGGGCTTTGCAGAGAAATTCCACATTCCCGAGAAATTGCTGCATGGACCGTGGGACGTGGGAAGAGCGTCACTATTATACGTCTTGGTGTCGATGAGTGGTGAAATCGATTGGGAAGGGAGTATGGCGGGAGAGACCGCAAAGGAAGGCATAAAGCAGGCAATCCATACAGGAAATGAGCGCGTCGTCGCTGCGCTTTCAGTGTTGCTCGGCGTTCCTCGAGTGATTGACACTGATATGATCCGGCACGCCGTTATTGACTGCGGATGCGACATAAATATACTCCGCCATCTGCTCTTCAACGCTCAGATATTCGCTAGCGAGGTACCCAAAGAGCAGTTAGATTTCCACGATCCGGCGCTTTGGGCGTGGGCAGACAAGAACGGGGACAGAGGAGACGCGCTCAAAGATATGCTCAGGAGCGCCGAGGGATTCTCATTGAAGTTCTATTTCGACACTGAGAGTGTCTGGAACCACATTGTCGCGTTTCCATATAGTGGCTACAAGTTCGATGTTAGGACGACATTTGACGCCTTTGTGAGAGAATTACTGATGTAAGTACTATGCTCTGCCCCTTGTTAGAAATCTGCACGGTAGAGTGTGAAAGTCCACGAAAACAGTCATTATTCCCCTGCTTTGGAGAGCATCGCTAAGTTTCAACCTAGGAACTTGTACAGAAACTACGGAAGAAGAATCACTCGAGGGCGGCGAGAACGGAGCCAGTCGGTAGTGCTAGATCAAGGAGGTGATGATTGAATTGGTTGACTGGTCTACAGCCATAAACTATTTGCAATTCAGATATTTAATGGTACAGCACCACAGACCTACCTCATCTCATGTACCCATACTGTTTCAATTACTACATAAGGGTACGACTCCATGATATTCCTGGCGTTGAGATAAATAGCATATCCTGCAGCGAGACAAATTCAAACGCCATTTTGAGAACATCTACGAGTACTAGTCAGTGGCTTTGTCCAAATGAGGAGTAGTTTGTAAAAGGCAAGTGAGTGTTTGATCCTCAGTGATCTTGGTGATAAAAAGTAAATCATTCCAAGAGGTCATTTACTATCTAGGCATGAAGCTTTAATCATCGGATAGGGAAGGGGAAACAAAATAAATTAGACCGTACCACTGGAGCGATGTAGGGAGAATATGGAGCCGATAGAGCAACAGAGTGCAGGTTATAGTTTAGGGTGTCATAGACACCCATGCCAATGGTGCTGAATCACTACGGATATCTAACTGGGTCAGCTTTGTCTGCAAAGAAAAGTGCATGAGAAAATTGAAGTAAGGCTCATAGAAGCTCAGAATATGTAAGAATGGAATATCATGGGTTCAACACCGTTGATGAAACCCCGGCGAGGGTCTCCGGCGATAAACTCAATCGCAAATTACCTCATCATTGGAGGTCGAGAAGAGATTTGCAGGGAGGAAACTTACTATCATATACGTTGCGGAGCGAAAAGACGTGCGTGCGCACTCCGCAAAAGGTGCACTAGCCGCCGAACCATCATTCTGTGGAACACCAGGCCATCACAGCATTGCAAAGGACCTAAACATATTCTGCTATCAGCTTCATCAGCTTCATATAGCAGTAGCCACGTAGCATGATGTGTTGTGTTTTGTTGTGGGTGCTGGAGGAAGAAGAGGTGAGAACGCGGTCAGTCGCGAAGAAAAAGTCCAGACAGGAGCAGGGGCCGCGCTTAGCGAGCCTTGGCACACACCCATATTTCGCGGTCGGCAAGAACGAACCTCATCTCCAACTTTCGACAAGCACAACAAAACCGACCCCTAATTCCGACCGGTACGCCTGCGACTCTCCTTCTACGCTTATTAAAACGACCTAACAGTTCTTTGCAGCACATCTCGTCGAAATGGGTGACGCCACTATCACAACAAGCCAGTGGAGGCTGGTCGAGGTCGGCCGCGTCGTTCTCTTCTCCAACGGCCCCTACGATGGCCGGTTAGCCGCCATCGTCGAGATCATCGACCACAAGCGTGTATGGAGCACTTGCGATATGTGTACCAAAAGTCGCTCACAGAATTAGGTCCTCGTTGACGGCCCTTCCGCGAATGGATCCGTTCCCCGACACGCTGCTTCTCTCTCCAACCTCTCCCTCACCCCGATTGTCATTCCTAAGCTCCCCCGTGGAACCGGCGTTGGCGTTGTCAAGAAGCAGTGGGAGGCTCACAAGGTCGACGAGAAGTTCACCTCGAGCTCCTGGGCACAGAAGCGTGCTCAGCTCAAGGCAAGGAGGCAGTTGAACGACTTCGAGAGGTTCAAAGTTATGAAGCTGAGGAAGCAGGTGAGTACTCCCCTTTGGTTTTCCCAATTTCTCTTGAGATTTGTCTAGTCTGCGCGCAATCGGAGATTGCTTCAATAAACAACAATACTATGGGCCCGAAAGAAGGAAAATATGGTAACTGACAGCAAACAGGCCCGCTTTGAAGTGCGCAAGTCTTTCGCTAAGCTCCGCGCGAGCGCCAAGGCATAGGCAACTAAAGTAAATGTGGTTGAGCAGGGCGCGGGGTGAATGCTGCGTTCTTGGGATGGATGGATGGAGGCATGATGTGCATTTCACGAGCATTCCGAAGGGCTATCCGCGGCATTCAAAATTCAAGACCTGGATTCGGGTGAATTATTCATGTTTGGCATGGTGCAATTCGGTTCGGAAGGTTAAAACGGCTCTCGCATGCGAATACATGTAGTAAAAGAGTCAATTCCACAAGTTCATGAAACCACAATTAGAGCTGCCAACCAACAAATTTGATACCCTTTTGAATGATATGATTTGCATAAATGTGATGTTCAGAGGTGGCCGAAGTAGTCGTCATTCGGAGGGGGGCTCGCTAAATTGCCCACATCCTCGCTAGATTTTGAAGCTCTACCCCAACATCTGCCGAGTTCACCTCACTTCGACAAACCCACCACACAGCACAACATGGCCAACCCCCGCATTGAGGAACTCCCGGACGAGCCCGAGAAGAAGGGCGCTGAGGTTGAGGACGCAGAGTCCAGCGACGAGTCTGGAGACGAGGGCGCCGGTGAGGCTGGCATCCCCGCAGGCTCCTCCGTCGCCGTGCACTCTCGCAACGAGAAGAAGGCTCGCAAGGCCATCGCCAAGCTCGGTTTGAAGCACATTGAGGGCATTACTCGGGTCACTCTCCGCCGGCCCAAGAACGTGAGTGCTTCCTAGGCAATTGATGCGTTGTTGAAGCAAACGCCGCCACGCGACATGCCATGGCACACAACCGCTCTGTCTAGCCAGAATTTTGCCTGACGGCCAATTACAGATTCTCTTCGTCATCAACAACCCTGATGTTTACAAGTCCCCATCAAGCAACACTTATATGTAAGTCTCTTCCATATCAAATTCTCAAAGCAATGACTGACCTCGCCCAGCATCTTCGGTGAGGCCAAGATTGAGGATTTGAACTCTCAGGCTCAGGCCTCCGCCGCCCAAGCGCTTGCCAATCAAGAAGCCGCTGCGCACGACCATTCTGGCCACGACCACGACCACGACCATGACCACGGCAAGGGCAAGGGCAAGGCTGTAGAGGAGAAGAAGGAAGAGGAAGACGACGATGACGAGGAGGTTGATGACTCTGGTCTCGAGGCCAAGGATATTGAGCTCGTCATGCAGCAAGCTAGTGTCTCACGGAAGAAGGCTGTCAAGGCTCTTAAAGAGAATGACAATGATATTGTCAACTCTATCATGGCTCTCAGTATATAGGCTTAGTGTGCCTACCTCTTAGGAAGCGGGAATGGCTTTTCACAGCTTTTCCGCAGGGACTTCAAAGGTCACCTTTTGTATAAGAGGCTTATTTAAATGGGTACTCCAAAAATCCGATTCTTGTAATGAGGCATGCTGAATGTTGCATCCTCAAAAGCATGTGTTGATTGGTCCTTTCAATCGCTTCTGTGAGAATGCCGAGAACAAGCCATGTACGGATCTGTAGTATCTACTGCTTTACCGAGCTCGGCCATTTCGTGCGCTTACATAACACAATCCTTGCCAAGACAGCTTCCGCAAGAGCGGCCGACTTCTTCACTCCATCACAAAACTCTCCCCTCCACAACCCCGTCTTAATCCATCACAATGGCCGTCGGAGTACGTTTACCCTTTTCCCAAACATCTTTTGAAGCTATTCAGAGCTCAATTGTTGCACTCTGGATGCTTCAAAGCTCTCAATGGATTGTCAATTTTAGAACAGGAAAACTAACGCATCTCCCTTCTACAGCGCAGCGCCGCCCTCAAGCTCGACTGGACCAAGCTCGGTACGCAGCTGGGCCTGAAAGGCAACACTGCCGTCGCCCTGCAAGCCTTCAAAAAGCGCAATGATGACGCGCGCCGCAAAGTTACCGTCCTCTCCGAGCAGCCTCAGACTGTTGACTTCGCTCACTACCGATCTATCTTGAAGAACACGGCCATCGTCGACGAAATCGAGAAGCAGTTTGCCACGTACAAGCCCCAGACCTACGATGTCAACAGGCAGATCAAGGCCATTGAGGCTTTCGAGGCTCAGGCCGTGAAAAGCGCCGAGGAGACAAAGGCAGTTGTTGACAAGGAGTTGAGCGATTTGCAGAAGACACTGAAGAACATCGAGGAGGCCAGGCCCTTTGATGATCTCACCGTGGAGGAGGTTGCCGCTGCTCAGCCCGACATTGACAAGCGCACCGAGCAGCTCGTCTCCAAGGGCCGCTGGGCCGTTCCGGGTTACAAGGCAGGTCTTACAGAAATTACGCGCCCAAAGGTACATTTGCTAACTTCCTTTGCAGGAGAAATTTGGAGACTTGTCCGTTCTATAAACATCTCTTTTATATCCGCCAACATTGCCCGGTCTGGGTTGTATTACCTACGTTGTGAATAGTCTCCAGGATCCAATGCAATCATAGATCTTAGTGCTTCAATCTTGCTTCCGTACACTTTGTTTTGCCCATGCCCCCCTCGAGCTGCCTGCTGCAAATTCCACGATCAGCCGTAGCATCCACTGAGTGCCTTGTTGAAGACTCGATATATTTATTATGCGAAGCCGGACCCCATCACTTCAGGACGACCGCAATCTTGCTTCCCAATCACGTCAATTGCATATCTGTTATCAATAAACCACTTCAATTTCAATACCAGTTGATTCTCCTATCTACACGGTGCCAACGTGCTTAGCTAAAGAATTCCGGAATCTGCCATTGTGTTCCTCCGCAGCCTGCTCTTTGCCCAATTTATTATTATTAGAATTATCATTAAGTCCGCTTTGAAAAATTAAGAGATGTAACAAATAGAGGACATTCAGAGAACCGTCCAATGAATGATCTTACCCGTACATAGCACAACCAAGGTCGCTACGTATGTTTTGATACCTCAAAATTCTTTCACATGTACCAAAATAGTTCCTTATAGCAAGGCGAACAACCCGGCCAAACCGACCGCCATAGCTCCTACACCTACGGCATGCTGTTCGGCACCACCAGTGAATGTTGGAGCCGGAGGGTTAGGTACGGTATAGTTCCCGCTTGGTGCAGGTGGAGCAGGGCTTCCTGTTCCAGCTGGAACCTGGGGCTGTCCATCTGGAATCTGGGTAACAGGCTTGCCTTGCGGTGTAACAGGTTTAGCTGTCGCAGCTGGGACTTGAGGTTGCCCGTCTGAAATTTGGGTAACGGGCGGGCCTTGCGGAGCAGGTGTGGCTGGGACCTGAGGCTGGCCATCTGAGATTTGAGTGACGGGCTTGCCTTGTGGTACCTGAGGCTGGCCATCAGGGATTTGGGTAACAGGTTTGCCTGCTGGTGGTACTTGGGCTGCATATCGGGTTAGTGAAAATTCGGAAGAGATTGAATCATACAAATACTTACGTTGACCGTCAGGGATCTGGGTTACGGCAGGGTGAGGAACCTGAGGCTGGCCTATGAAAGAAGCACGGTTAGTCTTCACAACTACTGGAGAGTTTTAGGAGTATGATATATCTCCAAGAGTACCTACCATCGGGAATCTGGGTGATTGGTTGTGCTTGAGAATTGACTTGAGGTTGGCCATCTGGGATCTGCGTAACTTTGGGTACTCCAGTACCTTGAGCACTAACTTGGGGCTGCCCATCGGGGACCTGAGACGTATTGATGTCAGAAAATGTACGTCGCCGAGCGCGGAAGGTGTATGTGAAATACCTGAGAAGCAGGAGGCTCTCCTCCACCCACGGGCATTCCCACTAGGTATACCTGAGAGCAGTGCTCAGCCCAGTGACGATCATAGAGATTCCAAAAGTCTCCAGATAGGCACTGATAAAATATAGCTGAACCATCCAGAGCAAGCGAGTTATTGCTGCAATAGGAGAAACCCGAGGCTTTGATCGTGCCAGCCTGGGGCGGCGCGTCAAATTGAAACCTAGGGGAAGTCAGCAGTGGGATTCAGGCCAGAGAGCAAGAGAGTTATACTGATAGTTGCTGGCAATATAACCTGTTCTGCCCGCCTGATCCGTCAACACTCCTTTGGAGAGTGTAATCGTGAGGGGGCCATTCAGCTGTCGAGTGTCAAGCCGTCTTTTAGACTGCTTGGTAACATTGACAGCTGTAATTTGGAACTTTCCATCATGGGTATCGGCACAGTCTCCCTGGGAACCAGATTGCGGTGCTGGATAAGGCGAAGCCAATGCGGATGCCACAAAAGCGAGAGCTAAGAAGGACTTCATTTCGAGCGGTCTCTTCGATTATTAGGTGGATGGCAATTGGCAATGGAAGGAAGTGGGAGAGGTGAACGACAGGTCAGAGTGATGGAACTAGATATCGGCCGATGGAACGAGGTATCAGCCTTTAAAAAGCAGTGGTCGGGAGACGCTGGAAGATACAACGCAAGTATTCCCAACAAAGAGAGTCTAGAGACAGATCGGCTGAAGAAGCCAAACAGCGCATGAATAAATACTCTTTGCAGTAGATGGACCATGCGCCTTCTGACACCATTAGAAATGTAATGGTGGATCCAATTGAGAAAAACACTAGAGGTGGTCGGGAGCCGGAGCCGGTCGATCAACTCCCAACCACGCGTACATCGTGATCAATAGCCTCAGTTTGTTTCCTTAGCCCGGGATTGGAGCAGTTAGGGTGGCTGGTCGCCCGGGTGAGCAGCTAAAGCTGCGAGCGGTACTAGGATAATTCGTCATCTTTACAGCAACCCGCAGCTATCTTTTGAGGATCTCACCTGGAGGCCCCCTTCCTGTTCACACCTACCGCCTACCATCTGCCACCTACCATTTTAGCCATTTCCGGCTTACACTACAACCGAGTGCGGGGCCGTGGATAGTCATGTCTATCAAATGTATGTAGTGTGTCACTGAGCAGAGCAAGATGGCCGAGGCTGACTTGGGGAGCGTTTGGGTTGAGAATTGGTCCTAGTGAGCTGACCAGGCAACGCAGACGGTAACAGTTGCTACCCCGGCAGCAGGAGCACCGAAGGTTCCATGAGGGCATTCGGACACTGGAACTGGATCTTGAGGGTTGATACCCACGGTTCGCAACTGCACACGGCTGGGGGCGGAACACAGGACAACCCCGAAGCTGCTGGAAACGGAAATATGCCACTTATCCAAGGTGGCAGGTCTACAAGTACAGCTGAGTGGATATGAAGAACAATGCATGATGCAGGATTATTGGGTCGCGAGACACACAAGCGAGCGTGCTGCTGCTGGATTGGTGGTTGCGAGAAATGAGTTGGTGTATCTCGATCCCGAGCCGTTCGAGTGGATCAAATTGTGGGGTAGAGCGGTGGCTACCTTTAAGCCACATCAAGATAGGCCACCACACCTGCAAAAGCTTGCATCATCTCTCAAAGCAGAGCATGCGTCAAGCCTCAAACTCTAAATTAGCCGGCGTCCATCCTTGTACTGACAGATGGTTGAGGGCGTGCTGGCTTTGCGAGCGGTTATTTTCCCTGCGTGTGCTTGCAGTTTCTCCCACCCTATTTCAGCAAGACATGGCCTTGATCAGTTTCACTATGTCCATAAAGGGTCTCATTGACAGCCACTAGCATTCTCATTGGCAACTGGCTCGTCTCAATTGAAAGCAGGCCAGTCTTTTTGGTTTCGTGGTACGCGGCTTTTGTAACTGTATATTCTAGCTAAACTTAGTTTCCATGAAAAGCCCATTTGTAGCAATTTCTCGGACACTCAATTGGACACATTTCAACATCATTTCCATAAAATTTGACAGGTTGAGGGGAGACGAAAGATATTTGCATGAATGCATACCGAGAGCGCTGTCACAGCTCACTGTTCTAAGCAAAGGTGGGGTCCCAGTTGCAGATCATACATATAATTCACGCAGCCTCCTCGGCATCAAAACAATCTAATGATCACTACATCAACTCTTGGCTGCTTTTGCATCAAAGGAAGCATTTAAACAGGAGAGTTTCATAAAAAAATTTAATTCATTATAACAATTACAACATGTATCCCCACATTCTACACCATCCTACATCATAGCGCAAACGTTCTATAATATTATTCTCTTCCCCATCTCCATTACCGTTGGTAGCAATTCTCTGGTTCCTTATTTTCCCTCTCCAGCCCTCTTGACTCCTCCTGCAATCTTGTTGGCGCCATCCTCAATGCTCGTAGTTGCATCTGCAACTCCCCTAGCAACGGGTCGGCCAGCACTGCCCGTTGCACCCTCGAGAGTTTCACCAACACCTCGACCCAAGGCTCCTACAACCCCACCAACAGTGTTGGTAACGCCACCAACGGTATTTCCCACGGTTGATGTGACGAATTTAACGCCCGAAGAGACACCTGAGTCGTTGCTGCCAGTCATGTTTGTGGCTGCAATGTGTTTGTTTGGTTGCTGGGTTGGCGTTGCAGGTAAGAAAGTGGGGAATCAAAAACTCGGGAACATTTAGAGCGCGTGAATGTTCTTCAGGAGATTGAGACGATGTGGGTATAGTGCGTGATGGTCCCACCAGAGTGATGAAGGGAGGTCCATTTTAAGGTGGTGAAGGGAGATGACGTCATGCAGTCACAGATAGGCACTGTAACAGGAAAAAAACTGGTAGCAGAGCGCTTGGAGGCGCAGCGGGTTCACTTGTAGGGGTTCCCTTGGTAATCTCATAGCAACGCGTAACAGATCAGGGTCTCTGTTAATATGGTCAAACCTGGCGGTTGGTTCTCCGCGATGGCTTTGATAATATCCCGCGAAGCCACGATATCTTCGAATGTGCCGCTATGACATAGTGTGGTCACAGTCCAAGAGTCGTTCTATCTGGTCAACAAAAGCTGGGCTGATGTCTTCTGTCTCATGATAGATGCACTACCAATGGCTGGTTTGGATCTTGCCGTTAAACGGAATTCGGTACCAAGACATGTGGTTCCTTGGTACTCGTGGGAGCGCCCGTGGTTGACGAAAGGGTTCAAAGAAAGGGGAGCCTCAAGAAAAGCTTTGCTTCGTCTACTTTGGGTTCAAGATAAATCTTCCAGCCTCTTGAAGACTGTTGAAGCCAATAGATTAATTCAAGGGGCTGTAACAATCCATTCTGGCCAGGCAACGGAGAAGGGCGACTTCATTATGGGCCCACAAAGACAGTTTAGCATACCGCTAGGGACTTATTCTTGTGGTCTCGGCTGCCATAGCATACAACGACATGCCAAAAAAAAACCGGTGGCTGGTTCTAATAACAATTCAATATTCAATTTTGTCGCCCAATGAACTGTTGTCAACCTGCTTGCGGAGGCTTTCTCGAAGCTGAGTTAGACCAACACTGAAGTTATCATGAATACCTCTGTAATTCCCATGGTCCGCATTTACAGTGAAGCTGAGCATGGCTGGCCGTTTTGTTTTTGGGGAGCTGAGGACAAGGGCTCGATGGAGACAGATTGGAAAAGGCTGAAAACAGAATGAAATTAGAATTATCGTGACGGGAAGCTACCTATTTCACATGAGATGCCTTTCAAAACTATTTCATATGGATAGTTTACCATGAAGCTGTTAGATGTCACATAACATGGTACAAGTCTAGGTTGTCAGAAGACATACCCGAGGACCCTGTTGAGACTAGCTCACTTTCAGCCTAGTCCAGTCATCTCCCATCTTCACGTCACGTCACTCGCGTTCGCAATCGTATACACAGGAATCCAGGGCCCCAGCTTCAATTCTCTGCCCGCTACCATCTGTCCTCAGATTGATGTCCGGTAGTAGTCATGTCGATTAACCGACCCCGCCGATGAGCTGTCAGCGATCCTGCAGCCCGACCCCTCGATCGAACTCATACCATGTCCTCCTCGAACATTCGGGTGTTCGTGCAATGGAAGGACTCGACCGTGTTCGCTGGCGAAGACATTGAATGTACAATCACCTTCAGAAATGTAGCTCCCCCCGTGGGACGCGACCGCTCGCCGATTCGCAAGCAGAATGGATTCGCGCCTGGAGGGGAGAGACAGCGCAAGCTGCCCCCTGTTCAATCGTCAACCAGACCCTCCAGACCCTCCATCTCCCGCAATTCTTCATACGGCTCTCAAGCCCCCCCTCCACATCTTCGCGGGCACCGACCAGCGCTTTCCCTACATACTCCATCCACAGCCGGCGACCGTCGGTCGCCTGTGCCCCCCAGCGGCACCGTCAGCAACAATGGGAACGGACATAAGCATGGGCGGTCTTTATCTATAATGTCACTAGGAACAGATGCGGGATCAGAGTTTAGCCATGATCGCACAGCGCCGCCGAGGCGACCAGCGCGGGGACATGGAAGGTCGGCTAGTCTACAGGTCATGCCTGGCAGACCGAGCCCGTTTTCAGGTATTATAGCATACTGTCAAAGCCCGCGCTTGCTGACTCTGTTGTAGCTAGTTCACCAGGCCATCGATCATCAACTCATCCTTCGCCGCTAATGACTGGCAACTCTTCTCCACCAATGATTAGGGAACCGATGAACGAGTTTTCCCTACCTACTCGATCAGGGCGAAGACAGCCTGGAATCTCTACTGCTCCAAATACGCCGGCGCTTCAAAACACATCACGAAAACCGTCAGGCTCATTTTCGCAAAGCTTCAAGTTCCCCGCTGCCCCTCCCGATGAAAACACACCAGACCAATTTGGTAAACCAGACATTGCAGGGAGTCCACGCATACAAGCGCTTCAGGCCGAAGCGAGTTCTCCTAGAACGCAAGAAGATATCATACAAAATGCGGCAAACTCCAGGATAGAAACTCTGTCACCTGTAGCTCGGATACTATCCGGTACCAGTTTGAGTGGAACACCACGCAGTAGTGGAGAGTTTTATTCCATGAGTAACAACTCTAATGAGACAATGTCTTCCGAATACGTGGCGCAACCGACAGCACGTCTCCTGCCAAAAGCGATACATCAGCGACACGCTACTCAATTGGCACCGCCTGGTCAGCAAAAGCATCCGGAATCACTAATGATGGGATATGCTCAGGTTATGGGATCTTTCACTGTAGATGGATCCCTTATCAACCAGGCTCCATTTGAGGAAGTAAAACGGAAAGGAGTTGTAGGAGGCCAAGGAGGAGGCGGCGTCGTGGGGGTGGAGAGAACGAAGCGCGACAGCGGCCTGTTCGGTGCGCTTGGTTGGGGAAACATTGGAGAATCACTTGGGGGTTTATTGGGTGCATCAGAACCATCTAGCATCCGAGAGATGAGAGGAATCGCTAGCTCCAAAACCGTACCGCTTATCACGACACCACAGTCCATTTTATTTGTCGACTTAAAGTTGGCTCCTGGGGAAAGCCGAAGTTATACGTACAGTTTCACGCTACCTCGAGGTTTGCCGCCATCACACAAAGGACGGTCTATAAAGGTCGCATATCACTTGACGATAGGTACACAGCGGGCGGGATCATCCAGAGATCAACAAGTGAAACATGTGGACATCCCCTTTCGAGTCTTTGGCAGCGTGAATAGTATGTGATATTCCTATCAGAGAGTCGACAATGCTAACCTATAGTCTAGGCCGCGGCGATGTACTTGGACACGATTTGATGTCGCCTTACATAATCCTTCGTGACCAAGCTCGAACATCGACGTTAGCTACAGTTGCAAGCCCGACCGGCGGAGCCCCTACGAGAAAGTCACTTCCCTCAAACACCACCGAGAAAGCAGCACATGATGAATTTTTAGATTATGTCGACAATCTCCTTGACAGGCCTCGACAGAACTCAAGTATGGGCCTACTTTCGCCTACTGACACTATACCAGGACGTTCATCAATCGTCGAAGAGCCCCAAACCATGAAAGAAGCCATCGACTTAGCCATTCTTCGAAGCAATTTGACCGGTGCAGCAAATCAGAGCGCGAATCGGTTTGAAATTGCTCGTAGTGGTCGCCGAGTTGCAGTCATTATGCTTGCGCGACCTGCATATAGATTAGGCGAAACCATGTCTGCTAGTATTGATTTCACAAACTCAGATATACCTTGTTACTCCGTTCACGTCTCCTTGGAAACCTTCGAAAAGGTGGACCCGGCCATAGCCCTTCGGTCAAACGCCTCGATCTATCGTGTCACTAGGAAAGTGCATGCGTCGTTCTCGGATAATGCACTATATGCTCGAAGATTATCATTTTCTCCAACCATTCCTCCGACCGCTACACCAGAATTCATCACTAGCGGGGTTAGTCTGGAGTGGAAGTTGAGGATTGAGTTCATTACACCAAGGCTGGTTCAAGAAGAAGGCGAAGAGCCCTTCTGGGAAGATTTATTGGAGGAAATATCCAGCGACGATAGAGGAGTCATCTTGGCAGCTGCCGAGCGACTTCCTGCTGAAAGTTTTGAAGTGCAAGTCCCTGTCAAAGTGTATGGCGCCATCAGTGGAAGCTCCGATGCTCCAGATGATGAAGGCCTACCTGTGTGAAGGAGCAATTGGCTTCCGATAGGGAAACCCCCTACGATCCAGATCAGCCAGCCATAACGGCAACAGACGAGCAGAAGTTTTGCACCGCGTAGTTTCTACGGCTCACCCGGATTTTACGAATCACAGGTGATGCGGGCTTTCTGGATGTGGATGGACCTGCTACAGGATTGGACGTGTGAACACGCCATGCAAGCAGTTGTAGTATACCAGGGATTTTAGATTAGGTCAAAACCCTTGATAATTTCATCTGATATCACGCTCCAAAGACTAAACAAAGACTGTCGGAATGCATGTATGGCTTGTGAAGAATCACCTAGTGACTTGATTGTACTGATAACGTGTTGTACAGTGGGGTTCCTGAATGGAAGTCCTCGCACAACACAGCTCACTTCAGATTAAAGCCTCATTCATGCACGTTAAATTTCTTGTCCTTCACTTGGCCATCCATCGTGTGCTGTGTGAACTGGCTATGGTATCCGCATCGTCAAGAGCCGCGCGAACAGAGGTACTTGTCTTATGATGGATGTCGATACCAACAATGAGGCTAGAGGAAGATGTATCACGTCCCGTCCACCTTGGCGGGGTTCTATCCTTAATCCTGTCTCTCACAAACGCCTTGAAAGTAACTTAGAGGCGAAGAGGTCCATCCAGAGCATGACAATAAGGCACCTTGCCCCGCACCTGCCTTGGCGACGCCCCGCCTTCCGTCCACGGGTACATGTCTCACTTAACCACTACGTCACCGGCGCCTCGTCCGTGGTGTCCGTACGCATAGCCCATATATAGCCATGACATCGACTGTTCACTCCGTCACACACCTCATCAACAGCTACTACGATCAAAGTACTGATCTCTCGCAATACGTTGGGAAATCTGATTCCATCCCAACCAAACCCGATCCACAGCTCCACGAGAAACTCGGGGATCTACAACTCAAAGCTCCGACGTCAGACCAGATTCGGAGCGTGTTTTTGCATACCGGCGGACCTAGAGCCATTTTGAGAAGTTATACTACGGCAAATATGCCTGTTCACCCAGCTGAGGAACGCGCCACTGGCAGTATGTCGCCCTTTTTGCTTTGTCGTTGTTCCGTATTTTGTGTTGTGGTTTCATGAGCACTTTACTAATGGCACTCTTTGTAGACATCACCGACCAGGTGGCCAAGGAGTCCTCGGACTCAACCGCTTCTTCGCACCCCATCCATAAGGAGGGGACTGGAGCTACTTCCGGCGGCTCGCTCGGTGCCAATGCACACAAGGCTAATTTGGTATGACTACCTTCTGTGGCAGACAAGGCCACCACTACGCAAGACACGGAGCATATGGGCTAATGAAAGTATACAGGGACCCGTCATCGCGGAGAACATGCCCGAGCCTGAAAGCAAGGAGGAGCTCAGGAAGCGCGCTGAGGAGTTGAACAAATAAAGTTCAGAATTCTTTTATGATGGGGGGGGGGGGTGATGCTGCATCACGCAAACAGCCTGGTGGTAGTGTTTTTGTATAAGATATAACGCATGAATTACATGGCTTGAATTGACACGATCACAAAATCAGCTTTGTGTATAAAATCCACGTCTTTTCTTTTCTTTTTTAATATCTCTTTTTATCAAATCAGAAGAACTTTTCACTTTCAGATTTTAGACGTCCTCCATACCATAACTCAGAATCCCCAATTTTACCCTGGCTCTTCAACGTGGGCGACATACTTCCCCGACGGGAGCGTTTACTGCACCACGCCTACAAGTGACCTGCCTCCCCCGACTCCGTTAAAATCCCATTACCTACTGAAATATCCCAATAGTCCAAGAGGGATGAAAGTGGAACTTAACACAATGTCGTAGAACCATCTGTCAATATTAGCAGCGGCGTGGAAACCTAGCAAGATTATGCATAGGGCATATGAGCACGGTGGCGTCAGCTCAGTCGTTGTGATGCTTATATAGCACGTGCTTAGTGAATGATGGATGTGCTGGGTAAAAAAAGGAAAAACTGCCGAAAAGGTGAGTGCCGAATCAATAACGTACGCACAACACAAATTCAAAGCACACTACCCTTTTACGCAATTATACAGCACACGATCCCAAAATATGACTCATTCAAGTATCATCTCACCTTCTGCACCATACCGGAATGTAGAAAAGCTCATAAATTATGATTCTGTATATCCATACTCTAGTAGCTAAAATGTGGGTATCCCGTTCTCCATATATATAAACCCTATGCGCAGAAAAGACTTCATACACGAATGAGATAGCTCAGTACCCAAAACTCTCGGTGTGGAGATAAATTCCCTGAGCCCCAGTGCCCTTATGTACGGCGCGCTCGTCACTTAGTGAACACACGTCTTGTTTGACATCTGCTACCAAACTCCGAGGTCCACACACCACCACGGCAGACTCTCCAAGGGCTTGCTCAAGTGACCTACGGATGATGTCTCTTGGCTTGGGCCTACCAGAGAAGACCAGAATTGACGGGTGAATAAGGGTTTTCTGTTTCGGAGCCATCGATTGCGTTGATGACCGGTGGGATTGGGAGCGGATAGAATCTTTGGAGCTCTCTTTAGGGGTACAACAGCAGCAGGGAGCGATGTTGTCTGGTGATTTACCTTCGTCGACTTCGCTCTTACAGCAGCATTCTCCGTTCGACCCACATGCTCTAGTCTCTTTATTTGCTGCTAATGAAGTTATGTTTGTCACTTCCTCTACGCCTGCTTTTGATTCGGTAAGCCTCCACTTCTCTTCCGTAGATGGAGGACGACTGCGGTTTTCCATTGTGCCATGTTGCTGGGGTATTTTTGGGTTTGTGGCTGTGATGCTCGATAAAAGCGTGTTGTGTTCCTCGGTAAAAGAATCGTCGCAAGTAACGTAGACAGTTAGTTCCAGTTTGATGTTTCTCAAGCTTTCTTGGAGAATCTCAAATTCGGAGTACGCGTTGGAAAGCTGATCAGCAAGCCAACCTAGCTGTCCCCGGCTTTTGACAACCCAGACGAAACGAACATGCCGAGTGACAGCACCGAATTGAGGCTCTAATAGCGATTTAGTGTCTCGTCCTGGATTCACGTTTTCTTTCCAGCCCTCAACGATGTCTCGAAGTAGCGGAAATGTGAAGGTAGCGCCGGTGCTGCCCGCAAGTAAAACAACACTATCAAACTGGCGCAACGGTCGTAAACTACCATATGGGCCCTCAATCGTCACGGTTTTAGTGCATGATCCGCTTGATGCGGGGAGTCCGTGTGTTTTCTCGGCATGTCTGAAGAAATGTCGCGTCCCTCCGCTTTCGGATTTCACCAAGAACTCCATTTTGCCGTCTTTTGGAATCGAAGCAATGGTAAAAGGGTGGCTCTGCAAAGGAATGAGAGAGTGACATGACAGAAAGACATGTTGTCCGGGTGCCCAGCTGATGGTAGGGTTAGAAATGACGATTCGAGTGGTGTCATGTGGGAGAGGCGTAAACTCGGCTGTACACGCCCAGAGGCCTGACATCTGTCCAGCATTTCTCTGTTTCGGGTGAAAAAGAGCAATGTTCGTGTATAGCAATCGTAAGACTCGTATAGTACGATCGAACCAGAATAGACCGACCGGTATCCAAATATAGACACGAAGCTCGGATGGAATGTGTAGATACACAAAACCTATGAAGACTGCAAAAGAAACTAGGTGCTGCAAAACGAAAACCTCATAGCACCATCCCCGGATTGGCGTCATGGAACTGATGGCGATCCACAAGAGCATTGCCCAGGCAACCATGCCTCTCTGGGCTATTTGATTCGTCCTCAGCTGGATTCCGATATAGTCTGAAATTGAGGAAACAGAGTTAGCGCTATTCTTGGCAGAATGCATGTCTTAAGTCATTGTTGCACGTTACCGACGCTGCCAAACCTAGTGGAACATGATCTGTCTAGATAACTAGGATAAAGCTGGACGGAGTCTAGACCACCCACTTGACTACTAACCAAAGGTGGAAAACTTGCCGTTGAAAATGGTCAACTCAAATGTGGAAATCTACATACCGTATGGTGCCCAGTCTGCGAACAGGTAGCCCATATGGAGGGTCGCAGTTAGGAGCAGACCTCGAGCACACCAGCGATGCAACCAATTGAGGCGTTCATGGCTGACACCTGTAAGGTAGCCGATGATGTTGTTTTTACCAGACAGGAGGAATATCAAAGGAATCTGACCAAGGGCAACATGGCCGCATCGAAAGGCAATACTCTCCCTGGTCCATCTGTCGTTTGGGTCAAAGCCGTAAAAACAAAGGACGATAAGGACAACAAAGTTAGCCAATACCAGACTCGTTCGGGCAACTGTTGGCAGACGCCATATCCTGTCTTTGATAGGTATATGGATGGAAAAATTGGAGGCTTCTCGTACTAGGGCGTACAGAGCTGCGATGCCTATAAACAGCCATGATTTGGGTTTTGCTGGTGTTGGTTCACCAGTCTTTGCTAGTGATAAGCTATCACAGTACTCAGTTGAGACCTAGGTAAGCGAAGGGAATGACGACGAACCGTTGCCTATATAGTCCATGGTTGAATGCGTTGACTACGGCTGCTATGCCTATGGCTGTTCCCACGGTCGCCCAGTAGTAGGTGGGAAAGTCAGTGAGGGCAGGCAGCCCTGGCGCGCTGGAGTGATGGCTGTGGCTCATGGTGTCTCAAGAAAGTGCTGCCTCGGCACCGAGTGGTTTCGTTGGTGTTTCTTGTAGCACGCGGTTCTGAGGCCCAAATGGAGACTGTGCGACTGCTGGTAGAGAGAATGTTTGAAGAAGCGGATGCCATCTACGACAAGTGCGGTCTGTTGGTGTCTCTCATTGACGGCGGTGGTAAGTAGGTACTGTTGGCTGGGCAAAGGATGAGGAGGGCAAGGCGCGTCAGATGTTCAAAGTCGCAGGCTCACAGGTTCCCCCGGAGAAAAGGAGAGAGGCTGAACCAGGGCAGCAGAATACCACGGGTCGTGGTGGTGATGTATGCGGCTCGCAAAACACTTGGAGTTGTGCACAGTACAGTAGAAAGTGAGAGATGTCGGTTGTAAGAGGAAAGCGCTCCAATGTGCGCAATCCCACGCTCGGCAGCGCGCAAGCCGACGGAGGGGCAGTCGGGCAGTGAGCAGCGCAAAGGAATTAATAGCTGTCAACAGCAACTGCTGCATGCTGATTGCTCTGATTGCTCTGATTGCTCTGATTGCGCTGATGCCCTCAGTCCGTCGCTCGAGAGAGCCGTGGCTGCTGTTTTCGGCGGCGTGGCGGGCGTCGAGCCAATCAAAACTTGCTCATCTAAGGAGCCCTTACCCATCCATCCGCCTCTTGGTCGCTCCTGCACTGCTGGGTGGGTCGCCATGGCCAGAACAAAAGTGGCAGGCCGCCCCCGGACGCAGAGATTCGAATTCAAATGACCTCCAAGGGCTCCAGGCGGTTTTTCATAGTCTTCACACTGCCCAGCTTTGTACCCCCCCGCAGACCGATCTCCAGTAGCACCGAACACCTGGTAAATTCCCCGTCTGCCCATCCAGACAGTTTGTGCTTCATCCTCGCTCTTGACATTTCTTGTCCGTCGCAACATCGTCCGCATTCGTGCTCCCCCTCGCAAACACGCGCACAATCGCCAACCCAAAACCTATGCGTCAATGCTAAGGCGCTGTCTAATCTCGTAGCAAGAAGCCAAGCCGAACCTCACACCTGCGCCCGCCCAACTGCCTATAAACGGCCGTGCCCTGCTTCCACTTGGACGGCAATCTGGAATTCACACCCTAATAATACCGTCAAGTCGTCCTCTCCTACTCACCTTCACCATCTAAATCCTACCCAAGTTTAATCCCCTAGTCATGGTTGCCCACGGAGACGAAATGCATGGGGAGATGGATATGAGTATGGGAGCCAGCCATGGCAGCAGCACCAGTGGCCATGGAGGCATGCAGATGGCTTTCTTCACTGCGACCAACACACCTCTCTACTCCGAGATGTGGACTCCGGCCAGCGCTGGCGCATATGCCGGAACCTGCATCTTCCTCATCATTCTCGCTATCACACTTCGTGGACTTTTCACGGCTAAATCTTTCCTGGATGCCAAAGCAATCGAGTCGTCTCTGAAGCGGAGATACGTAGTGGTCGCTGGTCAACAATCCATCGGAGACAAGGTCATAAACGACTCAAGCTCGATGACCGGAATCCTAACTTCAAATGGAGTACAAGAGGATGTGCGCATTGTTCAGGCTCCCATGAAGCACACGCAGCCATGGAGATTCAGTGTTGACCTTCCACGGGCCGCTTTGATGACGGTTACAGCTGGCGTGGGCTATCTTCTGTAAGTCTCGTAACATCCATCCGCAGTTCGTCAAAGAACTTGGGCTAACTATGAGCAGTATGTTGGCAGTCATGACATACAACGTCGGCTACTTCCTATCTGTACTGGCTGGAGCATTCATCGGAGAGTTGGCCTTTGGAAGATTCAACCAGGGTGTCATGTCCATGTGAACAGCAAGGACAACCGATAGTTAATAAATTTTTTTTCGGGTATTGAGCGGAACTTTCATGAGCTTCATATGACTGCAAGTACCGGGCTAGGCGTTGGTCTTTTGGATACAGAGACAGGCCGGATATGGCTCGAATAGAGTAGCTGCTGCAGGGTCAGCCTTTATTTGATCGATATATTGTAATACAATGGACATGCGCGTCGCTCTGCCACTCCCGCTAGCCAAAGCTTGATTGATAAGAGAGGACAGACAAGTGCATTCGGTTTTTCTGGCAGCTCACAATCGATTCCAAGGCTCTCACAAGCGTAGAATTCGACTTGCCAAATCGAGAACACTGGTGGTGTAAGCCCTGCGGCGCTAGAGGGCGAATGGGGCAGAGTGGCTGGCCCATGGCGGTGGCACTAGCGCCGGGATGTGTATAGTTAGTAATAACTTGCTCAATTCTTGCTCTCTATGGGCCATGGGGGATTTGATCCCGCACCTTGATGGTCTTTAGGGCACGCCGCCGGTGATCCAAGATTGTGCTCACCTATTCTAATTTGTCTGAGGTTCGCATGCACCAGCGTGCTCGGTTGACGCGGGCGCCCACGCGAAGAACGCCGGCTCGGAATGCAGCAAGCATGCGGGGAGCTCTTGCTGTGCAATAAGTAAGGTAGACCTCCCAGGCACAGCTCCAGGAAGCTCTCTTTCTCTCATCGTGCCATTCTTTTGCTACCCTACCTTGAAAGCTTCTCACTGTCCTGTTTCCATTGATATTGTCCCTGTCTCATTCCTATCATGCTCTCCACAACTCTCACCGCCCTCTCCCTCCTGCCTTTGGCATTTGCTCACATCGAGCTCAAATACCCACCGACCCGTGGATTCGATGATGCGCAACAAGGGAGTTTCCCTTGTGGAGGCTTCGACACTCCCAAGACACCACGCACTGACTTTCCCATAAGTGGCGGTCCTGTTCAGATTAGCATGGGGCATTCACAGACCAACGTTGCCATCTATCTGGCCATAGGAGATAATCCCGGTAGTGCATTCAACGTCGTTTTGAGGCCTCAATTCTCTCAACAAGGTCTGGGAGACTTCTGTGCAGGACAGGTCAGCATACCGGCAGATTTGAACGTCACCGATGGAACACCAGCGACAATCCAGGTGGTTACCAATGCCCATGAGGCAGGTGGACTCTATGCGGTAAGTCGGCCCATAGACACTTCTTAACCCATAATTTGCTGCGAAATGGTATATGTAAATTGAGGTGCTGATATGCGTCCAGTGCGCAGATGTCACATTGGTTAATACCCCCCTCTCGGAATCGGAATACAACGATAACTGCAAGAACAATACTGGGAGCAAGATTCTTCAGGAAAATATCTCCGGCAATCCCAATGGTACTTCTGATGGCCATGAGGATCATGATCACAACCCAAGCGGAACTGCCGCCAGCGGCGCGGCTCCAAGCTCGACGGGCGCTGCTGCTCATGCGACCGCTGTCCCATGGATATTGGGTGCTGCTGGTGTGGCGGGCATGATATTCTTGTAAGGAGATGTGTTGTCTTCGATATCATTGATGGTAGTGAAATGTATAGAGATTCTGTAGAACGATAAGCAAAATGATACCAGTTTGATTATTCATCATGTTTTCAAAACTTTAGAAACATGCTGGGAAATATGGAGCTCCAAGTCCCAAGCCGATTTGGAGTATGTGATTGGTCAGAGTGCGCTGTAAAAATTCCGATACCCCATGGCAAAAATAACTGAATTCAGGAGAATAATTGTACATGCATATGCAAAAATTGCATTCTGGCATTTTTCTTGAATATAAATGGTGCCATGTGTGAAAAATGGGTGCTTGAGTGGAGTGGGAGCTGGGGAATTTTGGTAGCTTCGTGCCTTCCAAGCGAGCACACATTCGGCGCTTCCGCAGTTTCTCCGAGCCCTTCTATTCACCTCACCACCAACCTCATTCTCGAGCGCCCACCACCAGCCTCGGTTGAAGTGTGTATACCCCGCTCTTTCGTCAATGAGCCTTTGCCTTGAGAAGATTGTATTCTGTATGATCCCATAGCTAACGTTTACGCTGTTTTAGCCTTCCCTTCCCATTCATCTGTCGTCCTCCCACCGCAAATATGGATCAAGCAAAGTTGGCGCGCATGCAAGCGTCGGTGCGTATCGGTACGTTCTCGTCTCTGCCTTTCATTCTCAGCTTTTCTTATAGAGTATGTGACTCGGTCGAAAATTGGTCATCTAACATGTAGACAGGGTAAGCAAAACCTCTTCGTCCCCGCTTTCGTTCCGCACACAAACCTCGATTGGTGATATAGAGCATAACGGATATGAATATTGCCATAAGATGAAGGCTTGGCAGATGCACGGAAACTTAGAGGCATTGAACGTATGGCTAATTACTTGATACAGCGGCAAAGGTACCCCACGCAGGAAAGTCAAGAAAGTCCACAAGAGCGCCGGTACCGATGACAAGAAGCTCCAAACTTCCCTCAAGAAGCTCAACGTTCAGCCTATCCAGGCTATTGAGGAGGTGAACATGTTTAAGAGCGACGGAAACGTCATTCACTTCTCAGCACCAAAGGGTAGGTCAAGCTATTCATATCAGTCTTCGCAACTGCATTCCCCAGGCCTAGCGATGATCGACTTTGAGAACGGACTCTTCAAGCACTCTTAAATGCGACCTTGGCGAAAACCACGCCCACCTTTATCTTATAAATGGCTCCATACTAATTTTTGATAGTTCACGCTTCAGTGCCCGCCAACACTTTCGCCATCTACGGTAATGGTGAGGACAAGGAACTCACTGAACTTGTTCCTGGCATCCTCAACCAGCTCGGACCCGATTCGCTTGCATCGCTACGTAAATTGGCTGAGAGCTATCAGAGCATGCAGAAGGAGAAGGGTGAGGACGGCGACAAGAAGGATGATGACGATGACGACGACATCCCAGATCTCGTGGCCGGCGATAACTTCGAGTCGAAGGCTGAGGTGGAGTAAATTCGCACCCACTGGCGTCAGTAAAGAGAATCATATACGTAGCGCCATGACGAGAAACATGAATGGTGATGGCCTGCAAGATGTATTTTGACATGGAGGACTGTGACGCGCAACATGTTCTCTTCAATCTTCAATCTCTTTTCGATTTGGCAGTCGCGGCGGATCACTTGTGGCATGCGGACACCGGACTGGCGTTTAATATTGAAAAGACACGGAAATGGAAAAGTCCCAGCACATACTACAGATCTTCTGTTCCCATTCTGAGTTCAAGTATGAATTGTGATGTTGAACCGTGAGCACGCACCACGATGAACTGAAGATGACTGACTAGCTATTCTCAGCCTCACCTGTCACTGTGCTCCAAGCCCTCGGTTCGGAACCATCCTCTTCCGAGATTTTATTGTGGCTTAATGCTGCTATGTGTTTTTTTACATGGTAGTCCGGTGATGTTTGTAATCCTGTCAGCGATTATTCCGCACTTTTTGGTGAAATGAGTCGTAATGCGGAACGAGTCGGCGCTTTCGGCAGCCTTGAAGCGCCGACTTTACTAACGAGTATTCCTGTTCAGGGTGTGAAATTACACCGTTGCGCCGACTGAGGTATGCTTGAAGATACAATTTCATTTGTCATCCATTGGTGATGCATGTTCAAAATGCGGGATCGGACAATTTTGGCGGTCGATAGGATGGGATTGGGAGAAGGCTGCAGGTGGAAATGGTTAGAGGCTGGTCATAGCTCCCAATAGCTTCATTCACTACCAGTGAGCACCCACTGTCGAATCCAATCGTACCCCTTGTAGACTGCCCATGATGGCCAACAAAACGTTATAATTTGTAGATTGCAGACACAGGTAGTAATATGCTTCCGGTCGGTTTATTCCGTTGACGAACCTGCCTGTTCCTGTTTCATGGTTGCCATGTTTGGAGTCGTAGTCCCCGCAGTTTCCGTATCTCGTCCGCGTCTCGGTTCCCCACCAAGTTCCTAACGAGCCCAACCCATAGGGTCGCCTTATTTAAGGGCGTTTGACCTGCGTGACGCTGAAGTCTCGAGGCGTCGTGCTAGGTAACGCTTAATTGACCTGTACCTCCTTTTATTCTCGTCTTCAGCCCGCTCAAATTCTTTTCTTTTTCTCTTGTTTTCTCTGATACCCCTGGTTCTGCGGATACCCCTTTGTATCAAAACCACCAACATGACTACCGAAACCATCCTCATCATTGGCGGCTCTTTCGCCGGCTTGGGAGCCGCCCATTACACCCTCCAGCATACAATTCCCAAACTGCCCAAGAAGGAGGGTACGACATATACTGTGACACTGGTGAACTCGTCAAAGGACCTGTTCTGGAGGTTTGCTGGACCTCGGGCGATCGTTTCCAAGGAGCTGATGCCCGTAAACAAAACATTCTACCCCATTGAGCCAGCATTCGCATATGCAAAAGACAAGTTCGTCTTTGTTCACGGCACAGCAACCCACGTTGATGCCGCGGGGCAGACCGTGTCTGTCACGACGGCGTCTGGAGAACAAAAATCCATTCCCTACCTTGCTCTCATCATTGCTACTGGAATCAGCACTCCGTCTCCGCTCTTTACCCAAACTTCTGACGCCGCTGCTCTCGAATCCGTCCACGATGAGTTCAGAAAGAACTTGAAGAATGCGAAGAGGGTGATCATTGGAGGAGGCGGCCCGGTTGCCGTCGAGACTGCTGGCGAGGTTGCTGAATTCCTTAACGGCAAGCCAGGCTTCTTAGGATCTGCACCAAAGAATCCCAAGGCAAAAGTTACAATCATTTGCGGTGAGAAGAAATTGCTACCAGTGCTTCGCGAAGCTATCGCCAAGACAGCAGAGACATACCTGAAGAGGTTGGGCGCTGAGGTCGTATACAATACCAGGGTAAACTCGACTACTACCGAAGGCGACAAGACTAAAGTAGAACTCTCTGACGGCAAAATACTCGAAGCAGACGTCTACATTGATGCCACTGGCGCTCGACCAAACACTGGCTTCTTACCCAAGGACTGGCTCGACAACCGTAACAAGGTAGCGTGCAACCCCAAGACTCTCCGTGTCGAAACCGAGTCTGCTGGACCGCGCGTCTATGTTGTTGGTGACGCAGGTTCATACACCCCCGGTGGTGTTATGGATCAGTATGATGCGATTCCAGTCGCTATGACGAACTTGAGGACCGACCTCATTGCCCACATTTCAGGCGAGGCTGCTGGGCCAGACCGACACTATACTACCAACACGAAGGAGCAGCAACTTTGCCCGATTGGCACCCAGAAGGGTGTTGGTGCTTTTGGTGGCAACAAGCTCCCTAGCGTGATGGTCTGGATGATTAAGGGACGGGATTATATGACTGGCATGTTGGCTCCTCAAACCCTGAGTGGCGGTCAGTACAAGAAGGAGGGCAAGTGGACTCCGCAGCCTGCGACGGCGAAGGCATAATCTGGGGATGGAATATCATGAGACTGAAAGAGTGCTGAAATCATTCAATAAAGATACCTGGAATGTCGGGGAAGGTGGACTGCTTGTGTCTTCTTTCGCATTGCGTTGCGTTGCGTTCGATCTTTGTATACCCATAGGCTGCGAGAGTGGTAGTATTGCGTATATCTCTTTTGTAATGCATTATCTTCGGTAGAGCTATAATAAACACTTCTGTTAAAAGCAAGGACCCTTGTTTCATTATATAAAACTAGGTGGTAGATGTTTCACCTTAACTTACTACGTATGGTGCCCGCCTAAACCGTTGATCATTTGTGGTGAAGGAATGCCCCACCAAAAAAGTTAAGCATAACCTTAGCGCGGTCGCCTTCAGAGCTCTCCAAAAATCGACCAACGACCATCCTACCTCACACAAACAATCAAGACGACTCTCCCTCACCCCAAAAAATCCACACAATGGCGACCGCCAGCCCAGGCATACCTCCACCGTCCCTCACGTTCCCGCGCCCCATCTTTGCCGCCGTCTCCCCACACCCTTTCCTCCAAGCTCATCTCTCCGCCGACAGAGCGAAGAAGAGCGGGACCAGAGCCAATGGCCGCACAGCGCAGGAATTCCGGCGACCAGGCGTGAACACAGGAAGCTTGACACATTGCAACGGCAGCGCAGTGATACGGCTGGGCCACACGAGCGTGGTGTGCGGCGTGCGGGCCGAGATCCTAAAAGAAGAAGACATTCCGGGGACGCACGATTTCCCTGCTGCAACACGCGCAGCAGAGGACGCCAATGACGATGACAACGATAGAGAAGAAATAGAAAGCCTACGCCTCCTCGTCCCCAACGTCGAACTCAGCACCGGCTCTACGCCCCAACACATTCCCGGCAACGCACCCAGTACATTCGCGCAATCACTCATAACGCGGATCCAATTGCTGCTGCTCTCAACACGACTCCTCCGCGCCTCAGATCTCCGCATACAATATTCCTCGCCTACTGACCCCTCTGATCCAGATTCGGAAACGGAAATCCGGCTCAAAGGCTATTGGGTGCTCTACCTTGACATCTTCTTCATCAGTATCGACGGCAATGCTTTCGATGCGGCTTGGATATCTATCCTCGCTGCTCTACGCGACACACTGATCCCACATGCATTTTGGGACGAGGAATATGAAGGCATATTATGCTCTGATGATCCGGATGAGGCGCGGCGGTTGAAATTGCGTGGAGTACCTGTTTCGAGCACGTTCGCAGCGTTCGAGGGCCGGCCGGAGGATGATGCTGGGGATGGAGAGGATGAGATTAATTGGATACTGAGTGATCCTGATGCTTTTGAGGAGAGTATTTGCAGGGAGACGGTGTCTGTGGTTGTGGATTGTGAGGCGGGAAAGAAAGGGACCAAGGATATGGTTATAAGGCGGGTTGAAAAGAGCGGGGGCGGCGTTGTCGATAGGGAAGGGATGAAAGGTTTGGTTAAGAGAGCAATTGACTGGTGGGATGTAGTAGAGGCGGCATTACCTGGCAAGTCATGAGCTGCTGGATATCTGGGAGTGAGAGACCGCTCCTTGTCTAAAGAATAGGCTTAAGCAAGCTTTGGCGCCGTAAGACTGATCCAGGGAACGATGAGCATGGCTTGGGCATGCAATCTGTGATGCTACGTAGTGCACAGAATCAACATCATAATACCCATTCATCTAGTGGCGTCATTCCACACCCCCAAGCTCACAGCTTCCAAAAGAAGAAAGAGTATTTTTGAACATGATGTTGGAATTTAGAGATGACATAGAATATACATAAAAATCGAGTCATCCAACCCAAACCTCAAAACCCAATCAACAACCCAAAAACAGTAACGCCCCAAATTCCATGTTGGTTTGTATAACAAGAGTGGGAAAAATCAAGATATCGCCAAAAGATGCTTAGAATGCCTGCAATGACCCTGTCTGCTTTGAAAAGAAGAATATGACGATGACAACATAAAAAGAGGATAGAAAAAAGAAATTGACAAAAGGGAAGAGATTATCGGGGAGACAGGACGCGAGGTCAACCAAATCTTGTTGCTCGCCCACCAATCGACGCCATAAGACTCCTTACTCAAAACCCTTATTCACAAGCTTTTTTGTTTCCGCTTCCCCGGATCCCCCACCCTCTCTCGTTTTGTTCGAGAGTACCCAAGCTAATATCCAAATCGTGCATTGTCGTTCATTATATCCAAACATGGCATTTTCTGCATGTTGTGTTTGGTCCATCGGCCGGTTGGACCCTCACACTCGTCGTTCTCATTATGCTTCATACGAACCGGCGAACGCCATGCAGTAGCTCGTAAGCTACGCGTGAGCCATGCATTCCAGTATTAGGGCCAGTCTTTGTTTGTTATTTACTTGACCATGCGTTTTGACCGTACGATGAATGGACTAGGCATCTCGGGTTCGGTTTCTGGGTCCCATACGGCCGCTGGTCCGTTGCCTGCGCTCCTGGCTTTCACCGGGCTCCTGAGCCCAGACTTCAGGCCTTTTTTGCCCTCATCTTCGCTCATGGCTGACACAGGAATACCACGTGCCTGTTGCAGTTCGACCAAAGTTCGGCCTTGGATGCCGCCGTTGTTGCGCAAGGCTTGAATACGGATTGCTTCGTTTCCCTTCTTGGATTTCAGTCCTGTGAATTCGGGCTTAGCAATCGCACTACCAGAGGTACCCTTTCGGGGAGAAGTCATATCCGCCGATTTTGACTTTTGACGGGTAGGAGACGTGGCTACAATTGGCACTGCAGAAGCAGGGCGAGGTTTTGTAGCGGAGGGAACAAGAGTAGGAGCACTGCCTAATCGCTGATTGGGCTTTAGCAAAGGACGCTGAGCGGCAGCCAACACTTTGAATGGATCCTCGCTGGTAGGTCGGCTTCCTGATGCACTTCGATTGCGGGTTGGAGAGGGAAGGGCTGGAAGGTCATCGTCATCATAATCGCCATTCCATTCCGATTCAGTCGGGGAGGGGGGAACTTCAGCTTCCCATTTCTTTGTGCCCTCTTTAGCAGCGGCAAAGATGTTTTGTCGCGGCTGGTTGCGGCGGGGTGACAGAGACAGACCGGCGATGGATGCCGGCGCTGGTGACGGTTCGCCCATCTGAACATCCATTGGAGATGGTGGAGCGGCAACGGGACCAGCAAACATGGTCCTGGCACGAGACAATGGAGCTCGATTTGTGCGCTTAGTAGGCTTAGTAGCGGTAGGTTTTGCTGTCTCGGTAGGATCATCGAGAGAAAGGGTGGAGATGTCAGTTCCGCTCCCGAAATCGGAATTAGTGCTCAGCGTGCTTTGTGAGCCTTCAATAGTAGTGATGTCGGCATCTGCAGGGAACAGCAGTCCGTCATCTGCTGGCATGGTGGGTGTGCTTGATCGAGGAGCCAGCTTGGGGGATGTGCTGAGCCGGGCGGGATATTTCTTCAGTGCCTGTTCTACCCGTTTGTTAACTTCCTCTTCAAACTTCGCCTGCAATTGCGCAAGCTCCTTTTGAACGCGTTGCTCGACTTGAATTTTGACCTGTCGTTCAATCTCTAATCGCGCCTTGACCTCCCACTCTCGACGTAGCTGATCATCAATATCCTTGCGCATACGAGCAATGGTCTCGTTTGCCTCCTTCTCACGCCTAGCTGCGAGTGCTTTCTGTTCCTTCAGCTCCTGGCCAAGCTTGACAACCTCCTGCTCCTTGCGCATCAACTTCACAATCGGCAGATTCAACAGCGCAGCAGTGTCTGGACGGTGGTCTGGGTAGACTTGCAGGCAGCTAGCAATGACCTTTCGCAACTCTGCGGAGTAGCATGACGGGATATCTTGATATCGACCAGCTTTGATCTTCTGAATGAGTTCGAAGTGCGTCCTTGCATTGAAAGGCGGCTGCTTTGTGCACATCTCATATATGATGCAACCCAATGCCCAGATATCAGAGTGCGGGCCATAGTTCTCGGCCTTGCATATCTCGGGAGACATGTAGAATGGGGTGCCGACATAGGTGGAAGCAAAGTCGTGAGACTGAAGGATTTTTGATAGACCGAAATCGCCGAGCTTGACCGAATTGTCATCACCCAGGAAGACTGTTGCGATTAGGTTCACAGTACACATGCTTGTCTGTAATCAAACACTCACTATTCTCGGGCTTCAGATCTCGATGCAGAATCATGGGCTTCTTTGGATCGCGTGTGGGTTTGGCATTTGCTGCAAGACCCATGACGTTACGCCCAGCTGGTGGTGGGTCCTCGCCATAGTGGCAGCGATACAAAGCACTGACAATCTGGCTGAATATGCTCCACACAAACTCTTCCTCGCAGACCTGATTCTTGTTCTTGAGGTCGCGAATAACACGACCTAGGTCACCATTGCCGCAGTACTCCATGTACAGGTGCAAGTCTTGCGAGATCTTGATATGGTCACGCTCGAAGTAGGCGACAATGTTGGGATGGCGGAGCTCTTTTAGGATGGACAATTCAGCCTGCAGTTGCTCACGCTCTTTTTGTGACATCTTGGAGTAGCTGATTTCTTTACGGCAGAGGATCTGGGAGCAATGTAAGTTGGTGGTCGCATTCAATGGTTTCGGTGGGTGCGTACGTAGCCATCTGCCTTGCGCTTGACCTTGCGGATAATGCCAAACGAGCCATGTCCTATAGAGCAGGATCAGTATACAAGTTGCGCGAACCAAGGGCGGAGGGCGCGGTATGCACAAAGACTTACCAATCTTCTCCAGGACGTCATATTTGTCGTCCTCAGGCATGGTGGATTAAGAGTATTGCAAATATCATGCAACGAAAGGGCTAATTGCGGAGGGAGGAGTAAGCTGCTATGTTAGTGGTGCAGAAGAAGAAGGTAGAGTAAGTAGAGTAAGTAGATACATGTACCTGACGATGAGGCACAAGCAGGCCAAGCCAGGTGTTGTGTTTATTGCAGCCGGTCGCTACCAGCAACGAGTGCACGGGCCGCCATTGTTCCGTGTTGCTCGTCAGACGCCGCCGCACACGCTCGGTTTCGGTTGCCGGAGTTTGGAACTATCCGCTTTGGGGTTAGTTCATGTTACCTCTTTTGGTCATCCTTCTTATCTAATCATGACCTCCTAAACTCCGGAGAGCTTCCCATCTAACCCCGCCATTGCATCTGCAGTGGCGGACTTTTTTTTTTTCTGGCAATTCTTCCTCCATATTTTCCCTTTTTCCCCTTTTACCGTCCCATAATTTGTTCTTGTCTGGTCCTTTTCGTGTTTCCCTCTCCGCAGTCATGAACGTTAAGAAGAAGTATGAGATTGAGGCTGCCCTGGCGACCGAAGCGCAGGCCATCTCCTCGGGCAAGCTCAAGGAAGACAACCCCCTTGACCTCAGCGACAACTTCCGGAAGTTCTGTGAGGCTTGTCGCCGCGGAGACCTCAAGGTATGCCAGGAGATGATTTCGACCGGCGTGAATATCAACGCCCGAGACAGATTCGATTATACCCCGCTCATTCTGGTGAGTAGTCGTCCGCCCGCATTCCGCTCGTCTATCCGTCGCCCCCGCGATCCCATAGTAACCATGACCTCCCAAGGCTAGCCTGTGCGGACACTACGAGGTCATACGCTTGCTTCTTGAAAATGGCGCCCTTTGCGAACGAGACACCTTCCAAGGCGAGAGATGTCTTTACAACGCACTGAACGACCGGATACGAAATCTTCTCCTCTCTTACGACTATGCAAAGTCTACCAACCCTCTGCAGCCCCTCGCCGCGCACATCACCTCTTTGCTTACGCGCTCGTCACCGAAGACCGCGGATATTACCATTACGGCATATGACCAAGAATTTCATTTGCACAAGTTCCTGTTGGCTGCGCGGTCGCCGTACTTTGCGAAGAAGCTGGCAGCGAACCCAGCTACCGCATCATGGAAATTGCCGCATAATATCCCTGCAGAATCATTAGGAGTGGCGTTACAATATCTCTACTTTTCTGAAGTTTCGTTGCGGCGTGCACTATTCGGCCTGGATGATGAACAAGAGTTGGCTGTGCTAAATGGTATAGACAAAATCGGGCGTCAGTTGGAGATTGAACGGCTCTTCGAGGACCTCACGGAAGTCTCAGATCGGCGGTTATTGCGGCAACGCCGAGCTGAAGAGTTGGAGCGCGGCCGGGATCAGTTGGATTCTTGGTTCAATAATGCAGTCGTGAAAAACAAGATGGTTGTGGATACGGATAAGGTGGAAAATATCCAGTGGGATAGGGAAAACTCCATATTCGCGGATATCTTGCTGCGAGCGGACGACGATGACGAAGGCTACGATTCAGAGCATACAGACTTGTCGCCTGGTCCTTCGGAGTCGTCTACGCCTCCCGTTCGCAGTACATTGGGCCCTCTGGATGGAATTCCAGTTGGCCCACTTCGGTCGCGTTCGCCGTCGAGGCAGAGGAAGCCTAAAAATTCTACCATTTATCCTGCTCACCGTGCGATGCTACTTCGATCCGAATACTTCCTCACCATGTTCAGCTCCCAATTCCGAGAAGCACAACAAACACCGCATCTACAAGTCGTTACCATTGACTGCTCACCCGCAGTCTTGGAGACTGTTTTAACTTTCCTTTACACAGAGCGCGCGGACTTTGGACTGGACATTGCAATCGATGTTCTATTCGCAGCGGATCTGCTATTCATTGAAAAGCTGAAGCAGCGTGCTGCTCTCATCATATCGACACTGGGTAATGGTTCAACATCTGCCGTAGAATCGGATAACTCTCGCGGTGGAACAGACACCGAGGAAGCTGTCGATGTATATGAAGTCATTCGGGCAGGGTGGGATACCCGAGTACAGCGCTTGGAGGAGTTTGGAGCCCGGTATATTGCATATCGCTTAGAACGTTACATTGACGAACCATTGTTTGCTGAGCTGGTGCAAGAGTCTGCGAAGAGGGTCAAGGCGCGACAGGAAACAGACACGGTCGAATTGATCGATGATATCCGATACTATCTTTCGGAGCGATTTAGGCTTCGTTTCGAGGATAGTGGCTTGGATGAGATGATGGACGAAAATGCAGGGCTTGACGAGGATGCTCCAGTGGATGCAATGAATGGCCTAGAGGTCAATGATAAGGGTCCACTGCGCTTGGAAGATGCATATGCACCTGATGTCGAGGCACAGATTGCTGCTGGTGCTATCCGAACGCTGGATGGCGAGATTGCAGGTGATGAATTCGCACAAGACGCGATCAATTACCAGATACTGCTGGGGAAGATCGATGTACTATTGGACAATTTGAGCCTTGACGCGTAGGTCAATTGGGGGTTTTGTGCAAAGGGTGCCTCGGTACATGTACGGATATACATATTATTGATCATGACTGATAGAGAGCGCATGTTGATTAGAGTAAATAGAAAGACGTGGTAAAAGGAGCTCGGAGACAAACACGAGGAAGAACAAAGGGTCTGACTCCTTGGAAGATGCGAAGGACACGAGATATACGAACACATACAGACGCCTGCATTTGCTTTCATTCCAATGGTATTGATGTTTGGAGCTGAGGTATCCAAAGCTACCCCGCACTAGACACCATTACCGATAGCCTCGTCATGATGTAACCAGCCAATTGCGCCTTACATCACCACATTCGACAAACGGAAGCTGCGGCCCTTTGAAAAATTTATCTCATAAGAAGGTGATGCGTTTCGCTCCACTCGTTCGCTGCTCAGCTCCACGACCTCTCTTCTCATCCATCACACTGCCCTCAATCATCCACAAAGCGCCCTTCAGACCACCGTTCCTGTCTACATATCGAGCGCGACCGCTAGCAACCATGTCGACCGAGTCTACGCAATCTCAAGCATGTAAGAAAGTCATCTGAGGTGAAGCAAGCGCGGAATTGAAGGCTAATTGGTGCTCTAGGCTGCAACACGCCTGCCGTTGTCAGCAAAGGATATACACCAAAGGGTGATTATATCACTGTGGATGGATTGAAGACGTGTTTGTCTCCCATTTCTTAGGTTGTGTAATGCGCCACTATCACATGAATCGTCCCAAACCAAATGATAGGGGGCTGAAGCTTTGCTGGTGTTGTTACAAGAAGCAATAATGCGCAACGCGTTGAACTTCTAGAAATGCCCCCGCGTGTCATTTACTAAGAGGATGCTGCAGATGCTACCGGCTCGAAGGACGCAAAGAAGGGTATCCTGGTTGTCTATGACATCTTCGGCTTCTTCAATCAGACTCTACAGGGCGCGGATATCCTCGCATACACCGATAAGGATGCACAGTATCAAGTCTTCATCCCCGACTTCTTCGAGGGGGAGCCTGCCGATATCTCCTGGTACCCCCCAGGCGACGACAAGGATAAGCAGCAAAAACTTGGACAGTTCTTCCAGACCAAAGCTGCACCGCCAAAGACACTTCCCCGCATCCCAAAGATCGTGGAAGAGCTAAGCAAGAGCAAAGGAATAGAGAAGTGGGGCGTTATTGGATACTGCTGGGGCGGAAAGGTGAGGACCTTGAAGGCATGTTAAACACTGTGGGCTAACATAAACGTAGATTGTAAATCTTTCTTCTATGGAAGGAACTGTCTTCAAGGCCGCAGCCGCAGCTCACCCCGCCATGGTTGCTGCGGACGATGCCCCGGGCATTACAATTCCCTACATCATGCTGCCCTCTCAAGATGAGTCCAAGGATGATGTATCCAAGTGGGAGCAAGGCCTCAAGGTTCCGCACGTCGTAGAGTGGTTCCCCGATCAGGTTCACGGTTGGATGGCGGCTCGAGCCGATCTTGAGCAAGAGAAGGTAAAGCAGGAGTACGAGCGGGGCTACAAACTTGTTCTTGATTTCTTCCATCAGCATTTGTGAGTTTTTATTATCAAAATTGCTTAGCCTAAGCCAAGAGAGGCCTGTGGAACGAGATACTGAAAGGACTTAGGGGCTTCAACTCGAAGCTATAGCTTACTCAGTTTGCTAATACTTAATTCGTGCTCATTGGGTTTTCACTTGAACTGGAATGAAAGATATATGGTGACATCTGTATATACACAGACTGGATGCGCAATTAGGGAACCCAGAACCTTTCACTTCCTCAGTATTCAGTGTGTGATGCTGATGATATGACTGTTCTCTGTACTTTGCAATAAATAAGCCTTCCATATTTCATTCGAAAAATAACCTTTTGTGTCATACAGCTATCGGCTGGCGAGCGGGTTGAATTCTGCAAAACCCTATTCTTATCAGAGCATCTTGTAGTCAAAGTAGTAGATTTTAAGACTTCGGCATGGCCAGCCCGTCATCGAACAGCATTTACCGAACTCTAGCTCTACAAGATGTGGCTGATTCAGGTTACAGGGAATGACTGTCGCATTTGGACCTTGACAGGGGACCTTATATCCGGGTGTGTGTTGCCAGCTTTGGGAACTAAGCAAGAACCAAATCTGTAGCACAGTTTCTACCACTGGCGGTACGATACCGACGGCGGAGTCGACTTGACCAACAAAAGAACCCCATAGTAATATACCAAACTAAATTACCCAATTAGACAATGACCGCCAGCCTGATCCCGTCTACCTGCGGTTGGATGTGAGGTTGCCGGTTGCCGACTGCCGGAGCACCAGATGATCGCCTATCTCCGCTCCCCATCCTTGCGAGCCACTGAGCATCACTACCGAGCGGTTATCTTTGGAAGAGATACTCCCAACACGCGTGAGAATCATACAATTCAGAGGCCAAATCTTTAGCTCGAAGAAGCCTCCAGACAACGCACAGCAGCTAAATAACTAAGTTTCACCGACCTGCTACACCACGATCCTATCTCCCATCTGCCAACAATGTCAACAACCACCGTTCTGGAAACGGCCCCGCGACCACCACTCAGTCTAACCCTCGGAAACGGCCAGAAGATATATTTCCACTCCGACAACTCGATTGAGGCGGACGAGATTCCCGTCATCGACATCAGTGGCATTTTCAGCGAAGACATCAAAGATCGCAAAGCCGTAGCAGCGCAAATCAGAGAAGCAGCGCGGAGAATCGGCTTCTTTTACATTGTTAATCACGGTGTTGATGTGAAGCATGAGCAGAATACGTTTGAGCAGGCGAAGCGGTTTTTTGCGCTCCCGGAGGAACGCAAGATGGAGGTTTGTACAGATCTGGTGCCTGAGGAGTTTTTCGGGTATTTTCCCATGGCTACGGTATGCTAATTTCTTGTTCTCTTTCAAAATGAGAGATATGTTGTTAACGATTAGAGTAGTATAATAGGAATTATAAGAAGAAGAAAGATCTTATGGAAGCGTATAACTGGTAAGGCTTTTCCACGACTGCTTTGGCACATGATTGTACTAATTGTCATAGGGGCTATAATCCAAAGTATGATCCAGATGCGTCGAGTGATGAAGAACCGGATACAGATGCTCTCAGGTTGTTGTGGCCAAAAGAACTTCCAGGCTTCAAGGAGACTCTGTACCAACATCATGCTGAGCTACTTAAGTTGGCGCGGAGAATGACTAGGGTTTTTGCTCTAGCACTAGATCTTGAAGAAAATTACTTTGAGCGTTACATTGAGAAGCCATCCGCAGCTATGCGAATTACACACTATCCACAACAGGAGGTTTGTTCTACTCGCACTTATTATTGCCACTCTTTCTCATCAGATAACAGGCCTCGCCATCAGACCAGTTGGGGATAGGCGCTCACACTGATTTCGAATGTTTCACCTTCGTGACGCAAGACGAGAATGCGGGTCTTGAAGTTCTCTCCAAGTCCGGTTACTGGATCAAAGCCAAGCCAATTCCAGGAAGCATAGTGGTCAACATTGCCGATTGCTTCATGAGGCAAACGAATGACTTCTTCGTTTCCACAGTTCACCGCGTGGTAAACAAGGCTGGTGTAGAACGATACTCATGCCCATTCTTCTTTGGCTTCAACCAGGACATGAGGCTTGAGCCGGTGCCGACATGTATAAGTGCCGATAACCTGATGAAGTATCCAATAGTCAGTAGCGGAGAATATCTGAAATGGCGGGCAGCGGTGAGCAAGGCCTCGAGTAAGGACCAGGATCAGGATGGTGGTCAGTCTTGAACTAGATTAGACTACAAACGATGCATCAAAAGTTGGGTGCAATATTAATTCCTCGCTCTCTTCTTAAGTGTATACTTTGTTCGTGTTCGAGTGTATTTATGACACTTCACTTGAGATTTCAATTCAGTCAGCTTAGATTATTTCTGCCATGTATAGCAAAACATATTCCTCACGGAAAGATATTCCGTTGTCGGCGCGCGCTTATCTCGGCAACCTCAGCTATCTACGGATATCTGAATCCGCAGGAAGATACAGCAAGCCATTGCCAAGAATTGATACGCATTCCTAGTCAACCTATCCCGGGGCAGCTCTTCGTAATTTATTTTGATAAGGCAAATAGGTTTAAAGTATATGTTGCAGTACGTTTTTGTCGACTTCCTTTTTCAACGAGGTTCACGATCGTCGTATATATATTTGTACTTCATCATGCACTCGCCGCGTGACGTGGTCGCCAATTGCACTAGCAAACTCCAGGAGAAGCGCGCTGCAACTAAACGTGCTTTTGAGAGCCGTGAAAGCTTCATAAGAGCACTGGAAACGGACGAGACGGCGTATGGTCGTACAGAAGAGCGCACGATTTGGAAGAATGAGGATCTCGACTTGACACCACCGAAGCAGTGGTCCTGGGGATGGTATGACTATGCTGCATTCTGGTGGAGCTACGGTTTTAGTACCGGGGTATGGAGTGTGGGATCAAGTATGGTTGCTGGGGGTCTCAATGCCTGGCAAGGTGCGTTATGATTTCAGTAACTTTCCACTATTTCCTGACAATTGACAGCTGTTATCTGTGTTTTCTTGTCTCATCTTCTCGGTGCTATAGCTATTGCCTGGCATTCCCGAGTCGGTGCAAAATGGCACTGCGGATTTCCTATAGAGAGTCGCATTAGCTGGGGTATGTATGGTAGTTTTTTTCCAGTCCTCATTCGTCTTCTTGTAGGTACGGTCTGGAACTCGGTAAACACCATGCAAGCTGGGTACTTCGTATCCATCTTACTGCGCTGCATCTTCGGCTCCTCCTGGCATGATATCCCCAATACTATTCCGGAGAGTGTGGGCATCACCGTTCAGAACTTGATTGGCTTCATACTGTTCGTCGTCGTCACTGCACCTCTGCTGGCTATCCCGCCTAACCACATGCGGCGTATTTTCACTATCAAATCTGTTCTACTTCCTCCTGTCGCAATTGGTCTCTTCGCCTTCTGTATTATCCAAGGCCGAGAAGCGGGTGCGTCCGCCGGGACCTTCAGTGCCAAAACAGTGTCCGGCTCTACGTTGGCGTGGGCGATGCTCTCTGCCATCAACTCCTGCATGGGCAAAACGTCGACTCAAGCCGTCAATCAAACCGACCTCGCTCGATATGCCCATACCGCCAACTCGCCCTTTCTTTCCCAGCTCATTGCGCTTCCCGTTGGCAACACTCTCTGCGCCACTCTCGGTATCTTCGCCACTTCTGCGACCCAACAAGTATGGGGCGTTACCCTCTGGAATCCGTGGGACCTGTGCAATGAGATCCTCGACAGGCACTGGAACTCTGGAGCACGAGCCGCCATTGCATTTGCAAGTATGGGATGGTGTCTATCGCTGTACGCATCCAATCTTGGAGTGAACCTCTTCCCATTTGGCGCAGATGTCACGGCGCTATTGCCTCGATGGTTGAACATTCGTCGAGGCATGTACTTGTGCTATGCACTTGGGCTGTTGATTTTCCCTTGGAAGATTCTTCAGAGCAGTAAGACGTTTTTACGGTTCTTGGGTGGCTATAGTATCTTCCTGGCTCCGTTAGTGGGTATCTACATCACTGACTACTTCGTAGTCAGGAAGGGGAATGTGTGGGTCGATGATCTCTTTACGCCGCAAAAAGGGACATCTTATTGGTATCATTGGGGCGTAAGTTGGCGCTGCGCAGCCGCCTTCACAATCACGGTCGTTGTCATTGTCCCTGGATTTGCTGCCCAGTTTGGTCATGATATTCCCCTTGGATATCAGCGCATTTACAGCCTAGGTTGGGTGCTGGGATGTACCATTAGTAGCGTGGTCTATTGGTGCTTTTGCATGATTGGGGACTTTTGTAAGAAGGAGAGGGGAATGAGGTTTGAAGAGAGCTATGAGCTGCAGAACATGTTTGTTGCGGATGAGGTTGTGGACGGTGCGAGCGTGGGTGCTGCTGAGAACGGCGTGGCTACTGCACAGATTACAGAGAAGGGCCCTCAATCGACAGAAGCAGGACTGGCTAGGTGATCATACTGGAGGCTGTGTACACCAGTAAACAGAAATTGATAACAAGATGATGTGACCCAATGGTTCGCTCCGGATGACCATATCATCGTAGCATCTTTTCTATGGTGCTTTCGAGTGGTTCCGGCGTCCTCCCAGCCTCCTTGAGTATTTTCTCCAGAGTTGGGTCATCAATCTTGCATTCTCCATCTGGCAGAGCGTCATATGTACTACTCCACCACTCCACAGCAGGCCGCTCCATGCCTTTTTCATTGACATAGAAGTCTTTATGCTCTTTTTTTGACACCACTTTGAGCTTAACCTCTACCCCCCTAATCTTACTCACAATAGACGCAATATCTGTCAATGTCCATGTTCTTCGCTGGGAAAGATAGAACGTCCTCCCTGCCCATTCTTCGCGGGGACTTGCGAGGACTTTTGCTGTAGCAAATGCCATGTCTGGAATCGAAGTCCAAGAGACCGGTCCATCCCCAGCTACAACGATCTCCTTGCGCGGATCCTCTTTCAGACTCCAATAGTAACCGAAATACAATGGCCAGCTCTCATTGTATAGGCCTTCTCTGATGATGGTGTACTGAGCCTTTCCTTGCTTGGCTAGGTCGTTGAGATACTTTTCCGTCCGGATATGGGCACGCATTACGCTTGCTTTGGAGGGATTCTGGAATGCAAGGGAAGTGTAGTAGATGTGCTTGACACCGACTTTGATAGCGGAGTCAATGGCAGCGCGATGGTGCGCCTCGCGGCCTTTCCACAGTGGTGCGTCATTGTAGTCCATCGCAATGCGCGGCGTAGAGACTAGGAAGAGCTTGTCGCATCCTGTAAACGCTTGTTCGAGCGAGTCAGGCTCGTCGAAGTTAGCGCAGCGGATGGTGATATTTTGCTCGCGCAAAGCGTTGAAGCGCTTGTCCTGTGGGTTTGAGGAGGTCTAAACACAGGTCAATAGAGTCTATGACGCAAGGCGCGGGTAGCGGAGATTAACGTACACATACGACAAGCTCCTGAGTGTTTATGAGCTTATTCTCAAGGATTGCGTTCAGCACAGCAGATCCGAGCTTTCCTGTTGCGCTGGTGAGAGCAAGCATGGCGAAATGGTTTGTGGGCAAGAAGTAGGCCAATTCATGGTGGGGAGCTTTTTATAGAGCGAGAGCCTAGCAGCAACATGATCTTCATGATTGTTAATCCGTGGTCCCCTCGGGATTTAGAGTCCAAGCCCGAATCGACACAAGTATTTTAATACAGGGCGCGAAGATTTCTACGTGGGGGAGATGACCTAAATGGGCTTTAGGTTTCGCAAACGTTCTGGACGTATGTCTACCACGTGAGCAAAACGCTGAAGAACGATCAAATGACGTTTGTACCGCAGCTTTTAAAGACAGTTCAAAATTCACATATACACAATTAAGCAAGGAGAACAAAAACAGGCCCACAATACGGATGTAAAGACTATTTAGATACACAGATAAAAAGTGGCGGTAACAAGTCGAAACTTGGTGTAGTTAGAAGCTCGCCAGCTCCGTCGGATTTCGGGTTCGCTTCACTGTCTTCTCCGACTAGGCCCACCGTCCTCAGATCATCTTTCATTAATGATGGGGTGATGTTTACTCTGCTTGGATATAAGAACACTTCATACCAGTGTCCCTTTTTTTTGGCGGCCATGACCGCTCAATTCTGTCTATGAAAAGCCAAGATGTCTTCCTCCCTAAGCGTGTCGCGGCTTGCGCAAATCATGAACGTTTCCCGCATCCAACAAGTCTTCCAATCCCATCGAACCGCATCTCTGGCCGCCCTTGGCGCTGCAATTGTCATTCCTCTAGCGATTCGGGATTACTTCACATTCCTTTCCTATGGCCCTGGCGGGCTACCTTACAATGTGGGTGGGTGGCTGGTGACGCATGTTTTGCGCATAATAGCGCACGAACAGCTCTCCACCACTCCATACACCCACCTCGCCCCAGAGCCAGGCTTTCTACCGGCCGATTTTCCTCCTCAACGCGCCTCAGAGCGACCGCAGTTAGGCCCACATCCGGTGCCCCAGCGACAGCTGTCACAATTGCCGGCCGAGGAGACTAGAGAAAAGCTCATTGGGAAATTCGGTGGCTTGGGCAAGCAGGCGGAGGCTCAGGGTTTGGTGGAAATCAAGAGGAGCCAGCTCGAACGCCAACACGACGCCATCTTCGTCTCCAAATCACGCGAATGGCATCTCGTCGCCCAGCAAATGAGAGGAGAGATTGCCCACGTACACGCCGGACGTGACGGAAGCCTCCACGTCGCCCTCCACCCGGCTGACTGCCAGAAGGTGATGGAGAGGGGATGGGGACAGCGCCACGCTTTCTCTGGAGCGAGTGTAATGAAGCGTATCGCAGGCTTTTCGTTGCCTGTCAATTACCTTTTGGTATACGCGCCAAGGGACGAGCAGGAGGTCGAGATTGCTCTGACCATTGTGAAGGCGTCGATTGGGTACATGACAGGGACGCGAGGCACTCTGGTGTAGGTACAGTCTAGACTCTAGACACGCATTCTCGAAGCCAGCACCAGCCTCACTGACAGATCATCTACGGCGTATCTACTCCAAAAGTTCCCACATCACATTCACATTCACTGTCCACGAGTCAGTGCCTGTGGGGCGCCCATTGGTTTTGCGGGGTAGCGCTTCGTCTCCACACAGAGTGGCTGCTCTAAACCGCTGGGCATCTTGGGGATCCGTCTACCACCCGCTGTCGCCCTTCCTCTCGTCCATTTGAAATTTGAAATGTAGATATTGCTTGCTATCTCTCCTGCTTGTCATATCCTATTTAACCTAATATGAGCCTATTGCATCCTACATGCATCAAATATTGATGTCTGACCCTGCACCTTCCAGAGAGTTGATATATACCCTAGGTAGCATCCTTTGTCCTGTACTTAAACGGTACGCAGTGATCAATGAAGCTTGCCCCAAAGCAAGGATATGCCCCAGTGACCCCCAGTGAATCTCCAACTCTGGCCTCTCAGCAGGGCCCGAGATTCCCTTTCTGTGGGGCCTGTTAATGAATTTCCTGCCCCGCAGGGGTGTCTTCTGCGATAAAAACGGTTTGGCCGGGGCGTTCCAAGCGAATAACCCCTACATGAATCTTGCATCTCCACCCTGGCTGGGTGTGCTGGATGTTTCTTAAGATTGGCGTGTCGCGCATACTTTGAGTGTCTCGAGACTCTCCAGTTCTTCGTCTAACATCCACCTTGTTCTCAAAAATTGTTGGCATCATCCTTCTTCTCCCCCCCCCCCTCCCCCTTAGGACAATCTGTGCCAGAAGCTCACCATGGGCTTTCTCGGGATTCTCGAGGACAAACACCTCCAGCATGTGCCGGCTACCGTCATATTAAGCGCAGAAGAGGAACACCGGACAGAAGCTACTGCTGGATTGAAGCATGGCACTGGTAAAGATGCAGACATTATCTTGATCCCTCAACCGTAATGTCTCCCCTACTCTCCTTGAACTCAATTCTTCACACCATCACATGCTAAATGCATCAATCCCTACCCTTTCAACTACTCCGCTAACATCAGATCAGCTCGGAAGATCCCAATGACCCCCTTAATTGGTCGCAGACTAAGAAACTGACGATAATGATCATTGTCGCCTTCGGCTCGGTACTTTACGCTGCAGTTCTCGCGCCCTTGCTGTCGCCTGCACTTGTCGTCATCGCCCTCGACTTTGGAGTAGATGTTGCCGATATCACTGTCATTTCTGGATACATGCTGCTTGTAACGGGAGCCTCAGGGCCTCTTGTGAATGCTTGCTCTAGAATCTGGGGAAAGCGGCCAATGCTCCTAGTGTCTTCCCTCTTTGGCCTGCTTGGAACAATCGTGGGTAGCGCGGTACATAGCTACGATGGCTTGCTGGCCGCACGCATTATCCAAGGTGGCTCAATGTACGACTGCTTTTTACCCCTATTGCGGCCATATGCTAACATTTCAACAGCTCGGCCTTCGAGTCTTTAGTAGTCTCCATGGTTGGTGACCTGTTTTACGTCCACCAGCGCGGTGTCTACATGACACTCATCCAATTTATCTTGGGAGCAACCTCGAATTTCTCGGCTATCATCGTTGGGCCGATTGCAGAACAGCTTGGCTGGCGGTATCTCTTCCACATTCTCATAGCGTTCACTGCCGTGGAATGCGTTCTGCTCTTCATGTTCGTGCCAGAGACATGTTACAATAGGGACCATCGTTATGATATCGACGAGTTGGCAGCAGACAACCTAGAGGAACTTGCTGCTGCCGAGAAAAGACATACTGCCGCAACTCAGGATGGGGAGAAGCACACCACTGATATTGTCAGGGTTGAAACATCCCCCAGCTCAGCCGCCGCGTCGATACCAAAGAAGACATTTGTTCAAGAGATGGCAATTTTTACCGGACGATATTCTGACGACAACTTTTTCCAACTCTTGATCGCTCCGTTTGCCGTCTGCTTCAACATTGCCATTCTATGGATGGTAGTCATCACTGGTGGGGTGACTGCTTTTATGGTCGCTCAATCATACGACATGGCTCAGATCTTCATGGCACCACCGTATCTTCTCTCTGCCGCAGGTGTTGGATACCTGTCCCTTGGCCCTTTCATAGGAGGCTTGCTGGCCAGTTTGATGCTCGGAGCTACATTGGATCCCTTGATTAGATGGTGCGCGAAGAGAAACGGTGGTGTGTATGAGCCTGAATACCGTCTCCTTGGAATGATCCCAGCCCTCACAACTGTCATTGGACTCTGCGTCTTCGGATACATGGCCGAGAACGGCTACTCGTACTACGCAACCGCATTCTTCCATGGCATGGACCTGTTCGGCATCGTGTGCGCCAACATCGCCGCCTGCGCCTACGCCATTGACGCTTTCCGCGACATGAGCTCCGAAATCTTCATCACCAACATGCTCTTCAAGAACTTCTTGTTCTATGGGTTCAGCTACTTCGTCAATGATTGGACGGCGGAGGTGGGACCAGCGAAGGTGTTTTACGTATTTGGGGGAATGGCTGCTGCGATGATAATGACTACGCCGATTTTCTTCTTCTGGGGGAAGAGGTATAGGAGTTTTTGGCATAGGCACAATGTTCTGGACAAGTGGGGCATTAGGACCCATGCTGAGATGTAAATTAGGTGGATTCGGTTGATTAGTCCAAAAAGAGCGTGAAAACTGATTTGTGAATGAGGTTTCGCTGGATTGTACCTGGAATTGATGTTGTATCAGTTGATATTGCCTGCAAAAATTAACAACATTGAAGTTCAAAGACTGAACTTGCAAATGCTACTCTCAACGTATACAAAGGGGCATGTGGGGCCACGCCGACTGGACCAAACTCCCCTCTTACTCCTCTTCGGCCCGTTATCTCAAGAACCTGGTGAGTTAGGTTCTGTTTAGTCGTAAGACGTTCTTTGAGCTCGCCAAAAACCCGGTAACCTCAAACAGTACCCCAATTACGTCATCATCGATATCGAGTCCGACTTGTCCGAGCGCTTCCTCTTTATCGGTTTGAAAGGGCACGAATCTATAGCTATGTCGACTCCCAAAGCAACAACCTATCATCAAGGCCATCATCCGGCAGTCACTGCCAACCATGTTGTCCGGACTGCCGAAGTGGAAGGCGGATTCTTGCTCCCACATCTCTCCCCAGACGACCACATCCTAGATATTGGCTGCGGACCAGGATCAATAACCACCGGCTTTGCCAAATACGTCCCGCAAGGATCCGTTACAGGCGTCGACCTAACCGAAGAAGTAATCCAACAAGCTTATGAACACCTCTCAACCCAGACTCCCAAACCCAATAATGTTACGTTTGAAATCGGAAATGTACTCGACAGACTGTCATACGAGGATGAAAAGTTCGACGTTGTCTACTGTCATCAAACACTGATCCACATCCCAGACCCCGTGGCCGCAATGAAGGAAATGAAGCGTGTGTGCAAGCCCGGCGGGCTAGTAGCTTGTCGTGAGAGCGATTGGCCATTCCGTTTTGTTCCATACTTACCAGGGCTCCAACTGTTCAATAAGTATCTTTACGAATTGGTGTTTGGATCGACGACTGTTCAGCATCCAGATAATGCTCCCCATCTCCCAGGCTATCGAGGGGGTTCGTTGATTCATGTGTGGGCTAGAGAGGCCGGATTTGAGCCAGACAGGATCGTGAAGAAGGGGACTTTGCAGACTTGGTCCACTGTGGAGGAGAGGAAACACTGGGCAGATGTCATGGTTGGTAGAATCGAGAAGGCGGGTCATAGGGCGAAGTTCATCGAGAGGGGGGCCACGAAGGAGGATGTCGACCTGATGGTTGAAGACTTGAGGAAGTGGATAGATGATTTGGATGGGTGGATGGGCATTGTCCAGTGCGAGGTCATATCTCGGGCGTAATTTTTCGGGCACAAAAACTGTATGTAAGTCAGGCAGGAATAGACTGTCCTCTAGGATAAGGCAATAAGCAATACTCGGAAAGACGCAGATAAGGCTACGCCCGTGTCACACGCCACTAGTCAACGCTTTCCATTGCTCCACATTTCGAATAACTCGCCGACCTGTCTTGTTTGTCACCTCCCCACAATATGTTCTTATTCAAGATGAAACATTGACTGACGCCAGAGATCAGGCCACCCGCCTATGTCGCCGTCCATGCACTTACCTCGCCGACTGAATCCTCAAAGTTCGGCGCTTCTGCTGTGATTGATTGCTAGGCGTGCAGGAGGCATAAGGGGGTCCCTGGCTGGAGCGGCTCTAAGACGAAAGCCTCAAGATCTCCAATCATGCTGGCAAGATAGACGTCTCAAAATGAAGATGTGGTATTTCGGCGAATATAGTAGTAATTTTGGTTTCACGCAACTGTCAAGATGATTGTATAGTCATAGACAAGCAAGGAATGACATAGCATATCATCCTCGTTAATAGTTGCCTATTCATGGGTAGTAGAAAGACATTAACGGCAAAGGAGACTGGACGGCGAGAAGAGCTTGAACTGAATGGCGAGGATGACTTGAACTGTAACGATACACTGAACGGCGATTAAAAAAATTGAACTGCAAAAATAGACTTAACGGTGACGAAAGAATGGACGGCGAGGATGACCTGGGCTGTAGCAAATACACTGAACGGCGAGGAAAGACTGAACTGTAGCAAATACACTGAACGGCGAGGAAAGACTGAACTGTAGCAATACACTAGACGGCGAGGAAAGAATGAACGGCGAGCATAGATGCACCGAGAATATAGGAGAACGGCAAGGATACAGTAAATAGTGGAGGCACTGAACGGCGAAACAAGGCCACAACGGCGATGGGGAAATAAGCGGCGAAGGGACTCAAACGGCGAAGACAATTAAACGGTGAGTATAGAGTGAATTTAATGTTAGAGTAGTCGGCGACAACGATTTCAAACGGCGAGGGGAGTGTAGACGGCGAGAAGAGTATCAACACCAAGGGAGATTTGATCGGTGAAAGGAGAGCAAACGGCGAAGCAACACCATATTCGAGTGCTATGAAACGGCGAGCAGCTTTTGCCTCGCCGAATGCCATTCATGTCGCCGACCTAGACCTTCATGTTGTGTTTCAGTGTAAGACTAGTTGCCATAGTGAACACATAGATGACGGGCTCTATGGCTGATTGAGTCTCGCTTTCGAGTCTCGCATTCACTTCGGCGATTCGTATGCAAGCTGCAGCTATTCCGAACTGCAGTCCGAATGCACATCAATGCATCTTACGGGTCACATCATACAAAGTAGTAGTGGTGTTATTATGCATGAAGAGATGAGTTTCGTAGATACTCGGCGAAGACATCTGAGACACCGTCAGCGGCGACGTGAGTGCATTCGGCTTCTCGGAGAATTCCTGAGTTCTGCATCATCAAAATTCGAATGTGGCTGCCGTTACTTGCGAATTCTTCCGGATTGTTCCACTACATCATCGTTTTATTTCTCCGACTGCATATGTGTGGCGTCAAGTAGAAGCGCCAGATAGTGAATCACGTGATTTCACATACACTATTCTGCATTTGGTCCCTATGGGATTCGACTTTCCTGCTATTATAGCAGAATCTACAATAAGCTCTATACCAGCGGGATCCATCAGCGTCTAGGCAAAGTTAGGCGCGGCGGGTTGTTCGCTGGCGCGTGGGCGGTTGAGTTTCTTGTCGGCCTAGAGGCGATCCTCCAACGTTTATTTTTTTTAGTGATTTGCCCAATAGAGCGGAATTCAAGATCGCGTTTTCTCGAATAATTCTGAAAGGCGCCAAGCAACGGAGAAGCTACAGAATTCGGTCTGCCGTAATTTCGAAAAAGCGCCTCTCACAGTGATCAGGATTGAGGTCGGCGAGGTGGGGATTCGGAAAAGCAAGTCGAGCCGAGACTATGGGATTGCTAGAATCGCGTGGGAACCAATAAGGTGACACAAGGCTTGAGTGATTGTTGTTCCTTGGTTGGTGAGGAAATGCAAGTGTACAGTACTGTCGGTTCAGCTGCTGTCAGTACGCTCCTTTTTCTGTGATTCGAGAGCTTAGCGACTTCGTTGGGCAGGCTGCAGGCGAATATGACGGTAGTGATCATTAATACACTTTCGAATTATATTTGAAGGCCGTTAGCATCGGATCTCCTCCCAAGTTGGAAACGCACATTAATGCTGCGCGGTGCCGGAGGATTTGTCTTTCTAACATCGCCGTCTGCTAGTTTCGTAAGGTCGGCGAGGACGCCAGATTGACACGCCTTACCTCAGTTCGCCGTCTTCAACCTGCAAGCCTCGTACGAGATCTTCAGATGTGAAACTCGATGCAGAGAACATCACTCCGTTCATACGAACGACCTGACCTACAGTCACGTAGCCTCACGACTTTACCATCTGCCTTGGCCTACCGGTGAATTGCTATATTCCTTCGTTCCCGCAAGCCGAGCCATCGGATCAAGCCACCACGCGCGGACCACGTTGGATATGGCGCTAGCCCGTATTTCATCAAGTTGGTGAACATCCCTTCGCGAACCTGAACGCCACTGCTTTCCCTCCACCTTTCACAAGCCATGGCCCGGCTAAAATTGCAAGATGCGCCAGACGGCGACTTTTCCTGGGTTGCTTTTGCCATGGCCGGCCCAAAGTCGACATTGGATGGTGCGTTTGCCTAGCGATCATGCCGCACCAAAATCGGAGCACCTGATATCAGTGCAATGCTCTAAGGGGTGCGGCACCGCGGATGGAGGACTAGACTGCCCTATTGCCATATACTAAAGGCATCCACCGAAGGCCGCCTTTCCGGCCTTCCATCTCAGTCTTTACTTCCTTCCGTCCTCCACTCTTTCACTCTTGCGGTTCGTGGGGAAAATGTTTACGCCCGTCGAAACGAGTATCGGAGCAATACTTTTGCACCAGGCAACAAGTGTTCTACTCTTTCAAAATGGCAATGTTCTGGGAATTTCTGGCATCTTACGGCGGTTCTTAACCGCACCATCCAAAGAAACGGTCGCATTTATGGCTGGATTGGCAGCAAGCATCCTACCATTGAAGATCTTTGTCCCGGAACTAGCCACTCGCTTCCCTTCCGTGCCTACAACGCTTCAGGCAGCACTGTTCACTGTCGGTGTTGGAGCGCTCGTGGGGTTGGGAACCAAAGTAAGCGAATATGATGGAACACAAGGAGTGAAATAGATGTTTACCTTGAGATAGATTTCAAACGGATGCACCTCTGGACATATGCTGTGTGGTCTTTCCAGATTTAGTCCTTATTCAATTGCAGCTGTCGCAACCTTTTTCCCAGTCGCTATGCTTACGCACCATTTGGTCCACCCGACTTTACTCACCGAAGCCTGTCCAGGAGAGAAACCCTGCTACGTACCTCGATATCCTTCAAGCTCAACCACTACTTCGCTTGTCCTACTTGCTGCAGTCACTATAGTTGCTGCTCGTACCGTCCCGAAGCTCATCGCCAAAGCGAAAGCAGTGGACGAGAAATCCTCTCCAAACACCAACGCGCGCGTGGCAACCCAGGCCTTGGCTGGTCTAGAGTTTGGTCTGGGACTTCACATTTCCCAAATGGCGCATCCTGGAAAAGTCGCCTCCTTTCTCTCATTCCCAGCCATGGAGGCCTGGGACCCGTCGCTCGCACTAGTCATACTCTTTGGTGTCTTGCCAAACATGATTGAGATTCACGCAAAAGGGTTCGACAAGCCACCGTCATTCAACGATGGGTTCTTGGTACCAAAGCGGACTGTTAAGGACATAGATGTAAAGCTTATTCTCGGGGCCGCCGCCTTCGGGATTGGTTGGGGTCTGACAGGAACATGTCCCGGTCCTGCTATACTCCGCGCTGTCTCTCAGCCATCATGGGGTCTGCTGTGGATAGGTGGCTTTTGGTTTGGAGGGCTGATGGGTGGCACGTCTTGAGCGAGATACCAACATTCCAACTCCTTTCAGCATTTTGCCATTCTGGCATCTAGTGATACCCAATGAATACCAATATTTTCTCTTTAGTCCGAAAATGTTCGGCTGAGATCGCATACGAAGTGATGAGCATTGTGAATTCCTGTTCCGTCATGGCTGCCGGACATGGTGAAGCGAAATCTTTCTCAGAATGGTTATTCCGTCCTTGCCTGAATGTAGCGTGGCGTCTCGCTCCGGTGCACGTGCATGGTTCATATATTGACAAGGCTGAGGTCAGACGAATACCGGCGTAGTTTTGGTATCTGGACTCGAACACATGATGCGGCTAGCATTCAAAAGCGTTCGGTGTGTCCCAATGCGCTAATCCATTTTACTTACGTGGAGATATTCGATCAATTGACCCTATGCCTATTCCATTGTATTCATAGTTCTCGCGTGCAAGTCGTGAGCTTTACAGACAAATAATACGAATGACATAGCCGATCATGGAATGGCTGAAACGTAGGAGGCATCCAGCCAATGGCGAGAAATTATTGGTAAGTAGACCATCGGGGAGAACAGCAACCGCTTCATTGAGCTGTAACCGAATTGTCCCAATAGACTAAACAGTTGGCTTCTTGATGGTCGTGGGATGCATTAGCATCTACCAAGACAATTATGACGAAATTTATCCATGCCCACATGTTCATAGGCGGAAGAAGGGATAAGATCAAGGGTTTAGGAAGCTATTCGAGGCTTGAAGAGCTTCAGCGTTGTTTGCTTTGCTCCCACTGGAGAATCGGCTGGAAAAGGAAGCGAACGACATCGAACATAGCTTTGGAACTAAAAAACAGTACACCGTGGAACAATGTGATACAAATTCAAATGGAAACAAATAGATCCAATGTCCGTTGTTTGATTGAGGTAGTCAAGATTGTAGAGTGCAGACAAGGGCAGATATAGACATCTAACCCCATTAGGGTAGTGTGTGCCAAGATTTCTAAGCGGTGAAGCGCGGCAGAATCCCAAAATTTCTGGTAACAGCTGCGGGCATTTTTCTTCTCCTCAAGCTTCAGTGCGCTGACAAACGTCTTTCACATAGGCTTCGATTTCCGGCTGCAAGCCCAAAGCCTCAATAAAATCCCGACAAAAGCCCACGGACTCCATCGATCGACATAGTTTACATCGCAATCATGGCTTTGGAGCGCGGCCCGAAACCTTCGAAAGCACGGCGGAAATCGAAAGGTGCAGCTGCTATTGATGAGGATGCCCAGGCTCTGGCCCAGTTCGCTGATTCTGCGAGCAAGAAGTATGGAAGAGGTGCCGGAGTTCGACATAAGTCGGCCAAGGACATCAAATTGCGCTCAAACCTAAGGGCGATGGAGGCGAAGAACAGAGAAGCAGCCATACAAGCAAAGACTGCGGAGATTCTTTTGGACAATACGGAAGGCTTCCTAGAACCAGAGCATGAATTGGAACGGACATACAAAGTGCGACAAGATGATATTAAACAGGAGGTCGGTGTTGAGACGGCAAAGAAGGGGTTTGAGCTACGGCTAGAGGACTTGGGACCGTACGATGCATGCGAATACAGCAGAAACGGCCGAAACCTTTTGATTGCAGGACGGAAAGGACATGTGGCGACAATGGATTGGAGAGAGGGAAAATTAGGGTGCGAGCTGCAGCTCAATGAGACGGTTCGAGATGCTAAGTGGCTGCACGTCAGTAACCAGAACACATTCGCAGTGGCACAGAAGAAATGCGTCTACATTTACAGTGGCGACGGTGTGGAACTTCATCAACTCAAAAATCACTCTGAAGCCACACACCTCGAATACTTACCATACCATTTCCTGCTTGCATCGATCTCGACCTCTGGAATCCTTAGATATACAGATGTCTCCACCGGACAAGCGCTGACCGAGTTGTACACCAAACTCGGGCCACCAACTGCTTTCTGTCAAAATCCTCATAATGCGATTCTGCACGTCGGTCATCAGAAGGGCCTTGTGACACTCTGGTCTCCCAATAGCGCAACGCCTGTTGTAAAACTTTTACCACACCATGGCCCTGTTCGTGGCCTTGCAGTTGATAAGTCGGGTACATACATGGTCTCCACAAGCCAAGATCGTCGCATGTCAGTGTGGGACATCCGCATGTTCAAAGAGGTCCATACCCACCATCTTCGGCAGCCAGGCCACACCATCTCCATATCCGATCGTAACCTCACAGCTGTAGGCTACGGCACTCAGGCCTCGATTTTCAAACCCGACATATTCACCCACAATTCCGACTCTGCATTCAAGTTGCCCATCCCATACATGGCCTGGGGCGGGGAAGGCCTAGCAGTCTCAAAAGTCAAATTCTGTCCTTTCGAAGATGTCCTAGGAATATCCCACGACAAAGGCTTCAGCTCCATAATTGTCCCAGGAGCCGGCGAACCCAACCCTGATAGTCTCGAAGCTGGCACAAATCCCTACGAAACCAGCAAACAGAGACGAGAAACCGAAGTCCACGCACTCCTCGAGAAACTACAGCCCGAGATGATTGCGCTCGATCCGAACTTTGTTGGTAACCTCGACCTCACTTCTCACGACCAGAGGAAGAGAGAACAAGATCTAGATCGCAAAGAGGAGGACAAGGTCGCGAAGCTAAAGAAGAAGGGTAGAGGCCGAAATAGCGCTCTGAGGAAGTATCTCAGGAAGAGCGGACAGAAGAATGTCATTGACGAGGAAAAGGAGAGGGCAAGAGAGGCAATGCGCAGCATGCAAAAGAAGGAAATCGAAAAGGTGCAGAGGCTGAAAACTCAGTACGGACCTTCATTGGAGAGGTTCGCAAGGAAGGGTTTCTAGTTTCCATGTGCATCGTACCTTACCGTTTGGCGTTGAACGGCTCATCAAAAAGTGGGATGGCTTGTTGTCTGCATTGGTACGGCGTTTTCGAGATATTTAGAGGGCGAGGATGGGTCGCAAAATTTGCAGATATATACCCTGGCAATTAGCAACTACCATTTGCAAAGCTTCACATTAATCAAGGTCACCATTACTAGCATGCGCAAACCAAGATCAACAAACAATAACGCCTTGATTATTTTCTATCATGAATCCATCTAGGTATCATCACGCCATGTCGTCCATGCCATTGCCCAAACCCTTTTGTTCCCTCAAGCATCCGGTCGCCAGAGCTTAGCATTCCTCGGCCAAACCCTCTTGTACAGACTGACGGCCACCGCATCCAATGGATTAATCTTCCCATCAAACGTCGCCTTGAAGTAGCCGTGCGTACCCAGTGACTCCTTGATGAATCCGCTCCTACCCCTCCTAGTCCACAGCGGCAAGCTCTTGAACCATTTCACGTCGGTGTCGTTAAAAAACATGTACCGCACGGTAACAATACGCTTGTTGATCTTGTAAGGGTGTCCGGTCAAGATGAGGCGTTTAGCAATGACACGGTTAAGCGATGGAGGAAGCGAGGTGCCAGTCGCAATGAGGTTGAGGGACGATGAGGACGGAGTCGACTGAATGTCAGTGTCTAGCTGGGCATCCGCAGCAGCAGTACTGCGCTGGAAATAAAGCACAGGAACGTTGCCCCAGGTAAGAGGACCGATGAAAGAAGCAATAGCTGATTGACCAGGGTGGAGGAAACGGTCGAATTTGTGGACATCGTTGGGGGTGTTACCCGCTTGTGAAAAAAGCTGTGATAACATTAGCTTGAAGTTGACATATGTTCGCGATGATGTGCACTTACTGGGTTGATAACCATCCTTCGTGGTCCACACTGGACGATCAACTCTGTCTTAGATTTAATAGGCGCCGGGTGTTCTGAACTGAGCAGGATACTGTAGTTGCAGGCTGTGCGCTTGTGCTCATGGCGGAGCAATGAAAAAAGAGCAAGCGGCCGTGACTCCGTCTGTTGGAATTGCAGTGGGACGCCACGAAGATGGACGTTGACTCTTGTTCCTGGCTTGACACCCCCCGCCCATGCCTCTCGCGTGAATTTGGTGGCTGTCCTCTTGTAGTCTGAGATTTCGAGAAGACGAGCCCACTCCTCTGGCTCATAGGGCTTATCTTCTTCAGTCTCCCACACACTAGATTTCAGGCTCTTCAGCCCACGGTATCGAATGAGGCGCTCCCGTGCGACTACGTTGGGGTGTAATTCAATTTCATCCGGGAATTCAAGATCATCTTCAGCCTCGGTCTTTCTCATCTTCCGATAAGCCTCAATCTGTTCAGTCTCATCCTCTGGTGAGGGATCCATGAACATTTCTGATTGCGGGTACTCTGAAGGTCCAGCTTCGGTCATCGCCCTTCCATCAACATCCATTCCTTCAATACCATCTGCAGGGTGGTAGGCCACCTCTTGGCCATCCTCAGGGGCGTCTTCCATGTCGAAATCCTCCAAATCTGAGCCGGAATCGGAAGCATCATCAAGGTACCAAGCGCTTTGGTATTTACTAGTTCCTCGCGGTAAGCGCCTTGGTTTAGAAGGAGCTTTCTCCTCTTCTTCATCGGAGAAGTAGTGGTGATCGTCCAGTAAAACACCCTTTCTCTCCGTTGGAGCCATAGAAGCAGCATAATTGGTGGCGTCTTCCATGATTGTCTCTTCAGGCGCAAGTTCCGCGAGATCATCTTGCTCCTCGCTTGGCCGTTCGAGAACATTTTCCTCCTCCGAGTCTACAGCCATGCTATCTTCTTTGCCCTTCCTGTTGGTGTTCAAAGGAGCTGCTGTAATCTTGTCCACTTGGAAGTCACCCCAGTCGCCAACTTGAACCAGTCTATCAGCCTTTAAACCAAGTCCCCTCACAACACCAGTCAAAATAACTTCGCCAGTACGATCTTCGTTTACTGCAGACTTGCCGTTGGACCAGGCAATATCCTCAATAAACATATAACTCCTCTGGTCCCGCCATCGTACGCCTTTGGTAGTTATGGTGCACAATGAGCGCACAAGATTCGAGGCTTCCTGTCGAGAATCGAGTGAAAATACTCTCTCAGTTGTGGGTAGCCAGTGCGTAATATAAGACTTCAACGATGCCACAACTTGCGACCTTCGTTTCGCGGGCTCGATCGAATCCAAGGACTGCACCACAGTGAAGCAATTTGACACACCTTGACTTTCAACAGCCTTGAGGATCAATTCGCCTTCCTGGTCTACTTCTTCTTGTCCGGAGAGCACAAATATTATAAAATCAGCGACCCTGCAAGCGTCCAGAGACGCCAATAAATCCCTCTTCACCGCTAAGTATTGCAACTTCTGTTTGAAGCGGTCGACGCTCGTTCTGGTCCATCCCGCCTCAGGAACTTCCTCTTCAATGTCCAAACTCGAATTCAGACTGCGTACAGCAGCCGACGTAGAGACATCTCCACACAATGGAATAACAGCAACGACTCTCGGGGCTCCATCTTTTCCAGCAAATACGTTTGTGGCTTTTGCATGCTCGCTATCCTTCTTCAAGCGCAGCTGCTTCGCTCGATTTCGGCGGTCGAGTTTAGACATGACTTGTTGGTGGGGCGTCTTGCGACTACCTCGTTCGAAAGACTCTACTTTTCCTGCGGACTAGATGTCAGACGAGTTGCGCTGGTAACTTGAGGCCTATATACCTTTTGAGAGTTCCTTAAGCGAGCCCTTGGTAGCATGACGGGACTTGAATGCTTTTTGAGGCTGCTTAGTGGTGCTCCGATGGTGGTGCTGAGCAACCATGGGTGCCATGTTACCGCTGCCACCTGCTTTGAATCTGTAAGGGAGAGACGCCACTTTGACTATGTCGTGTGAGAAAAGTGCGGTTCTTCTTTTCCCGAAATGCGGGACAACGATAATTTTGTGGGCTTATCGATAAAAATCTTGGCGTGCTACCAACTTAGGAATGGTGTACTTGAGCGGCAACTCTTGTAGACTCGACGAGCAAGAGGGAACCAAAAGGGTCAGACACGCAAATTCAAAAACCTACTTTGAGAAGCTATCGGAGGCCAATTGATTGCTTTTCTTCCGCAACTCACCAGGTTCGGCAAACTGGGAGTTTGTTTACATTTGCCCAGCTTTGGTGAATTACAACGTCACCACAGTCTAATAAACACCAAGCCACAGAAGTATCTCACCAAAACTGTGCTGTGCCAGTTAAATTTACAAATTGAATTGCATGACCATCAGCGAATAGTGCGTGAGGGCACAAATCTGTTGATTCGCAATTTTAAACAGTTGATCACGGTCTACGACACCATGGAGGGCAACATTAAAGCAAACCATACGACAACGGTATCACCTGTAGTTCCCAGAACCATAAATTATTTAACTCAAACTTTGCCTTCACTAACAGAGATAATAGCCTTTTGGGTATGCCAGCTTCACCGCCAATTCCTTGGCACTGTTTGGTCCTTTATAGAATCAGGAAGGAAGCCTCTACCACCGCCAGCACTCGTCATCCTCCCTTCTTCTTTCGCTTCACTCCTCCTCTTCCACTCTTCTTTCACCTCATTCCTCCCTCTGCTCCTCTTCTTCACCTTCCTTTTAAGCCGGTCTTTCCCACAACATTATCACTTTCAGCTCACATCTCCACTCCCGCTCACCCACTGTACTTCCTCAGAAATTTCACCCTGATCGCGGCCTTCACCTTTTACCTTACCGCAGACGCAAGAAGGCAGAAGAACACAACGGCCGCTTGCCATTCGGAGCTTAGCGCCTCAACTTCTCCTGGGTGAGAGTATAAGTGCCCGCCTTCCTCCAACTGCTCTACTCCCACCCTGCTCCACTCGCCTACCGCAACCGCTCCCTCTTGCCTCCCCAAAAGATTCCGGAACACCATGAATCGAAATAAAAGTGCCCGCCAATACGATCCAGTCACCGAAGCAAAGTAAGTATCCTTCTCATTACCCTGGATGTTCGCTTACAGATCACGCGTAGATTGAAGTCGATCCCATTACCTCCAAAGTAAGTTAATTGACTCTGCCATTCAAACCTCGCATATAATAATTATAAATAGAATCAGATGTGGCCGCTGCCAAAAGTACGTCAATCAGGCACGCTTCTCCACCCGTCAACTCAATGACGCACGACGAGTAATCTCACGCAATCCTGGTGCAACCTACAAGATCAGTTGCATGCCATGTTCGGGGTGCCAAGTCGTCGAACTCGAATGCGGCATGTGCAAGAAGACGCAAGGCCTGGAGCAGTTCTCAAAGGCGCAGCGCAAGAAGCTCGATGACGCCGTATGTACTTGATTCAGCCTGGGAGCCCCAGCTAACCACACTCTAGGTCTGTTACAAATGCATCGAAAAGCAGCTTGAACAAGATCCAATCGATGAGGAGAAGTACGAAGATCCGGATGATATCTTTGTGAAAGATACATCCGTCAACTCGATCCCGGACTACTTTTCGTCCACCTTATCAAGCGCAGCATCTTCTGTGGGTGTAAGTGTATAATTCCATACCATGAAACTAACTAGTCTAACTTGTAAAGGGCGACTTCAATGACAATGCCACTGAAAACGGAGGAATGTCTCTCGTGGACGAGTTTCACAAAATATCTTTGAGTCAGCCCGGCATTGGGACGCTGATCGACTCTGAGTACTCTGACCAGAGCATCGCCGACGGCCACGGTCAATGGGGCGCAAAAAGTACGACATCATGGCACACTGGCTCGAAGGCTGTACCGAGTACGAGTTTGGGCTTCAACCCCAACAATTATGGCAATCCTACTGTCAGTAGTGCTCAATCCAGCAAAGGCCCTGCGAGATCCTTCGCGTCCAGCGTCGCTGAGCGCTCAGACACAACTACCGGTAGCAAGGGATGGGCGAAAATTAAGGTCGCTGTAAGTCATCCACCAGCCTTTTTCGAACAAAGCTGACCGCTTCAGCAGGCGCAACCAGCCAAAAAGCCCGAAGACTGGGACTCGGAATCGTCAGAATCCGATAGTGACAACGACGACGACGATGATACTGAGATTTAAAGAGAAGGAACATGAAAGGTGATATGATTTCTACTCGAATATCGTCTTTCCTGTGTGAGACTGCCTTTACTTTCTATATAGAGAATGCGCAAAGAGGCTGGTTAGTTAGGGGAGTATACGCCTACATGAGATGCAAACATGTGGAACTCGGTTGTTTTCATTCTCAAGAGCATTTTAAAGCCGGAGATACTGGAGGATTCTACCATGGAATAATTTTTCCGAGTGCACATGTGACCCTGCTTACCATTCATTCTCCTCTCTACATTGCTGGTGTCGATAGTAATTACTTTCATTTATGAGTAGTTTGGATGAACCAAAAGGGGCAACGCTAGTACCTAAAGAGTCGAATTGCCACCGCGAGACCACGTGATGACGCGTCGGCGCTTTCCTCGTCCTAAAAGCACTTTGCAACTCTCCCCCCGCTCCTCTACGCTCGGCCACACCTCAAGCACGGCCTGCTCTACCGACGTCGCACGAATTTTCCCTGGTGAGTAGCAAGCAAGGATATTATAACCAAACATGTCAGTCAAAGCTCTGCTGAACTACGCTGATTTTCACAACTGATGAGTGGCATTAGGTCTGGACGACGAACTCGCGGTGCCGGCATTCGTGGGCCGCACTCTGCATTGACGGACTTCTTAGCAGTAAGTTGAGACAACTTTCAGTTCATTCCGGAGGCTTTACAAAATTGAGATATCTGTGCCTGTTTCAATGAGGAATTTAGCCCCCAAGTGGCTCCATGTAGCTTGAACGACGTCACCTTGAGCATTTTGGCGAGATTTCCGAGACTTTCGCTCCAACACAAGTTGATGGTAATCATTGCTTGTTGTCTCATACTAACACCTCAAATATTAGGCCAACAACATATCCGCTCAAGAAATCCGCGATTCTTACCTTCAGCGAGTACAACAGGCTGAACAGGAAGCCGCCGCAGCCGAAGAGGAAGACAATGGCGAGGGACCATCCAATCAATCCGGTGATGGAGAGGAAGACTTGCAAGCGGAGTCATCAGCCATGGCGGCCCAGCGGTCTCGAAAACGCAAGCACAACCAGGAGGAAGCCATTGCAAAGATAAAGAAGGGCAAAGAGGCCAAGAAGGCCGCCAAGAAGAAGAAGAAAGGGCCGGATGATGACTCGGATTACGACGACATGCTTGATATGTATGGGAAAGCCAAGCCCCTACCAGGTCAACTCGCAAATTGCGAGCTTTGTTCAAAGCGGTTCACAGTAACTCCGTACAGTAAGGCTGGACCAGATGGTGGCTTACTATGTACGCCTTGTGGAAAGGAGATGGCAAAAGAAGCCAAAGCACAAGAGAAAGCCAAGAATCCTGTCCAAAGAAAGGGCAGGAGGAAGCTGGAGAGCAATCGCCTTGATGGTATCACGATGCGCGGCGCAAAATCACTGCAAACCCTCTGCATCGAGATGCTGGCTAAGCACTCCGAGGATATCGAGGAGCTCGGTGAGATGCCAGAGACCATCATGAATCGAATCAGCGAGATTTTCTCCAAGAAACGAGCCATGAATCCGGCTACCATGAAGCTTTTCCTGCACCCCGATCTCCACACAATTGCTATACATGAAGCCGCATGTAAGTTCACTACTTCACCTGTTCGATTGAAGTGTGCTGATAAAATTAGACCTTGAGACGGAAGATTATGATCAGATATTTGCTATTGTGCCTGGCGTTAGACGGCTTTCACTCCGCAACTGTTGCCAGTTCAAGGATGCCAATGTCGACTACATGATCGAGAAGGCCAAGTCGCTAGTTGACATCCAACTTTTGGGAGCGAACCTGGTCTCGAATGACAAATGGATGGATCTGTTCATTGCTCGAGGCCAGGAACTGAAGTCACTCAGGCTAGAATGGCTAGACGCTGCCTTCGACGATCAGGCAGTTGAAGCTCTCACCACATTTTGCCCGAACTTGGAACGACTAAAGTTAGAGCGCTGCAAGCAAATTGATGTAGATAGCATCGACGCTATCTCTCGTCTTGAGAAACTTCAACACTTGACCCTGCGTTATCACAAAGAAGTTCCTCGTCAAAATCTGGTTAAACTAGTCGAAAACGTCGGCAGCAACCTTCGTACTCTATGTCTGGAACACTTCCTCGACAACTCTGATGAGCCCAATGATGATATTCTCCACATGATTCACAATACCTGCACTCGATTGACGAAACTCAGGTTCACTGAGAATCACGAATGCTCTGATGCAGGATACTACACTCTCTTTGATCAATGGGACAACCCACCACTGCGTTACATTGATGTGAACAGCACCCGCGATCTGGACAACACAAACCCGAACGGTCCAGAGGACTACCCAATCGGCCTGGCGAACCACGGCTTTAGAGCGCTGATGGCCCACTCTGGCTCTCGCCTTGAGTACCTTGACATCTCATCCTGCCGCCACATCTCGCACTCTCTCTTCACAGAGACTTTCAACAGCGAGAAGACGTATCCCTATCTCCGTGAGATCAACCTGTCCTTCTGCCCCATTGTTGACACGGAAATTGTAGCTGGCGTATTCCGCAGCTGCCCACAGCTTCAGAAGATCGTCACATTTGGCTGTTTCCAGGTTGAGGATGTGGTCGTGCCCAAGGGTATTGTGCTCATTGGTGCTCCGAGGGCACAAGATGCTATTGAGCAGTTTGGAGAGGTCGTTATGGATTTCCAGATGGCGATGCAGCAAGAGCGGGAGAGGGGCAGAGAGATGGGGAGAATTGTGCCAGTCATGGGATGAGTGTTGTCAAATAGGGCGAGTCAACGAAACTGGTGATCCAGGCGGCGTGAGAATATGGAGGGCTATTGGAGTCTAGGTTTCCGTTCATGATCATTACGAGTATGCATGTCGATATATGATATGAGGCATGAAAAGCTTATAGAACACCAATCTCGCCACAGAATTGATAGCATATTTAAAATTCTGCCCTCAAACATGTGTGATCGTTGTCACTACACGGTTTCCTGTAATGAAGGGCCGCTGTTCAACGCTCACCGTCTTAACGCCGGGCACAGATTTACGTCACAAAAGACTGCCATTCACTTGGAGCAACTGGGTATCATTGGGAGCATCATCGTCGGAGCGCGTGATAACGGCTCCAAACGAGCAGTACATTTGAGTAAGTATCATCCGTTCATTTCGCCGTATGCCACCATTTCCGATCCCTTTTAGTAATGCAGCAAAAGCCCGACCTGGAGATGATTCTTGGTCCTTTTTCTACTCCCTCAAACAAGCATCAACCGCTTAGGAAGGAGGGGCACCACGCCCACGACCGAAGCCACCACGGAACTCAGGCTTGAACTCGCCAGGAGCACCGCCCTCGCCCTTCTCGCCAGCGTCACGGCGGCGGTAACCATCACGGTCACCGCCGCGGCCGCCGCGGCCGCCACCACGCCTCTCGCGGTCATCACCACCGAGCATGCCTCGGGGAGGAGCAGAGCGGGCCTGCTTGATGTGCGTCTGGGGAACAATCTCGGCGGGGAGGTGGAGCCATTCACGGAGGTAGTCGAGGCCCTCGGGGGTGAGGGTGTAGTAGTAGTACTGCCATGAGAAGCGGGTCTTGAGGTAGCCGCGGGAGGTCAAAGACTGGCCTGAGGGCTGTTAGGAATTTTGGGATGTAGTGCCAAAGGAGGGGAAACTGACAAGCCTTGATGACAAAGAGATTCTTGGTGTCAATCTCGCCATGCTTGGGGAGGTTGAAGTCTTTCTTCGCAACGAGAACGCCCTCTGTGGTGACCGTGTGTCAGCCTGTCCTTGTATGCAGCAAAGCTGCGAAATTTATACAATGTGCCATAGCCATGGCTCGCGCAAAAAGGAGGAATACTAACCTCGGAAGAGGTACCTGCAGGAATGCTAGTTAGCGATTATTCGATTGAGAAGATCAATAACGCAGAATTGAGAGTGAAGGGAATGCTTCATGATTAAGTTGGATATTTCGTGCGAAATCCCAGAGCTCAATTTTGGCGAAGTAATTTTGTGTGGTGTAGAGGAGGACTAACTCGTGGATCTTCTTGCGATCGGCCTTGGGAATAAGCATCTTGACGGTTGTGCTGGGACTCGGGGATGCGTGTCGGTGCTGGTGATGGTCGATGGAGAGGGAAGTTTGTCGTTGTGGGATTTTGTTAGCAAGTGCGGTGGAGCCGCCAAGCCGTAGCCGAATAGACGCTCAGACCACCTCCTAGCCATGACCTAGATCCTCAGTCTGTTCCTCTCCACATCTCTCATCTCCATCACTACAACTCTCACCACACCCCATCCCACTTCCCGTCAGCCGCAACACAAGATCTCTATTCCGCTCACTCGACATCCCGATATTCCACTTGGCACCTTGCAACTGTTGCGCAACCCCTCCGGCAGCCGTCACGATGGATTCCGTCACCCCTCAATCTCAGATCACAGTCATTGTGAACAGTCTTCGTGGGCAGACGATCGCGTTTGCTACACCTGCAGCCGCTCCGCTCACATCCATCTATGACCATCTCTATGAACGGGCTCCTTGGGTCCAAAACTCATCCTACATCCTTACCACCACCTCCCGTCGTTCAATTCGCCATGATGACAGCCCAATCTCGTCTCTGCTCTCCTCGCCATCCGATACCTTTCTGCCACTCCGACTTACTGTGCCCCTTTGCGGTGGCAAGGGAGGTTTCGGCTCCATTCTGCGTGCCCAGGGCGGCCGCATGTCATCACGAAAGAAGAAGCAAAATGGCGACGCGAACGCATCATCCCGAAATCTTGATGGACGGCGACTGCGCACGGTTGCTGAAGCCAAAGCGCTTGCCGAATACCTAGCCATCAAGCCTGAGATGGACAAGCGAGAGAAGGAGGAGCGCCGACAACGGTGGGAGGATATTGTTGCCAGCACCGAGCGCAAGCAGGACGAAATTCTTAGTGGCAGGAGCCAGGCACGGCTCGATGGAAAATGGGTGGAGGACAAGGAAGAGGCCGAGAATAAGACGAGGGAGGCGATCGAAAAGATGTTGATGGCCCAGCGGGGCAGCTCCGAAGAAGAGGAGGAAGAAGCCAAGCCTACAACTGCGTCCGCTTCCAAGCCGGCTCCACAGCGAAGCATGTTTGGATGGGACGACGAAGATGACGAGTTCATGAGTGACAGCGAGGAAGATGACGTGTCAGAGGAGGATGTTCCACATGACGGCAAGGGCAAAGGCAAGGCGAAGGCTGGATGAACAGTACGTTGGGAGACTTTATAAGACTGGGCATTTGGGCGACAGGAGAGTCGTGTATCATTGCGGCATAGCAAAGGCGTTTGGGGCATGAGTGGATTTTGATTGGGATTTTTCACAGACAGTTTTTCTCCTCGGATACCCGCATTATTCTTGCTTTATTTTTGAAGCAAGATGTTTCGAATGAATAATCGTGTTCAATCATATAAGGTTACATCTGCATACTGTAATGTCCTTCTTTCTTTTACTTACTCTTCTTTACTGCTCGAGGCCAATTACTCTTACGCCCCAATATTCCTATCCATATCATGCTTGCCCCCATATCCTTGCTCCCTCCTCTCCTTTGCCTCATTATCACCCTCATCATGAATCGCAGCAGTCCCGCCGAAGCCACCTATACTCGAGTTAGCACTCACACACATCATCCAGCTACCCTCATCTAATAACCCAATCCCTCTATTCACTTTTACCCCGGTGCAATCACCACTCCTTTTCCTTTTCTCCACCCCAGTAGAAACCCCCTCATAGTAACTAAAACCAAAAAGAAAAAAGAGAAGGGAAAGGAGTAATTCATATATTCACATACGCGTACCTTCCACCCTCGCCTCGCCCAACACGCCCGTCGTCGTCCCGCCCATCCCTTCCCGCATCGTGCGCGCAAACTGCGCGTTCTCGGCGCCAGACACGTGGTGGGAGAGTGGGTGCGAGGGGTCGTGTTGGCGGGTTGAGGATGTGGATGTGGATTTCAAAGGGGTGGTGGTGTGGGGTTGGGAGCCTTGAGGCGAGTTTAGAGTCAGGGTTTGGTTATTCGCGTTGGGTGTTTGGATGGAGAAGGGGCGGTTGAGGGGAGTTGGTGGATGTGGAAGGGAAGGGGAAGTGAAAGACTTACCACCCATAGTACCGGCGAGTTTTTCGTGGGGATCGACGAAGGTGTGGACGCCTTCGTATTGGGTTTGTTCACCGCCTATTTCGATATCCATGAGGTTGTTGTTCGTGGACATGGTGATGATGTTGATCACAAGTATATAGAATCTAGTTTGTATGTCACAGTGGAAGAGAACACATTCAATTGAACCGAATTGAAGCGTTGGCAATGTCTCAGAAGCTCGAGAAGGGGGTGAGCTACTTGTAGCTAGCTATTCCAAAGCTGTTGAGGTGATCTCACGATGTGTGATGACCTATGATGATATGACGTATTGCTTCATCGTAACCAATCACGAGCGCAACAATCGCATCCATTCCAATCCAACCCCATCGATCGGAGCACAACGCCGTGGTATGCATATTTTTCGTTGTGGATAATTCTGCTTAACGGCGTCCTTCTCATTCCTGTTCCTTCAATTACATGTCCTGCTCCCAAAACGCCATGCTGTAAAACAATATGCTAGTCGGGTACAGCTCCTCTACCATGGTGATCCCCAGCTTAGTTCAGAAGCCAATTAGAGTCAGGTCAGATCAGTCGTAATCGATGCCCATGATAAAACTGCATGTTCTCGTTAGCGTTCATTCCAACGTGCTGCCAGTTGAAAGAAAGGCCACAACATACCTTTCATAGATGCGCATATACTTTGCCACAAATGCTTCCAGGTGGAAGATAACCTTTGCGCCCGTCTTGCATCGATGCTCGTAGAAAGCAGCCCACTTGATAACCTCAGGCTTGAGCGCGTCGTCAGTCTTGGGAATCAACTTCCAAGCGAGCGTCTTGATGATTGTAGTGGAGTCGATGCAGTGAGACAGCAAGTCGTACAGAGAGGCGCGGACCTGGAGTAAGCGCTGGGGACTTCGCTCTTCGACAATCTGTTTGGCGACTTGCTCGATGAGAGCTTCCCAGTCGGGCGGCGGGATATGCGTAGTTTCTGTGACTTTCTCGCTGCGAGAATAATTAGCTTCGATCATTGGATAGCCATGAATCCAAAAGAAAAGAGAAACGTACTTCTGTGCATGCACACTCTCAAACATCAATAACGCCTTCCTCAAATTCCTCCCACTATCCTTCGCAATCCTCCTATTCAGTCCATCCACCTCTCCCCAGCCCTCCTTTTTCCCCACGCTCTTCAATACACCACAGATCTCGTCCTCCGTCGGCGCTGCCACCCTCACTAGAAGCGTTCGACTCCGAATCGGCGCGATGATATTACTCGTCGAATTCGCTAGCAGAATCAACCTCAAATTCGGACTGTACTTCTCCATCGTCCGCCTCAACGCCGCCTGCGCATCACGCGTCAAGTGATCCGCCTCATTAATCACAACGACCTTGAATCTCTGCTTCGCAGCAAGATCGACCTGCTGCGTCTGCGCAACCTCCTTCAACAGATCCTGAATCACAACACGGTCAAAGTTGCCGACGTCCGAGGGTGTGATTTCTAGGTGGTATACTGAGGCTACAATGTTGAATTCGAGCTTGCGGTTCGACGTCGTTTGGAAGACGCGGGCGTCGATTTTAATCTTCTCGACGCCAGGGCCGTAGAGTTCTTTTAGGGTAGCAACAATGCGGGTTTTCTTGCCGGCGCCCGAGGGTCCGTAGACGAGCAGATGTGGAAAGTCGCCAGATTGGGCCTACACGACAGTTTGTCAGAGGATTGGCTTCACTTCACGGTTGCGAATGTCTGACGGGTAGGCTGATCAGTATCAAACGGGGAACTTACAAGAGCACGTAAACGCTCTGACAACTCCGGATGGTAATTCAGAGCTTCAAGATTACGCGGACGGTGCTTGTCGACGAGCAATGCCATATTTGCTATGTGTGAGGGGTTGTCTTGTGAGGGTTGATAGTTTCGGTGATGCTAGAGACGCGTCCCGATCCTGCAAACGCGGAAGGGCACGCGTTAAGTGGGTCTTGGCATCCAAAAAGTGCGTCACATAAATCATTGTGTTTCGTACTCTCTCATTTTGCCTCCCACACTCAGGACCCTTAATTTTGAATGATGCAGATGTGTGTGGGCCATCTCGAAACGCACAGCTGGGGTTTCCCCATCCACAATGCGAAAGTTTGCGAATAAAATAACATTCGTTATCACTATCCAAATTTTAAAGAAAAGCAAGGTTTTGTCTTTGTTCATGCAACGTGTGATTAGGTTTTTCTCATTAGTAAAACAAACTTTGGCAGTTAAGCGACAAGCAGAAAAATGGTAAAATAAACAAGACTTCAAATTTTGCGATAATACATGGTGTTCAGAATTATACATTCGATTCTTATACAATAACAAAGGAAAAAAAAAATCAACAGATCCTATAAAGAAAAATGGAAGGGGTATGGGGCATGATTGTCATTCCAGTCGCTGTCTTATCAAACTTATTTGTTGCCCGTCAAAATAAAATCCAATCTACATGAATCGCACGGCGCCATCGTCTGATTCACAACATTGTCCTGTTTACTGTACAAAAGAAATCCTGCTGAAACGAGTGCGAGGGTGCGAATCGGCCTTTTCTCAGGCCACAAAATGGGGTAGGGGTATTGAGTCGTAAAGTCGTGAGTGCATCGATCCACGTACAACACTATACATGGGACCTGGCTTTTCTGAGGTTATGCTTTTCCTTAGTAGCGGCGAGATTCGTAGCCCCTGCTATCATAACCGTTTGTACCGCCTCGGCCTCTGTAGTAGTCATCATCGTAGACGGATCGAGATTGAGAATCATAGGACGAGTCAGTGCCTGCCGTGCTTCGCCTATGATGTTCGGTCCGTTTCATCTCCACATCTTTGGACAGTCGTCGGCTTTCTTCTTCGGAGTCATATAGATTGGATGCGTAAAAGCTGCTAGGAACGGTTCGTACATTTGGATCGGACTGGGTTCCGTAATTGGAGAAGCTAGGACTCCTGGGACGTCGATCTGTCGCTAGAGAGCCAGTTCGATGCTGGGGATACTGATGGGAAGTGGCAGAGTTTGGAGGTGGTACCCATTGAGAGTGGCTAGCGGCAGATTGAGTGCGCCTCTTTTGCTCGCTTGCAGACGTGTCCGAGTGCATGCTCCGAGTCGCATTGTCATCGTAAACTTTACCTTTACCTGGTGCGGCCGAATACGGTTTACGCTCTCGCTCTATAGGTACTGAGAGTGGTGGTCCCTCATCCTCATCCTCCGAGTCAAACACTTTATTGTCAGCAGGGCATGACGCATATGGGCTTCGCTCGCGCTCAAGATTCGCCATCGACGTGCTCGATTGTTCCTTGGGAGGCGGAGGGGGGAAAGGAGGGGCTCTACGAAGTGGTCCAACTCCTCCGGCGGACATGGCCGCCGCACACCGCTGCTGGGCTTGTAGGTGGTCCACATATGGGAATAGTCGCCGTGGTAATTCCTTGGGGAATCGCTCTTTGCTGTCGTCTGCATTGCTTATAGGCATATCCAGGACTGCCCTGGACAGTCTTTGATATTCTGTATCTGGATAAGCCTGAATCATAGCCGTCATCCACTCCTGGAACCCCTCAGGCGTGAGAGCAGGGATGTGGGGCTGATCGGCGGGATGCTCTTGAACGAGATGATGTTGGCAGCGCATCTCACGGTAGATTTTGCACAGCGTGGAGTAGGGCAGCTGGCCAAAGATGACTGGGGAAAGGTCAGTGCGATGAAACAGCCAGCATAGACAAGGGTTGATGTAGTGACAGTGGGTCTTTTCAATATCCAGTGTACCAACAGAACGGGACTCACCTTGCCAGGGGTATATCTCATCATGGAGCTTGACGTCTTCGTAGAACTTGAGCATCTTGGAAGGCGTGATGACTAGACTTTTCTTTGGTTCATAGTCATCGATCTGGGCATTTGATTAGTCGGCGACGCACTGGGGAGACTTAACATGGGGTAAAGCGCTTACAAGGTGCAGTGCTAGGCCTCGCAAGAACTGGCCGAGACGTGGGGTAGGCTGATTCTGGTGGTCGAATAGGCGTTGCCACATCTTTTCGATGGGCGTATAGTCTTCTTGGGACATTCTTGAGGTGGGTGCAGGCCGCCCTTTGGTAGTATTATCGGAGGGAATGTCGACAGGTTTAGTCCTTTCATAACGTGGTGTTGGTGTATCGTCACTACCATCAAACATGGAGTCACGCGCCATTGAATCCGGCGAGATGGAACCATGGCTGGAGAAGTCTGGGTGCTTTGGTGACGGTGGAGTGTACACGTTTCGCGAGGGGATTGAGGCAGAGACCGACGACGCAGGCGACTGTGGAACGTTGTGCGGAGGCGGCGGTGCTGCAGTAGCAGCAGGTTGGCTCTGTGGCGCGCCTATACCAGCACCACCAACGCCGTTCAACTTGATTTCGTCGAGGACGGATTTCTTGACTTCGGCGGTAATCTGGGCGATGAGATCAGGGTCGACGGCGCGAGCCGTGTCTGATTTGTCGAAGGCATTTCCAATGGCATTATTCAGGGGCTGTTGCGTAGGGATATGCGGGATGCCTTCAGACGGGGCCTGGGAAGAAGAACGAGACCTTGGTCGGGGCGGAGGTGGTTGATACTGGGATGATGCATCCTGTGGATATGAAGATGGGGTCACGGAAGGCTGGCGAGGTCGTGAATCGTAGGTATAATCGTAGTGGGACTTGGTCGGGTAAGACTGTGAGTGAGGGTCGGGCTGGCTGCGGTAGCCGTCGTATGCCGCCATGGTGAAGATTATGCTTGGTAGGCTGAGATATAGGTGTTGATGACGCTATCGAGGAAACGGGGCAGCGGGAGCTTGGAGACTGCAGCAGGGCCTGGCTGCAGCTGCAGCAGCTCTCCCATGCAGCAGCGCTGGGGAAAAATAGAGAAATAGACTGAGACGATGTAGAAAGTCTGAGAGCAAAGAAGAGAAGAGAATGGAAGAGGTTCAAAGCGGATGATGTGGAAATATCTTGGAAGGCTGGGTTGGGAGAGACAGTGGCGATTGCGAAAGTAAAATCCCAGCCTAGCCTTATAGGCCCGCAAAATGATGCAGATAACAGGTTGCGCGTAACAAGGCTTGACCAACACGGTCGATGGAAGGGGTGTGCAGTGTGTAGAGACAAATACGTAGGTGGTGATTTGGCAGGATGGAGGTTGACTGATGGAGAAACGACGGATGATAAGCAGTGAATGGATGGGTTGGAGGAAGAGTAGGAGGAGGAGGAGGAAGAAGAGAGCGAATGCGCGGTGGATGCGGGTTCATGCACGAGGGATGTTTTTTTTTGGCAGAGTGGATTCCACGTGCTTGAGAATTCTTCACAGTAAAATTCAAAATCCAGAAATCCAAAATTCGATGGTTGGCATAGATGATAGGACCCGGCACCTTGCTTTGGGTGGAGCTCGAGGTTGACAGATGCAGGGCGTTGGTTGCGTCATAGCAAGTGCCAGTGCTAGACGTCACCGGGATTTGCTATTGATAGTGTCCGCGGCCTGCTACCCTCCAACCACTTACCCTCGTACCCTCCTACGCCTGTTCTGTCACCGGTTCGCCTGTTCACCACGTCCTTACGGGCTCCGTGCGAGGGACCAACAGGTCCGCATGCCGGGAATACGACTTGGGCCCGCGATCCGCTTTTGAGCTGCTGCGAGCACTGGGGGTGCGGGTGCACGGTATGATGTGCGCAGAGCATTCGCAGAGCATTCGCATAGCATACGGTTTCGAATTGTTTATGGGGGGATCAGCTCAGGAGGCTGTCAATGTCAACAGCAGCAAGCGCATGTCACAACAACAATAACGCAAACAAGCAGGGGAACAGCCTACTGCTACTACTGCTGCTGCTGATGCGACCATGTTTCGCTGTCATTTTGTTTTGACCCGCCGCGGCACCAGCGGGACTCACAGACGAGGGAGTGCCTGTTTTTGGGAGGCAGATATCTCAGATGGAGATTGCGCCACAGCCTGGCCTGACCGCGCGCGCTCAGAAACAGGAGCAGAAACAGCAATAATAATATTGCGGCGAGCGAAGCGGAGGGAGCCGCCGCTGCAATACCGCAATAGGTAGATAAATGCTGGCCAGCAACCATGGGAAAAGGGGGAATCAGAACAGGGTTATTGAAGGGGAGGCTGTGCTAGGCCAGTATTCTGTGCTGCTGAGAAGGTGCTGAGGTGGGGAATAAGGGCGGCGGGTAAGACAGGTACGAAGAGCTCAGAGCCGCTAAGACACAAGTACGGTAGGCTACGAGAGGCCGCGAGAAGGTTGGAGCGAGTGAGGCTTTGCAAAGGGCAGCGCGTTGCGAGACGCGGCGCAGTACATCTGTACCTGGGACGAGTATCGCGTGCCGCCGGAGAGGCAGAATTGTTGGCTTCGGGGGATTTGCTCCCATGGAGACTTGGAGAATTAATTCCCCCGGCCCGTCTCGCACCGCGATGCACATCACTGAGAGTGATAGATAGTAGTGGAGACGCTTGGCCATGTTGGCTTTGGTGCATTGGGACAAAAGAGAGAGAAAAAAAGGGTCTCGCACCAGCTCAGCAGCAGCAAGCCTCAGCAAGACTCAGCGCAGCACACGCAGCACATAGATTGGCCGGCAGGTGGGAGCGGGCCAGGGACTTCAGGGTGACGGTGGATGCGACGATGCGACGGTCTACCCTCAGATCATGCCTGCGGACGGCCGGCAGAAGAGACGGGTGTGATTGGACATGCGACAGGCAGATTTGGGCAAAGATTAACCTGGACAAGCTGGGAGAGAGTCGAGGGAGCTTGCTGGAGCTTGCTGGAGCTGCAAAGGTTGTCCATCTGCGAAACGCGCTAGTGTTTTAGAAGGCCCACGTCTGACCTGAAGCCCTCCTGGCCCATTCTCAGTCCCTCCAGCTGCTCCAGTCGACGGCGGCTCCTGTTCTTTTTTCTACTACGACCGCCCCAGGCCTCGTGATATTTGTTTCTACTGTGAGACGTCTTGCCTGTGCTTTGTTTCTCTCCTCCTCCTTCTCCTCATATTCTCGCTCTCGCCTGTCCCGTTCTCCTCCACTCCACGCCTGCCGCTGCGCTGCTTGCTCCTTCCTCCTTCCTGCTGGTGCGCTGACCCGCCCGGCAACCACCTAATTAAGGAAACCACCCACCCCAACCAACACCCACAACCCACACCCCAGAGCACGCTCCACTCCACGCCATAATCCATAGCCCTCGCCCGCTATAGCCTCAGTGCTCAGTGCTTCCACTCGCCCAACACACAAACACTCGCTCTATTGCACTCCTCCTCAAAACCACCGACGACCCAAACTCTCCTCCTCGTCTTCTACCATCCGACGTCGCCGCTCCCGTCTGCACACCTATCGCAATACCTCCGTCCACTGCTCTCACTACTTGTGCAACCACCCACCGCCCGCCGTCTCTTACACCCGTCACTCCACCTCGCCGGCTCTCGAGGTTTCTGCCACTCCTCCGCTGCAACCCTCCGCCATCGAATTCTTCCGCCCGCTGTGTATACCTGTCGCAAGAACATATCCTCATCATGCTTTTTTGCTAGCCCTACCCTTCTGCATCCGACATCCATAGACAGCCGCATCGAGCAGCCATCGTCTCCTCCAGCATTCTCTCTCTCTCCACACCCACCTCAAGACACCTCCTCTCATTAATCCGCATCAAACACATGGCCATGCTCGCCTCCAAATCGCCGTATCCCGCGCCTTCGCTCGGCACAGGCTCGTCCTCGCAGTCTTCAGCCCAATACAACTCGAACGTGGCTAGCTATCGAAGTCACCCATCTACTGCACGGACTGACCACACTGTTTTTGCCTCTCCCACGGAATCTGAATTCTCAGAAGTCTACGATGCTCCTGATGCTGTTCGGTATGTTCCTCAAGTCACCCACGTTGGTGGTGTCGCCGCCACACAGCCCCCTCTTACTCCCCGAGCGCCCCACCAACATGCATATACACGAACTACCTACAACATGACCATTTGCTAACTCGTATGAACAGACACTGGGACGAAGAGAAAGTCGGTGACTGGCTGAAACGCATAAACTGTGCTCAATATGTTGATCTCTTCAAGCGTATGTTGTGTTCTGCTTTACCATTCCTAATCCTGAAACACATGCTCACCCTTTGCCTAGACAACCACATCAACGGTGAAAACCTAATGGAGATGGATCAGTCTCACCTTAAAGACATGGGCATCAAAAAGGTGGGCGACCGCGTGCGTATTGGCTCGCAGGCAAAACAACTTCGCAATAAAGAATACAAAAAGGCTTCCAAGCGAACCACAAATAGGGTAAGCTTACATTTCTATCTCCCCGATCTCGTGTTTCCCCCATCAACCACGGATTTGTCTCAACCACCAACGCAAACTTGATTCTAAGCTTACTGACACACTTCAGCAATCCCTCGCTACTCTTGACAATGCTGCATACACACCGCCGTCCTCAGGCTCGCCCAGGCCCCTTCCTTCGGCGCGCTCGGGTCCTGCTAGCTCGCGGACCGAGAAGCGCATGTCGCGCCAAATCACCACCTCCGACCACCTCACCTATGGGTTTGGTACCAAGTCACCATCGCGGCCTAGTTCGCCAATGGTAGACCAGGAAAACCGTGGTCTCCGTAATCAACGCTACCCAGCGATGAACAGTCCCAAAGAAACCAGCAAGACTTCATACTCTGGATATCCCCTCAGTGCTCCGAGTGCGGGTGCAAATGCTCGTTTCACTAACCGCACTACCCCTACTGAGACCCCACAGACGGCCCGATTCGCCCATCATGTTCGGGCGAGCCCTAGTTTTGATAGCGCAACGAACAGTGCCATTCTGCCGCATGACAAGGCTCTGATTCGTGTAATCTACGATGGAGGCCGAACGTCGGTTGTCAATATCGAGGGTTGCAAGACAGCCGATGAGATTATGCTCAAAACCCTAAGAAAGGGCCATATCGACGAGACTCGCATAAAAAACTACTGCTTTTATATCCTAGACGGCGCTGATCCGAATCCATCACTCTGCGAACGCCTAAGTGATATCGAAGTATTCCGCCTGTGCAAAGACCACAATCGACACGAAAGGGGTCGACTCATTCTTCGGAAGATACACGCGGGAGAGCCCGAAGATGACCAGCTCAAAGCGGCTGCCGGCATTTACCAGCAACAAAATCTACAGCAAACACAGAATGTCTTTGTACCTACAGGTATTCGGAGCCAGATCAAGATCGAGAAGCTTACCGGAGAATCTCTTGCACCCATTAGCTACCCGCTTTCGCCCGCATCCGCACGTGAACGAGAACGACATATCAACTCGACTGCGCAAGATCTCGAAGGACCGGGCAGGTCTCCAATCTATGCTGCACGAGCCCGCAAACTCAAGCAGTTCTACGGTGCTCGACCTCCCAGCGATCTCATCACGTCCGATCTTACCTCGTACTTTCCTGATGTCGAAAAAGATGAAATCGACAAGACCATTCGCATGTCAATTCGTCGCTCCCGCCGCCTAAGTCGCGCCGCCTCCCGCCTTTCCATGGCCTCTAACTTTAGCGTTGCCTCCAGTCTCAAAGATGCTCCACCGCTGCCGTCCATCGCTGACAACTGGCTGCAAGGTCAGTCACGACCTCTTCGACCCCTTTCCGTGATGAGGCTCGGTCTGCCCTCTTCCCAGAGCACGTACCGGGATTCAGTCACTTCCTCCGTCCTAGAACCTCTCGACGAGGAATCACCGCTTGAACCAAACCGAAAGTCATACGTCTCCTTTGGAGGCGAGAGTGGTTCCGACACACTTGCGGTCACTGATCCCGACGGCAACACTACTCTGCAGTCTTACTTTGATGATGGCGGCAGCAGTATTGCAGGCAGCAGCGCTAGCAACACCGAGAATGGCGACTCCCTCAACAAGCGTCTGTCTCAAGCCATTGCTGAAGACGGCGAAGAGTACGACGACGAGCTAACCGAGTACCTCGAGCAAGACTCTTGGGAGAACGTCAAATACATGAAGGGAGCTTTGATTGGACAGGGTTCCTTTGGCAGCGTCTACCTTGCCTTGCATGCCGTCACTGGTGAGCTCATGGCTGTCAAGCAGGTCGAAGTGCCATCGGCCTCGGGTACTTCCCAGATGGACCAGAAGAAGTCGAACATGGTGGAGGCCCTGAAGCACGAAATCGGCCTGCTTCGCGACCTCAAACACAAGAACATTGTGCAATACCTTGGCTCCAACTCGGACGAGAACCATCTCAACATTTTCCTCGAGTACGTTCCCGGTGGTTCTGTTGCGACGATGCTGGTCAACTATGGACCTCTGGGTGAGTCGCTCATCCAGAACTTTGTTCGCCAGATTCTGCAGGGTCTTTCCTATCTCCACTCCCGGGATATCATTCACCGTGATATCAAGGGTGCCAACATTCTTGTCGACAACAAGGGCTCCGTCAAAATTTCTGATTTCGGTATCTCGAAGCGCGTTGAGGCATCCACGCTTCTCAATGGGCCTGGGGGAGGCAAGAAGGGCGCTCAGCGTGTTTCCCTCCAAGGGTCTGTCTTCTGGATGGCTCCTGAAGTTGTTCGCCAGACTGCTTACACTCGCTCTGCCGACATTTGGTCTCTTGGCTGTCTTGTTGTCGAGATGTTTACGGGAAGCCACCCGCATCCCAACTGCACACAGCTCCAGGCCATCTTCAAAATTGGCGGCAGTGGCGATGCCAGCCCTACAATTCCAGAGAACGCCGGTGACGATGCTCGTCTCTTCTTGTCGCAGACCTTCCTCATCGACCACGAGAAGCGTCCCAGCGCCGACGAGCTTCTCGTTAGCCCATTCGTCGCCAACCAGGGTGCATAAGCAACCTAGTATCGTTCAATCATCACCAAATTTTTTACTTTATTTTCGTCTTATCGGTCTTGGCACCGTAATGGTTTTCATGTGGGATGACAACACAACAGCATATAGCATGGAAGGCGACAGAGGTCCAATATGGAGACTGCATACCAAAAAATTTGGAGGACTCTGGGTTTTATATCACCTTATGTTTCTCGTCTCTACTAACCTTTCTGTTCCGTTTTATTTCTTCTTAACGCCCGGAATGAGTGTAACTGTACAACATCTATGGGGGGATTTTACTTTGTAAGAGGAGGCGCTAGAAATTACTTTTCAGTGTTGAGGGTGTATGGAGTGGATGGAATTTTTGAATATAGGCCGCAGAGCGGACCCCCCTTGGTCTATTTGTGGACTGGACGGGAGCTTATTTTTTATTTTACGGCATAGCGAGACTACATTGAAACAGCTCAAGTTGAGAGAATACTGCAGCGCGAGGCGGTGTGTATAATACAAGGAGATTCTATACGTTGTCAAATATGGCATGTCTGATTGATGTTGTTGTGTTTGTTTGTGGTGTTTTTTTTTTTTTTTGAAACGGAGCTAGCCTGCGTGTCTGACTCTGACTCTGATTGTATATTGCAAGGGGAAGATGACTGCGTAATGCAAGTCGTATTGGGACACGCAAGACGGGCAATGTACTTGGAACTCAAAGAAACCAAAATAAAAGTCGGCCAGAGGCGATTGAAACGGCTGATTTAGGGGAAGGGAGGGG